>CM050165.1:221813311-222260811 GCA_027410445.1 Discoglossus pictus | reverse complement strand
CCAGGAGGAAAATGTGGTCAATATACAAAGGAGAGAAGATGAGTAGGAAATACACTATGTGGCATGCACATAGTAGTGCAAAAGACTAAGGGCCCGATTCAGTTGCCCAATTTGTAAATGTATACACATTTAAAATCTCTCTTAATATTGCTACATATTCTGCAAATATTCCTTATCAGCACTAATGAATTGTTAAGTCAATAGAATGCATATAAACATTTATAAAAAAACACCCAAAGCCGAATTCATGAGTTTAAGGCATTTGCACGAAGCTAATGGAATATGGCCACAAATGTACCAATTAACCCAATTTTAGAGGCCCACCTTAACTGTCCCACAGACTACCCCCTTCTCCAACACTCACAGTTTGGTTTCATTTTCCCTCTATCTTGTCTATTCTTTAATTTCTTTATGCTCTTTCATTTAATGTTTTCCCTTTTCTGCAGTTGGTTCTCTCTCTTTTCTATATTCTATGTTTCTGTATAAATATATAGTTAAACCTACAATGTCCATTGTTTCGTGGACATTGTAGGTTTATCCTTTATGGCTCCTTTTTCTTCAATATGTGTTTTTATATATTTTTATGTCTCCACAACGATATACCTCGCCGTCCCTCTGTTTTTTTTTTTTTTCATTCTTTTATTAATATGTTTTATGCAGCTAAATTAAATTATATTGCAAACTTGTTTGTTAAAACAGTGTCTAATACAAATGAACTCCTGAACCTCATTTTATTAATACATGTAGCAATGTTTTTATATACACTGTGAAACAGGACCTGTCACTGGTTATGTATAGCTAGCAGTGGGCTGGCAGTGAGCTCATGCAATACCAGCCAGTTACAGCCAAGGACTCATATCACCTACATGTCCTGTCATCATAATGTTTACCAAGAAGCAACTGCAATACCCTGCTAGGAAGGAGATCATGATGACTTCAGCCCTGAGATCACAAGTATTGCAGCATCAGAATACAAGAGTAATATTGCAGTGTATGTACTCATTATAGAGGGCTATAAGGTGTGACTTCATGAGAAAACATAACCACTCTTGGAAATATTGTGTATTTGTCGCATATGAAAGAGGGTATTTGTAAATGTGTCAAGGCCTATTTTCTCTATTTAAATGAAATACCCAGAGAAAGATAAACTGATCAACTACTCTGGGCCATTTATCACACTGTAAGTGGTCTTCATGGTGTGAGAGAGTACAATATTGTATGGTACAATGGTCAATTATTTTAATTAAGCTAATAACAGATACGATATCTAAAGTTTTAAGTCTTTACATAACAAAGTCTCTCCTGAGTATTGACTGTTGCATGAGTAAAACAGACAACTAAGCCGCAGTGAAGACAGTGATTGATGGCAGTTTTTCCCTGGACTCAGTAATGCACTGACCTGTTAACCCATACCTGACTTGTTTAGGTAATTCCAGCATTCCATGCTCTGAACAGATGGATTTGGTAAGGGTTAATTATTTTTCTTTTGCTCATTACATGGAGCTACAGCTATGCGTCTTGCTGGGGACAGTCAGTGACACGTTATCAGATATTAGATTTTATTTGATATCGCAGTGAACAATGCACATATTTCAAACATTCAAAAAGGATTTCAGCATGCTTGTATGAGATCTTTACTGTGTTGTGGTCCCTTTTGTGCTGACTTAAGTGCCCTTTAATGAACAGTAATGTGGGTGCATGAGTCATAATTGTCTGCCACTAAGACCTATACATCACAGGGAGAATTTACTAAGCATTTCAAGATCATCTCATATCATTGCCTGATATACTATATAGAATCTCCCCCCCCCCCCCTTTTTTTCTTATCACATCTCTTCTCATCTCATCTCAAGTGAGAGAGTGATTAATAAATTCTCCTAGAGGTAAGAATATTTGAGATAAAGTGAGGTGGTCTGTTTTTCCCCATAGGAAATAGTAAATCAAGAGATGACTTGAGTTACATTTGACATACTTGGTAAATTCTCCTCTTAGTATGCTGCATTTCTTGTTAGATTTGAGTAGTTTGAAACAGGTTTACTTAATTGGGGGACATTTATTAAAGGATCACAGGTGCATATTGGGGTATTTTAGCCTACGGTAACCCGCGATCCAGCATCTCAGGTCATCATGCAAGTTACTAAAGGCTTGTTCCATGGTAACA
This sequence comes from Discoglossus pictus, assembly GCA_027410445.1. Classification (NCBI taxonomy): domain Eukaryota; kingdom Metazoa; phylum Chordata; class Amphibia; order Anura; family Alytidae; genus Discoglossus; species Discoglossus pictus. The sequence continues at coordinate 222,258,650 of CM050165.1, read as the reverse complement.
GCAAGTTGTACGCAAGTCATGTCAGGATATCGTAAACAGAATGCCTGCAGCATAACATGAAAATCCAATTTCTTCAAATCTACTAAACACAAATCATGCTATTAACTATCTGCAATGCTAATAGTCAGCATTGCATGCTTTAGTTCCATGATAGCAGTATATTTTATATTTTAATACAATTACAATGAAATTACCAATATATATATATACAGTATATATATATATATATATATATATATATATATATATATATATATATATATATATTGTGACAGTCTATGAAAATTATATTTTCAATAATTTTGTTTTTTAGCAATATCATTATATGGTTGACATAATAATTTTATAAACAAAAATGATTAAAATGCGCACTGATGTTATAATTTTGCAAGGTTTGTTGTTACTATACATCAGTAATGATGTAATACCTACCATTGCATCTTTGCAAACCACTATTGTGCCTTTAATGGTGCATGCCCATAATCTAAACACATCTACATTTAGCATTGCATTTTTTACTACTGTTACTCTGTGGGACTCTTATAAGAAAGTGACTGAAAATGACACTGAGGACAGATCACATTTTGTTTAAAGAACTGGCTAAACATATTGTGCTGAAGTAAAGATCTATGCACATGCTTGACTACTATAACACGCATGTGCTCTATTTGTGAGGTGTGAAGGGGTGAATGGAGCATGGATACATAAAGCTACATCAGAAATTACCACAACTCATCTTGGACCTAGTTACAAGTCTTTAAATATTTTTAGTAAATCACATGTAGACATGAGTTGCGTTAACGTGCAATGTGCTGCGGTAGATTGTGCAACCTGTTAGTAACCCCCCCCTAATGTTTTCATGTAAAAAAATACTTTTGTAATATTCAAAACCTGCTTTGTCAAATACATAAATAAAATCATGTTCCATGTATCTTTAACTGATTCCACAGATCCACTGGTATTCTATGCCCAACATAAACAGATAATTAGAATGCAGATTTTGGGGTGAGCATGTTATTCTGCGACATTTTGTTCACCAACAAAAACATAAGTACATGCTCAAATGATATCATAACCTTATATACAGCCTGATTAAACTAAGCTCAATGTCATAATTATACTTTTAAACAAGCTGGGCTGGCCATTTAAAGACTTCACCATTTTACTGCCAAAGAGACCAGTAGTGGTGCTTTGCACTGAAGGGGTTATGCAAAGTGGCAGAGGCAGTAAAATAAAACAGTAGTGTGGTATCTGTGATAATTCCACACCTGTCCCATAAATCAGTGATTTACAGCCCCTCTATTACTCATGTCATCTGCAGAGGCTGCTTGTGATCACCCTGCACACACAGTAGCAGTGAAAGAGTTACTTGTGTAGGTGCTGCCACTGATGTGACACAGAAAGTACAGCAATGTGACTCCTTGGACTGCTTCTATCCCAACATGACTTTATTATTCCGTACCTTTAGGCTATCCCAAGCTTGCAGGCCTATAAATATTGTAGGTTTTCTCATGTTTCTTCTTAGGTCAGGATCTCACTCTGATCTATTGCTGCAAGCTTTGAAGTTCTATTTAGATCTCTGCCAAACACCGACTGGGCTTAAGCCTGGCTCTCTGTGAAAGGTTGGAAAATATATGGTGTGTGTGGCCTGGGGGTCCCATTCAGTGATGTCTGGAGAGTTGGATCCTTGTGCTTTGGAAGGCGACGGAATCAAAGTGGAGATGCAGAGCAGGATACTGACATGGGGGAACTAGGGTTTAGTGCACTATGTTCTGACTTAATATTTTTATTAATTTACTTGTACATTATTAATGTGCCTAGATGCTTTATCCATCCATCCACTATCTATCTATCTATCTATCTATCAATTTATTTGTTTGTGTGTCTGTCTGTGTTTCTATCTATCTATCTTATATATATATATATATATATATATATATATATATATATAAATAGATTTGTTTTTATAATGAAATAGACATCACATATATAGTTGTCAGTGTGAAAAACGCTTACGATGTTGGTCACACTTTGCGAGCCTCGCAAAGCGAGGCGAGTCCTTTGCAGCCCATAGGACTGCAACTGCGAGCCTCGTTTAGGCTGCAGTGAGCAGTTTCATGTGACTTGTGAGCAATTGAGGCACGTGACTGCGAGGGTCGCAACTGTGAGCCAAGCATGTAACTATAAAAACCTGAAAAACAAACAAAATAATTTAACAAAAATAATAACACACTCACACACAACATAGGGGGAGAGCCAGGAAGCCTGGGAGTGAGGTTGCAAGCGAATTTGAGCCATATTTGGGGTTTTTCGTCAATCCAAAATTGGTTAAGCAAGGAAAAAAATGGCGGACAAAAAATTAAAAAATTCTGAAAGTGGATGAAAACGAGGCGGAGCAAAGCCAGGCACGCGGGACTTAGAAAATACATGACAGCAAAGACAATAACACAACGCCAGGCACGCGGGAGTTTAAAAATAAAACCAACGGCAGTCAGCGTGCGCCACGTAAACATTTAGCAGACACAGAAGAGCAACACACAGGAAAGGGACAGGGGGAGATGGTGGAAAGAGACACATGGCATTCCCAAGCACAAAACTTTCAGGTTAACAAAACCTGCAATGAGCAGCCCGTACAGTAGGCGGGAGGAAAGGGTCAAAATAAGCGCAGAAGGGAGAGAATTGCAATGAGCTCCAAAGGTGCTCATTGCGAGCCCTGAGATGAGCGCTGCAGGTGATAAGTGCAAAGCAGGAAAGTTGAAGTACACGGCTCGCGATGAGCGCCGAAGTTGCTCAGAGAAGCAAAAGCAACACATTCTGTGGTAAACAGCACGGCCAGCCTTACAATTTTAATCCCGTCATTTTTGATGCCCAATTTCCTACTTTCGATAGAATATCATGTTTTGCAAGATATGCTTGTGGAATCTAGGAGTGTAATAATGCCCCAATGTTTCTGAACAAAGATAATTTGCCACATATTTTTAGCCAGTCATGTAGGAGGAGAAGTGAGTGTTGTGGTTTATTAGAATATCATAATATTTTATTGGGCCCTTTAAAGCACACCATGCATTACATCGGGTGAGGGAGGAGGTACTGTTGCTGTTTGTGTGTAACTGAATCTGCTGTTTGCTCAATCAGCGTTGTTAGACAAACAAACCTCCACATTACAGTCTACTTTAATTCCCCACCTCTTTTGGATAAAGTAACTCAATGCAAAGTGCTCTTCTTCGTGACTTGATATGAACTCCCACAAATGATTATTCCTGCTGGATCCCCACAGACTTGGTTAGACAGCTCTCCCTGCTCCTAGCTGTAGCCCCAGGCTGCTGGATCAAGCACAGACACTTGATAGCTGCTGTTTCCGTGGTTGAAATATTTGTGAAGTTAACGCATAATCTGAAAACAGAAGCTAATAAATTATAGGGTGCTAATTGGGGCCGGAGTGGAGCTGTCAATCACGTTATCCTAAACACACAGACACCCTCATAACCTAAAAAGGCAAGAGAGACTCCAAGAACAGCTCCCAGTTGTTCCTAGCCATGACCTCCACGTTGAAGAAGAGCAATGAGTGGAAGGTACTAAATAAATAGCTGGGTACTATGCTGCTGAAGGATTGAGACACTGGAGTCATTTACATTCTAAATCCATCATGCTGTTTTATTGCCAAGTGTGGCTAATACCTCTGCAAAAAGAGGCAGAGGTCCTAAACTGCTATAACGTAATATTAATTGTGCAATTACCTGAGAAAAAGTCATTAAAGAACCACTAAAATGTCATATTTATAATACGCTCTTATGCAGAACTACATGTTTTTGAAAGTTTAAAATAAATAAATACTTTACTTTTAACTTTTGTATTTCTTTTTGCTTTACCAGCAAAATTATTTTTTCATTTGTTCCTAACAATATTATACACATGAGAAAAATGGGGTGAACCTTTTATTAATGTAATATTTCTATCCGGTTCTGTTGAACGAGTGACACTTTGAATTGCCACTTGATTAATTGAATTAAACTGAAAAGTAAGCATCAAACTGTACAAAATGGATTGTCCCATAGCACGAGAGTCAGCTAATTTTAATATTTGAAAAAAATGAGTTAATGTTCAGTGCTTACACAGCTGTTAATGTTGTTAGTTTGTAATATACCTCACAAACATGTAGAGTGTTTTTCTACAAACTACTCTAGTTCTTCAGGTTTTTCACATTTATACAGCTTTATTTTTATATCCTATACCAGAAATGTGTTGTTATAAATGACTATAAATATATAAAGATTATGAATGCAAGCATATCTGCTTCAAACATATTACATATCACTGCTTTTTGACCATCAAGATGACACTTGTTAGTGTGAATATCCTCTTTCATGGTAGTGTTCTTAGCTAACAATATGCAGTGCTATAAATTATAGGTGTGCAAGATGGCAGCCTACAGGAGAGAATAGAGAAAGAAAAGGGGAGGTTCTAGAAGATGAGCGACTGTTCTGCAGGTCCCTCATAAGAAAGTGACTGAAAAATGCTCCATGAAAATAACACTGTTGATGGATCAAATAAATTAATATTAATATTGGTTAAACATTTTATATAAAAGAAAATGTTTTGTCTAAAGAACCAATTTAAATCTTTCAACCTGAGATAATGTTCTAATTTCTGACAAATCCATCATTTTTTACAACTGTACTGTACAATTTGAATTAGCTAAATACAATCGATGCTCAGGTCATAGCAGCAGATCCCTTCATGACATTCACTAACATTGTATTCAAGTGAGAAGCTGATGTTCAAATTACATTTCCACCCACTTCATTAGTTCACATGTAGTAGTAACTGCAATTGATATGATATGCATGAAGAAGAATTTGTTATTTGCAGGTGAAACAAAGTGAATTTCATTTTAGTTCTTTGCAAAAATTTACAACACAATTTAATAATAAGCAGCCCCTAGAGGACAGAATAAACTGAAGGAGGGCATAGCCTAAGCTGGGAAGGGGAGCAAGGAGGAGGAGTGAGGAAAGAGTAGCTGAGAGGTGATTTATGGACTGGCTCAGCTTCCTGTTTCATATCTGCCTCTAGAAGCTCAACCTTCAACAGCAAAGAATAAAACAGATACAGTCATGGAGTAAAATTACCAACCTCACTACCCTTGCAGCCCCATTAAATTCGGGCTACGTGTAAAACCGTAGCCCGTAAGGTAGACAGTACGACCTATGGCTATTGAAAGGCTGTTGAAAGGCTGAAAAAAACCTACAGGATGTAGAACTTAGGGGCTGCAAATCCTTTGTTCTCTCAAGCCCGTAACCGATACGTTTCCAATTTAGCTATTAAATTGCAATGAAGTCACTCGCGAGCAAGCCCGTAACACGCAAATGTAGCCAAAAGCCCAGCTAGTGCTGGAGAGGACTAGCAAGGGGGGAAAGTCCAATATGTAGCACTTCAACTGCAAATAAAAACACACTACTGTACTAATATTAAAAGGGATAATAGATAATAGAAAGTGATTTTAGGTCTTAGAATTAATAGTACAACATTCTCAAGCCCTCAAATCGTCCCAGAAAAATTCTTTATTTCATGTATAATGTTTGTGTTATATCGATCCCAGTAATCAATATGTTAATACATATACTGTAACTCACATGTGATAGAATATCATATTTATGGCTTTATTAATATTGCATACTAACTGGAAGGTGTGTCCGATCGTAAATCATAATTGAACCCGTAAGTCTTTGAAATCCAACCTCCATTTTTCTGTGATGCAATTATGACAATCTCTGTTTCCATTGTTTCCATCTAAACCCGTAACTACGGGTTGGCTTAATTAATCACCTACAATGCCGCAAATCCAACGGCCGACAACTGGTTTACGGGTTTGTGCCTCAAGCTCGTAACTCGCAGTCCCTTCTAAATTAATAGCACCATAACTCGGCCAAATGTAAAGCCCGCAGCCTTTGCGGTTCTCACGTTGCACTCACAGTGCTTGAATTTAATGGGGCAGTTGGAGTTTTGTGATATTAAGTAATTATTGTTGTTTAATTGTCACAGAGGTGGAGGACGGTGCTTTGCTGCCAGGTGCATAAGTTGGGAGAGACCAGGGACCTTGGTTAGGAGTTCACTTAAGTACTGTCCCTAAGGGGGTTGAACCCGGTCGACTTAAGGTTATTAGGCAAAAGGATGCTCCTAACTGGTCAATCCATGAGCAGCTTACCTGGCAGCGAAAAGTGGTACCTGAACCTTGCGATCATTTAAGAGTCTGTCATGTTGACAGTTGATAAAAGTGGCTGTAGCCAGAATTACCCAGAGATGGTGTGGTTTATTGTGTAAAAGATAAAGGGAAAAACAATGTGGTTAACTCCAATGAGCTTCTTTACCATGCTTGGTCATGTTTATTATTCAATTGTTTGCTATGGCTTTTCTTAAAAGAGTAATCATGAGGCTTATAAGAACTATAACATATAATAGTTGTCAAACTACGAAACATTGTCATGCTTTGCGAGCTCGCGAAGCAAGCTCGCAACAACTGCGTCCCTCGCAAAGCAAGGGACGCAGTTAGGGCCTCAAATACAGATCCTCGTGAAGCGAGGAGCCACATTTGCGGAAGGTGGAGGCTCCAACGTCGACTGCAATGATCCCAAGGCTGAAGGCTCATTGCAGGCCGCAAATGCAAACCCTCGAGAAGCGAGGGGCCACATTTGCGGAGGTGGAGGCTCTACGGTGCCTCCTAAGCAGTTACAAACAGCCACAGAAGCGGGACTTTGAAAAAAACAAAACAATAACACGCAATGACTAAATACGAAAAAAATAATTACGGACTTACACAAAAAAATACGAGCCGCGGGAATTATAAAAAAAAAAATTACGAACTCGAAAAATATGACCTTAACGGCCAACCCGCGCACACCTAAAAACATAAAAAAACCACAAAAGAAACCATTACACACAGCAAGGGGGAACAGCCAGGACGTCTGGGAGTCAGTTTGCACACTCGAAAATCCCCTAAGCGAGAGAAAAAATGGCCACAACAAAAACGAGGCTACACGACCCCTAAACCTGCAAAACACTGCAAAGCACATACAAATTTTACAAAAACACGTATAAGGTACAAGATACACTATTAGCAAGGACGCTAAATCATCCACACCCGCGTACCACACACACAATTGCCACCATTTTACAACACTAACTTACAGAATGCGGAAGTACACAGCTACACTAACGGCTTCCCCTCGCGCACGCAGCCTATTTACACTACACACTGCACACATTGCTGACACTTACACCTCAGGTCACCAACAATGAAAATCTACATTGTATGCTGCAGGAACATAAAAACAGCACATTGATTGCTGCATATATTAATTACAAATAGGTAAAGTATATTAATTTTTGATTTAATTAATTAATTAATTAGCATGAAAAAATACATATACGGTGCTCATAGGACACAAAACACACCAGGGGAGAGGCTTGCAATAAGCACCAAAAGGAGATCAGCGCTGTCCTTACAATGAGTGCAAAATCGCCTCTGATATCAACAAATACACCAACCAGGGGGAGGCTTGCAATGAGCACGACCAAAACACTTACTGTCTGTGGCAAACAGCATTACCTGCTCATTTTTCGACGGGCAAGTTGCTAGTAATTTAATAATAAACATACTTATAGTATAAAATGGGTTATAATTATCATCATGGGAAAAGGTTCTTTGCAATGCTTTGGTTCCGCAATGTGGGACAGCTGCATTTTAGTGGCAGGAGAGTAACATTTTAGAGAGTGCTGCACTACATGATTAGTAATTGTCTCCCACTGTTTCAACCTCCTTATGAAATACTAAAATACAGTAAAAGTGTGCTCAGGATTGTGATGTAACAATTAATAAATTTATAATAAATAAAAGGGCAATCTAGTCAGAATTCTTGTGTCAAACAAGCATATTTTATAAAGTACAATGCTATTCCCCATGAAAATTAAATATATTAATACAATGAACCCTAAAGTAGCATAGATACACATTCACCTGACTTGTGAATTAAAACTTGGGCGGTAATGTTATCTAGTGTCCTATTGAAGAGATATGGAAGGTTTGTGGGTTTTACTAGGTATATAATATACCTTTGTACTTATTTACTTTTATGCACTTTATTTTATTAAGACAAGCTTATAAAATCAAACAAATATTACCTGCTTGAGTCTGCCCTCTGCAGCTCACAAAGATACGCAGTGCCGGATCTACCTTTTTGGAGCCCCTAGGCAGTGAAGTGGAGGAGCTACTGTTAGTGCGTGAGCAAGGTATGCACTGACCCATTTTTCCCTTCTCTGTGCATGTATATCTCACTATTGCTCTGTGAGCAAATGACAGACATTTTCACCATTTTTACAACATAGCTGCTCATACACACGCAGAGGTATTACTTGTTTATTAAATGCATTTCGTAGTGGACCATATTGTTTATATTTTCTATGGGAGGGTAGCAAGCTTATGTTACACAAACACATATAATGATCACTTACATCTCAAACAAAAACTGAATAATAATAGGAGTTAAAGGGCCACTGCACAATGAAAACAAAAATTGTTTGAAAACATTGAGTCTGAGGGCGTAAGTAATCAGGAAAAAAGTCCTACCGCTAGATTGTAATTAGATAAAATACATTTTGATGCCTCTGCTGGGCGCTGGGGAATCCCACGATACACATGTATATACATATAAAAAAAAAATTAAAAAAATTATGCAGTGTAATAACTGTTTTTCTTGGAACTCTGAGCTGGAAGTAGGTTTTTTAACTTGCTTTAAACATTCAAATGTGAACACAGATGTCATGTTTATTTACTGTACTACTGTACGGTGGAGGGCTTCTATCGCTCTTTTGCCCACCATATTATAAATGATTGTTGTGGTGAACTACCTATTTATAATTTCCACAACACAGGCCGAGATCCTGCTCCATGCTGATGATAGCCAGTAAGCTTGATACAGCTGTACATGGATTGGATACTCCGCCTGTGTTTATTCCAACCTTGGCTTTGCATTAAAGCTGTGTAATACATAAATAAATGAAGAGCGAGGAATTCCCAGAATGCAGTGTAATAACTGTTTTTCTCGGAACTCTGAACTGGAAGCTTTAGACATTCAAATGTGAATACAGATGTAATTTTTATTTACTATATATATATATATATATATATATATATATATATATATAACATTCTAAAAGCTAAAAGTTACCGCCCTACATATAAATTAAATCATATTCAACCAGGATCACTTTTACTCATATAATCTAAACATATTACAGCAGAGCCTCTTAATATTGCATCAACATTCACTAGGGGGCCACTGTAATTATAATACACATATATAAATAATCAGCTAGGGCCCCCTATATTGAAATAAGTATATACATATTCATCCATGGTCCTGTGCAATCAAATAAATATGTACATATTTACATATTTATGTTCCTTCTACACAATATTTATATATATATATATATATATATATATATATATATATATATTCAGCCAGGGTATCCTATAATCATTTTAATATATAAATATTCTGAGAAGGTCACCTGGAATCATAATAGTAATACAGTATTTAAATATTTAGTTAGTGTTTCTTACAAACAAACACATATTCAGTCTATGTCCTATTGAGATACATGGGACATAAGCCAGGGACCATTATAATATAAATATTCAACCTCAGTTATCAATTATTATATTAATGTATACATATTCAGGTATGTTCACCTATAATCATATGAATATATACATATTCAGCCACGTTCACCTATAATTATAAACACATACATATTTAGTCAGGGTCATCTATAATTATAATTCCTCCAGCTCTATTATTATGTTCTAAATATATATTCAGCCTTGGATCCCTAAAATCATATACATTTTCATATATTCACCCAGGGTCAACCATAATTAGAATATAAACACATATATATTTAACCAGCTTCACCAATAGGCATACAAATGTATACATATTCAGCTAGGGTCACCAATAATTATAATACGAATACATAAATATTTAACCAGGATCCACTATAATTAAACAAATGTACAGATATTCAGCAAGGGTCACCTACAATTAGCATAACAATATATAAATGTACAATCAGGGTCTCCTATTGTTGTAATATAAATATATCAATAAATATTAACCAAGGAATACCTATAATCATATATATAGCCATTCTGACAGAATACCTACAATCAAGTAAATAACCTGCCTTCAAAAATAAATACTATTGAAGAGCTAGTTTATACCAATATTTCCTTACAAAAAACATGTTAGTGAAAAAACATTACATAAACTAACTAATGCTGCTCTGTACACTCAGCAAGATGATGCAAGAAGCACATTGGATGAAGGAGGGAGGGAACAGTGAGACCTCTACACTGTAGTTCCATGTGGGTTTCAACTATTGGCTAGTCTGCAGTAATTCGTGTTTAAGCCCTAACATTTTTTTAGGTTTTTAAGCTAAAAAACATGCGCCCCTTACAGGGAATCATATTTTGGAGGCTGCCTAGTTTGCCTAATAGGTTATCCGACCATAAAGGCACAGACTCTGTAGTACTTGAAGTGCAGTGTCTTATACCAACCAATCAGTGGCCATCTCTCAGCAACATACTGCAACATGCTGCTGTGACGTAGTCCCTGAAAGTCTAGAACACTATACTGCACATCCAACCTGACAGAGTCTGTGCCTGCATATGCTGCAGTGGGCAGATCCATACACAGACTATTTGTTCGATTTTTGAACTTAAAAACAGAGCTTTTAAGAGCTCCTTAAAAAATTTAGTGCATAAATGTAAATAAAGACATAGGCATATTATATTCCTAGTAAAATCCAGAAATCATCCATTCTGTTTTTTTTAAGGGCAATTGCTAATTTTCTTGCTGATATCACTCATTAGAAAAAAAAACTGATTTTCATTGTAATCTTTATTCAGCTCACAAAGTAGAATAAAATGGAAACTTCCTATACAAATAATCTTAATGTTAGTAATTAAGTCCAGTAGCTATACTTCATTGTGTGGCTGATAATTAATTCAGCACAATGCATCTAGTAGTATACACATGGACTTGGGGCAGTTTTGTTCCCCCTTTCATGTGTGAAAATGTAAATTATATAATAACAATATACTATACAAGTAAAACATGAGAAGCATCTTTTAGTCATGCCTAGTAGGTCATTCAGATGGGCGGGTAGATGACTGGGTTTTCTGAATGCTTTCCATAATGTCATATAGAACCTGTGATATAATAAATCTTGAGAACCCCTGATTTATATATTGAAACATTTTGATTAGAGGTACTGGCGATCACAAAGATCTGAAATGTATTACCCCTACTCTGGACCATTAGCTTGTTCTATACCATGACAGGTCAGATGGACATATTATAACATGTTGGTTCCATTAAAGCCTGGCAAGTGGCCATTCTGTGGTGCAAATCACAGAATAATGGCAAGTGTAGTCAGATGCACAGAGACTGCCTCAGGCGTTTATGTAGATGTGCTGCTAATTGCTAAATGGGACTTGATACCCCTACCACACTAAATCAGATAGTCGTTAGTGTGAAACTGGACACTGGTGCTTAGATTAAAATTCTGTCTGAAACAGAATATAAGAAGCTGAAGACAATGTCAGAACCAAAAATAAACAAACAAGTACAAGCTGTGCCAGTGAAGAACAAATATATTTGAAAACCACCAATTAATATAATTATGTATTAGGTAACAGAAGTAAGCTGTTGGTTTTCTCAAATAAATTTATACTGATTTGTTAAATGTATATAAAACACAGCTATGACAAGAGATAGCTTGCTGACATCTCCAGATAAAAAAGACTTATTAAGCACTAAAAGAAAAAAAAAAGAAGCAAACTATATTTTAACAAAAACAGTCACAAATGTTAAATCCTGGAGATCATCTCCCTAATACCCAGGATCAGAGAGGTGCATTTAGGAAACAGGTGCAACCAGGATCCTACAGTATATTACTCACAAATAGCCGGGGTTTACATTTCAGAGAAATCATAGAGACCTGAAAGTTTAGACGTGCTGACAGTGAGCGGTGACCCTCCTATTAATATAACTGAAACAAATAACGACGGTAACAAAACTCAAATATGGAGGTAATACTGGTTCAGCTGGATGGTCAATGTAGATGACAGCAGGAGGTTAATTAGGCATAATATTATTATATATAAAGTGGCAACATATACAGTATATACTCGAGTATAAGCCGACCCGAAAATGAGTGACTTGAGTATAAGACGAGGGTGGGAAATGAGCTGCCCCCTGTGGCCCTCTTGTGCCCTCTGTGTCCCCCTCTTGTGTGCACTTTTCTTGTGTCCCCCTTCTCTCTTCCCTCTGTCTCTTCTCCCTCTCCCTTCCCTGTGTCTCTTCACCCCTCTCCCTTCCCTGTGTCTCTTCCCCCTCTCCCTTCCCTGTGTCTCTTCCCCCTCCCTTATCACCCTCCTCAACCCCCTCCTCATTCTCAACCTCCTCAACCCCCATCCTCATTCTCAATCTCCCCCCTCAACCCCCTACTCATCCTCAACCCCCTTCTCAACCCCCTCCTCATCCTCAATCCCCCTCCTCAACCTCCCTCCTCCACCTCAACCCCCCTCCTCATCCTCAACCCCCTCCTTAACCCCCCTCCTCATCCTCAACCCCCTCCTCATCTTTAACCCCCACCTCAACCCCAACCCCCCTCCTCATCCTCAACCTCCCTCCTCATCCTCCCTCCTCATCCTCAACCTCCCTCCTCATCCTCAACCTCCCTCCTCATCCTCCCTCCTCATCCTCAACCTCCCTCCTCAACCCCCCTCCTCATCCTCAGACCCCATACTCATTCTAAACCCCCTCCTCAACCTCCCTCCTCAACCCCCTTCTTCCACCTCAACCCCCCCATCCTCAACCCCCCCATCCTCATACTCAATCCCCCATCCTCATCGTCAACCCCCACATCCTCATCCTAAACCCTCCCCATCCTCATCCTAAACCCTCCCCATCCTCATCCTAAACCCCCCATCCTCATCCTAAACCCCCCCATCCTCATCCTAAACCCCCCCGCCATACTCATCCTCATCCTAAAACCCCCTCCTCACTATACCCCTCCTCCTTCTAAGCCCCCCTCCTCACTTTACCCCTCTAAATACCTCCCCCTCTCCCTTTCCCCTCACTTACCTCCATCTGCAGCTGTTCTTCCGGCCTCCACTCTCCTTCCTGCGTCTTGACCCGGCCAATGCTAATTGTGGCGCGCATGTGACATCACGTCATTAGCATATACCGGGACTCAAAGCAGGAAGGAGCGGAGGCCGGAGGAGCAGCTGCAGATGGAGGTAAGTGAGGGGAAAGGGAGAGGGGGAGGTATTTAGAGGGGCAAAGTGAGTAGGGGGGTTTAGAATGAGGAGGGGGGCTTGAGGATGAGGAGGGGGGGAGGGAAAGAGACACGGGGGGGTTAGAGAGACACGGGGGGAGAGTGACTCGAGAATAAGCCAAGGGGCCCTTTTTAGCCTTTAAAAAAGGGCTGAAAAACTCAGCTTATACTCGAGTATATACGGTAGTTAACTCAGCGTACAAGGAGGAAACAAAAATATGTATTGGATGCACATTTGTTTGTCAAATCAAAGACTTGGGTGTCCAACTACTAAGTATAACGAGGGAGGTGCTTTTTGTCTAGCAGCCAGTTGCCAATTTCTCTGGAGAAAAAGTTATATCAACACAATAATCTCCATTGGCAGGAGACTTGTGATAAAGAAGTTTCATTTGGCAACCAACTTTTGTTGTGGGTGGTTTATCAATGATTGCTTATTCTCATATCAGATCTAATTATTCTTAGACCCCTTTACCTATCTCTCAGTCAAACATCCTACCTTTTCCTTAATGACCTCATCAAGTGGAGATCTTTGATTTATTATTGAATATTGCTATTATAAATCATTAAATAATGTTATTAATGAACAAAGCTAGGTATTGGTATATTGGAGAAGTTGACCAAGTTCCTAAGGCTATTTACTCTAAAGTATTACTACTTGAAGGAAAGTTAAAGTGATAGAGAGAGCATAGGTGCTGTCCTGCATGAGACAGCTCTAGATCTGCCAATGAAAGCCTTGAGACAGCAGTAGTGGAAAATAAGATAACAAACTTGTTAAGCTACAGCAACATGTCAAATACATGGATGGATAGAGAAAAACTCTTTCCAGCTCATTTCACTAACTCTATCGATTGATAACATGTGAGAGATTTTGTCTGAAGTCTGAAAGCCTTATTTTGAGTACTTATATTTTGTACTTGCAGACCCTAAAAACAGATGGCTCTGCTACAGCAAATACTACTCAATTAAAAAGTAAAGTTGAGCAGTTATGGGAAATCAGTGAATAAACCTACCACAATTGTTAGCCCTCTGGTTTGACACTTCACTGTTATGGTGGAAGGTTTTCTTCCATTTCTGCCCCGCAGTCAAGGGCTATAGCTTTTGAATACTGTGTGGTCCAAAAACAACATGTACTTAGCATCTCAATGTTATTAAAGGTATATCTATAGTGTCATGAATCAGCCAGTGGCCATATTGTGTTTGGACAAAGTTCATGGCTCGTGCTGTGGAAGACAAGGTTTGGGGCCCACTTGTTATGGATATATTGTTATGTTGTGGTCTAGGGGATAAAGTATTATAAGTTTATCCCTTAGCATATTCCCATACCTCCCATGTTTAGGCTCATTGTAATGAGTATCCTGTGAGGGATCTATTGGGATATATTGGTTGTATGTGGGTGAAACATTGGGTGTTATATTTGTAAATATGAATGTATGTTATTATATTAGTATGTTATTATATTGTAGAGGGGAAGCCGTTGAATACAGCCAACCCTCCTTTGTTCCCAAAGGCCTGTTAATCCCATTAGCTAAGTGTCCAGCAGAGTACTAACAATGGGGAGCTCACAGCTGGAGAGCAGACAGGCAGGCACCCAGAAACAATGGGATGACCTGTGGCTTCTCAGCCTTCATAGCATGGGCACAGGAGAGCCAAGGCATTCTTTGCCCTGGAGATTCAGAGCCCAAATTAATTCGTTGGCCTCGCCTAGTGGGTGGACCTGGGAGGAGTCTCATGGTTCCCACGTAGGGACCCTGCATGATTGGCCAGAGGCAGTTAGGGGCTGACTAAAGGTAGCCCCTCCTGGTAATGTTGTATTCCTGTTTAAAAGATGTTTGTTTTCCAAATAAAGTGGTTCATAATTTTCATCAAGACTTTGTGTGCAGGTGTATTATTGACCCAGGGGCATATGCTGGTAGAGGAGATCGTTTCTGACTCCCTTCCAGGTTTCCCAGGCACACTACCAAAAGCTGGGACTTATGCTCTTGCATCTACAAAGATTGTCCATTGGTCTGGAGCCACCCAAACTTAGGTCTAAAACCTACAGGAGATAAGAGGACTAGGATTCTTTATACTCCATCATCATTGTAGGTTGTGACAATTGGTGGCAGTGGTGGGATGCTCGGAGAAATGGAACAGCAATATGAGGAAGAAATTACCAAAGAAGCAAAAAGACGGTTTAAAGAAGCCAGACACTTTTTTCCAGAAAAGTTAACAGCACAAGATGTGGGCTGCGTGCTTGACCAGATGTTCCAGAGAATATGGAAAGAGCGCATGTGGGTAAGCAAAATGGATGCGACCACATATACAAGGTCGTGCCCTGGGCTGTCTAAGGCCCAGAAAGCAGAACTGGCTCAGAGTTGCCTAGAGGAGCTCTTTGAGTGGGATGTGTCAGAGGATCAGGAGGAGGGGGAAGGCGTAAACCCTGCCCCTGTACCACCTCCTGGGAAGGGAGACTGTTTTCCCCTAAAAAATGCAGAGACTGTGTCAGAGCCTAGAAGGGATGGTAAAGTCAGCTTGGGACCAAATCACCAGCTTCAAGAGCCAGAGACCCAGGGGAATGTTCCCTGGGTGGGGTCAGATAACCCATGTTTGTCCCCTGATACCCCAAGAGACTTAATCCCAGAGGAAATGCTAGCCGAGCACAGTTTCTCCAAACGGGTCATGCCTGGGGTACCGGATGTGGAAAAGGTCTCACCTGAGGACTACCTTCCAGCACAAATCCTGGCAGAAACCCCAGTAACTGCTCAACAGGCAGGGCCAGATGAACTAAGTCTGCCCTCAGAAGTTCTAGGCAATATGTATGGGCCAGAACTGCTCATGGAGGCAGGGGCTCAGGATTGCTATTTAAGAGACTGTGGGGAGGGAAAGGAACTGGTTCCTAGCTACAGGGAACCGGACCTCACACAGGAGGAGGCAGTGGCACCAGGGCTAGGGATAGCAGTGCCTGCCTGGGAGAAAGAGCCATGGGTGCATTGTGGCACCCCAAAGGATTATGTATGTAGTGAGGACTTGCCTGAGATGACCAGTGTTCAGGAGTCCAATACAAACTCTGGAGTAGACAGAGCTCATAGGGCCCAGGAATCCACAAAGGATGAGGCCCAAGTTGCCAAGCAAAAGATAATAGAAGAAGAGGGTCAGCTGAGGGCCCCAAAGCGCAGCCTGGGTGGGAACAGCGTAGTTCTCCAGGTTACAACACAGACAGACCCAGGGGAAAAAACCAAGAGGGTCTGTCCAAAGATACAGATTTCCAGGAGCCAGAGCAAAGGGAGCACCCCAGTCCGGACTCCATCAGGGACGCTGGAGTCAAGCGCAGACCGGTATGTACTTTACTGCAGTTATTGTGTTATTGGGCTCCCAACAATAATGATTTTGCTGAGAGAGGTACTGGACTGCCCCCTTGCAATCCCATAGGCCCAGAGACTGTTTTAGAAACCCCAGCCCAGCTGTGGGGACTGGCTGAGGGGAAAGGGGTTGCTATGGGACAGGGGTTGTTTTATGGGGCTCCCAAAAATACTGTTTTGCCTCAGAAGAGTGTATGGGTGCAACCCACTGTGTCCCCAGTGACTTCCATACTGCTGCCAAAAAGAGAGAGATGGGATCCTGGACTACTTGGGTGGGGGTTCAGGGCAAGAGCAATTTGCTCTATACAGTAGGAGCAAGGCCGAGGGCTGGGGGAGGTCTTTACTCTGCACCTTGGGACTGTGTGCGCACCGACATGAACTTGCCTAGCATGCAGCGGGCCTGGCCAAAACAGCAGATTCATGACTTGGATTCATGACTTGGATGTTCCCTGCCACGCTTGGGGAAGGTTTGTCATGAATCAGCCAGTGGCCATATTTTGTTTGGACAAAGTTCATGGCTCGTGCTGTGGAAGAAAAGGTTTGGGGCCCACTTGTTATGGATATATTGTTATGTTGTGGTCTAGGGGATAAAGTATTATAAGTTTATCCCTTAGCATATTCCCATACCTCCCATGTTTAGGCTCATTGTAATGAGTATCCTGTGAGGGATCTATTGGGATATATTGGTTGTATGTGGGTGAAACATTGGGTGTTATATTTGTAAATATGAATGTATGTTATTATATTAGTATGTTATTATATTGTAGAGGGGAAGCCGTTGAATACAGCCAACCCTCCTTTGTTCCCAAAGGCCTGTTAATCCCATTAGCTAAGTGTCCAGCAGAGTACTAACAATGGGGAGCTCACAGCTGGAGAGCAGACAGGCAGGCACCCAGAAACAATGGGATGGCCTGAGGCTTCTCAGCCTTCATAGCATGGGCACAGGAGAGCCAAGGCATTCTTTGCCCTGGAGATTCAGAGCCCAAATGAATTAGTTGGCCTCGCCTAGTGGGTGGACCTGGGAGGAGTCTCATGGTTCCCACGTCGGGACCCTGCATGATTGGCCAGAGGCAGTTAGGGGCTGACTAAAGGTAGCCCCTCCTGGTAATGTTGTATGCCTGTTTAAAAGATGTTGTTTTCCAAATAAAGTGGTTCATAATTTTCATCAAGACTTTGTGAGTTCAGGTGTATTATTGACCCAGGGGCATATGCTGGTAGAGGAGATCGTTTCTGACTCCCTTCCAGGTTTCCCAGGCACACTACCAAAAGCTGGGACTTATGCTCTTGCATCTACAAAGATTGTCCATTGGTCTGGAGCCACCCAAACTTAGGTCTAAAACCTACAGGAGATAAGAGGATTAGGATTCTCTATACTCCATCATCATTGTAGGTTGTGACATATAGTTTTCCAGTTTTTTTCTTTATCTAATCTAACACATACTGCTTAAATCAGACACACACATTACATTGAGTCATTCTATACATATACAGAGTTATTTTATTTAAAAAATAAACTTGTTTTTCACACCCCAGAGCTACTTACATAGGCACCTGATACCTACCAATAGAAACACTGCATTGAAAAACAGATTTTAACCCTTTTACTAACCTTCAAGCCTTCTACAAGGGAACTACACATCCCATGATTCCTTCCTGCACAAACTGCCATCATTGATTGTCACATTGTATTAAAATGTATAGCTTCCTGTGATTGGCCAAAACAAATGTTATGTTAGTTGTAGCAGGGATTTTCAGGGGTGTCAAATCACAAAAGCTGCTGCTTGGTATTTGTTCATGTAAAAATATTTGCATACACTACTAATTATCCTATATCAGATACATTTATAATTGAGGAAACTTAGATATGCCTTTAAAATAGATGTGTTTAACTATTTTAGCAATCAGTCATCCTTTTTAATCCACCCATAAATAAATATTTTTTATGAAAGATCATTGGCAATAATCACTCTGTAAACCTTGCAGATTTGGGTCCATTATGTTAAGTGCAAGTCAGCTCTAGAGAAAAAGAGTGGGCATTTTCATGCCAAGAGGGTGTATTAGGATGCACTGCTACACTGCATTTGCCTATATCTGCCTTATGTTTTTGAAGGCACACCTTAGCCTTAACAGGTATAGCCATCTTATTAGCCACATGTCTAAAAGCTCCAAATAACTTTTCAGAATTGATACCTTTTTATGAGAATTAGACTAAAGAAAACCTTCAATGAAATCAATATGTTAGAATTAAAAGTGTAACAAAACTGAATCAAAGGTTATTCTATAATTGCAGCTGTATCCCATTGCGATTATTTGTTAATACATTGGTGCAATTTCTTACTCTACTTTTGCTACAATTGTTCATGTACCTATAACTTAATAAATGACCCCTGTGTCCTTAAAATGTCTGATCATAGGCTGTCAAACAATAGGGGACCATATCCACACTTGGTGGGTATGCCCAATAGCCCAAGGTATATGTGGGAAAGGAACCCAGCTTGCTGCCAAACTCTTTAAGACAGTAATTCTAACTAAGATGGAGTCGTCCTGCCTACTGGGGATACATATTGATAACCTAACTTCCTCTCAAAACAAATTATTTTAGCTTATGGCTATTGCGGTCAAGTCTCATATAGCCAGTAGCTGGAAAACACCAACAGTGAATTTTAAGGGTTGTAATTAGAAAGTTAAATTATTTGCTCATATATGAGCGATTAACCCATAGCATTTTAGATAGAATTCCCCAGTTCCAGAAATTCTGGGACCCTTGGCTGGATTCCCCATTCAGTACCTCTTTGACTTGACTCTTAATTTACATTGCTCTGACAATGGGGGTGTGGCTTGAGGCGGAGGAGACCCGGTTCTGGATCTGCCAGGCAGGCCTGTGGACTGGATATAAGGTACTTACACCCAAAAGTTTTTTTTCTTTTTGCAACTCTGCATGTGGTGTTTATTTTGCTTTACGTGGTTTGTTTTTATTCTTGTTTTTTTTTTTGTTGGTTTTTTTTTTTTTACCTTACTTCTAATATATCATTGTTATTCTCAACGATTTTCTCCTCTACGATTTTGGTTATACTTATAATTAAAAATGTAAAAAGAAAAGACATAGTAGTTAAAATGATAAGCTATATTGAAGAAGACAATGTAACTTATCTGACACTTTTATTGTAAAGTACAATGCTGTATTATCTTATGCCTTTAATAAAAATCAATGTTAAAAAATTAAAATGTGTGAGAATGCATTTCTATAATATAAAAACAAAAAACACATTTTAGTCCAGTTTTATGAGTTCCATAAATGAATGTGCTAATTTTTAAGGGTAGTTTGGGGGCTGATCCATTGACGCTGGCTGACATCCTGAGAATTAGAAATCCAGCATGTGCTGTAATGTGTCATGTACTGCACTGGAGTTTGGCAGGAATGTGAGCAATGTCTTAGTTGCAAAGCATCTCTTTATAATATTTTAGTCATACACATGTCCTACATGCTTGCTAATTTGCACACTACTAACGTTAGCATTTTTTGCATAATTGAGGGTTTGGATTTCCTACAGCTTTGGTGCAAAATGTTTGCTTCTAACACTTATTAAACAGTGTATCTATGCAAATCAGCTAGTTAGGGGTGGAATATTAATGTAAATATGTGTGATCAGTAAAATAAGGTCTTGAGGAATATATGTGGACAAGATACCATTACCTTCTAAAATTGTTTTATAATCATTCACAATAATAAACTGCTACCATCATGGCAGTGTTTTATTTAATTACCTTGCTCCACTTCAATCATTTCACAAAGTTTAGCATGAGAGAAGTCATTTACAAAGGTTCTTCCTTCATTCACCAGTTGTCCTTTGCAGTGATAATTCCATGTTAGCTTATCACCGAATCATATTATATCTCTGGATATTTTCTGTGATTCATTGCGATTGGCCAAAAAGTCTCCACTGGCAGGAGGAAGAAGAAAGATTTGTAACACTCCATGACTGCTCTTTACATAAATAATGCAAAATGGTCAATACTGAATTTATTCAAGTGCCATACATTTACTGCATTGTGACATAAAATCTTGTGCTATTTCACACCATGAAGAGCACTTATGGTGACGTAAATGGCCCATTAACATCTTTGTTCAAGCTTTTCAAGCTTATAAGTGAAGAAAACAAGCTTCACAAGTTGTATGTGACTGAGTTTAAATGTGAAGGACAGCATGCTTTACTAGACGAACGAGGTGTGGCTTTAAACTTGAAGGGCGGGTGAGCTTTACTAAATTAAGAGTTGCGGTTTTAATTTAAAGTAAGTTGAGCTTTAAATGTCAAGCAAAGCAAGCTTCATAAATGTGATGGGCTTAAAACATGAAGAAAGGACAAGCTTCACTAGATGAATGAGGTGTGGCTTAAATTGTGAAGTACAGGCGATCTTTACTTGATTATGAAGTGTGGCTTAAAATGTGACAAATCTCACCTGAGGGCTAACTTAATGAATTTAAAAAAGGATTAAAATTGTGGTGAGACTGGAGAATTTCAGAAAACAAATGTGTGCTAAATGATGGGGGAGCGAGAATTTAAAGGTCTCCAGCTCTGTCCACAAATACAGGTCAAACTGTTAACATAGTCTTCTGTAACTTTTAAATATAATACACAGATACAAATCCAACATTAAACACTTTTATATGGCAATAAATACAAATAGGTGCAAAACCTTAAACAAACAGCATTTTATTCACAAAACCAAATAGCAATATATAAACATACCATACAACGTAATATACCAAAGAGTTCTGTAAACAGTATTATAGACATACTAGTGAATAGCCTGTCAAAAAATGACACAATGTAAGTGTTTTTGTCCTCTGAGTCACTTTGTAACTCATTGCGAGGCTCTCTCCTCGTGTACTTTTGCTCCTCTGAGCACCCTCGGCACTCATTGCGAGCCTGTCCCTTGCTCTTTTTATATATATATATATATATATATATATATATATATATATATATATATATATATGTGTGTATTTTTTTATAATAATTAATTATTAATTAATTAAATGATAAATGAATATACTTTACCTTTTTCTAATTAATATATGCAGCAATCCACATCCTGAAGAGCTAACAATCTGTTTTTATTTTGCTGCAGCATACAATGTACATTTGGACTGTTGCTGACCTGAGGTGTAAGTATCAGCAATGTGGCAAGTGTGCAGTGTAAATAGGCTGCGTGCGTGATGGCTAAGCATTTGTTTAGTTGTGTAAATTACCATTTTAGAATGGTAATGTTATTAGTTGCAAGTTATTGTTGTAAAATGGCTGCAAGTGTTACGCGGATCTGGCGGTGTTTTGCGTGGTTATGGGTCGTGTAGCCCTGTTTTCGGCCGCCATTTTTCTTCTCGCTTTGTCGATTTTCGAGTGGCTAAATTCAGCCTTTGGCGCTCCCTGCCTAAGTCGTACGGGGTCATAGGGATGAGCGCCTTCGCGAGGGCCGTATTGCTCACAACTATATATGTGATACTTATCAGGGTCCATGCCCATTTTTTATGCCAATTTAGCATAAGTACAACATATACTTCTCTCTTATGCCCTAGCAGCTAAGGTTATGTGCTCTAGAGACATATCAGTCAGAAGAACCTCCCCTAGCTTTTGATGCTGTTTCTCATGATTTGTTGTTGTTTACCCTTGGTCTTTCTACAGCCAATCACGCTTTATCTGGAACTATTTATTGCTGTTCCTACCTCTTCTCAGTATCCGTTGTAGGTTCCTGTGAGTTTGAAGTGCTTCTAGTTACTCATGCGTTTCCTGCCTTGTTTGCTACAGTTCCTGTTGCCTTTTGGACTGATCTTTGCTGCTCACTAAGATTGTTGTTGACCTTGTTAGGTTTCTGCTGGAACCTGATCTTTGGCTTGCCTGACCATTCTTTTGCCTGTGCCCTTGAACTTGTTACTTTGGGCTCACCACAACACTTCTTTGGGGATACAACTGCCTGATGAGGTTTCATTCAATGCAATGTTCCATGCAATGGGATCTGCAGTAGTCACTTTTCACCTCCCATCGCACGCGTTTGGTAAATGTAATATCTTTGTTTACAGATGGAATTCACCAATTGTCAATGACTCCCAAATACTTTGGAGCAAATGTAATCACATTTCTTACATCCTTGGCCATACATCTGCTAATGCATTGTTACATGTCAAGCTCGGTGGAAGTAGAGGGTGCACTGTGGGACAGTGGTAAGGTAAGGTATAGCAACGTTTATGAGAGAACCACCCATACTCAAAACTGGAAAAATGCTGCTTTGAGGTATCCATAATACCCTTCCTGGGTTTTATCCTGTCTTCTGAATCAAAATAGATCCAGCTAAAGTAGCAGCAGTGTTAGAGTGGTCTCTGCCATCCACTCTCAAGAGCACACAAAGATTACTTGATTTTGCAAATTATTACAGGCGTTTTTAAGGTAGATTCTCAAAAATGTTAGCACCGTTGACTGCTTTTACCTGTAAAGGTAGTAATCCAAGATTTTGAGGTCCACAAACTCAAAAAGCTTCCAGCAAACTAAAACAGCTCTCACGCCCATCTGCACTAGTACTCATACATCCTGCAGGAGCAACACTGTCACACAGGAGACCTTTGGGAACCCACTCCATCCATATGTCTTTATGTCTAAAAATGTTCATCATGATATTGGTAAAATAAATATTGGCCACTAAGTTAGCCTTGGAAGAATTGATGCATTTGCTGGAAGAAGCTTAATTACCAAATCTGATAATCATTGAGTCTGCTTAACACTTCAATGCTTGATAAGCCCAATAGCCCCTATTCTTTTTGAGGTTTAACTTTGTCATTAGTTACTATTCTGGTTCTAAGATCTATAAAGATGCTATTTCTGTCGCCAATACATTTTCAATACTCCTCCCATCCAAGAAACAATCTTGTTTCTTACAAGATTTCTGGTTTCATCTCTATGTAAATGCTCAATAAGATCTTTCAGTCTGAGATACATTATGAAACTATAATACCAAGAGCATGACTGTTTGTGTCTCCATCTTATCATAGAGAGGTCCTAGAACTATATAACACCCCCTCTGGTCTGGTCTTTCTGGTATCCACAACACCTTCTATTGTATTATTTTTGGTGGCCTAAGGTTTTCACTGAACTTTGTAGCATCTTGTAATACCTGTGCCAGATCCAAGAACTCCAAGACTCTTCCATTTGTGTTTCTCCAACAGTTGGATGTTCCAGCTCATCCATGGACTCACATCACTTTGGACTTTATTATTGACCTCCCTCCATCCAGAGGAATGACTGTAATATGGGTAGTAGTAGATTGTTTCTCCTTTCAAGCCCATTTCATACTACTTGCTAGACTAGCCTCTGCTGCTTATCCGGTGGATACATTTCTACAGGAAATCTATAGACTACAAAGAGCTCTGTCAGAAATGCTGTCAGACTAAGGAGTTCAGTTTGTCTCCCGTTTCTGGGGATCCTTTATGCATAGACTTTGTATAAAACTAACATTTTCTACAGCACACCACCCATAAACCAATGTACTCACTGAGAGAACCAATCAAGGGCTGGAACAATATATCAGATGCTTCTGTTCTGCAGAACAGAATGACTAGGTTGATCTCCTACCCTAGGCTTAATTCACCCTGTCATACTTTTTGGCAATTAATATGGTGATACTATTAATATCAATAACATTTATTGATAATAATGAAAAATTACACATCACATATAATATAGTCAAACTATGAAACGTCGTCGCGTAGAGAGGGATGCAGTTTGGTCCGAAAATACAGACCCCCATAAACATTTAATTAACCCCCTCACTCATGGGGGTCAATACAGACACCCATAAACCCCTAATTAACCCTGTCACTCATGGGGGTCAATACAGACCCCATAAGACATTAATTAACCCTGTCACTCATGGGGTCAAGACAGACCCCCATAAGTACTTAATTAACCCCGTCACTCATGGGGTTCAATACAGACTCCCATAAGCACTTAATTAACCCTGTCACGCATGGGGGTCAATACAGACTCCCATAAGCACTTAATTAACCATGTCACTCATGGGGTCAATACAGACCCCCATAAGAATGTAATTAACCCTGTCACTCCTGGGGGTCAATACAGACACCCATAAACCCCTAATTTACCTTGTTACTCATGGGGGTCAATACAGACACCCATAACCCCCTAATTAACCTTGTCACTCATGGGGGTCAATACAGACCCCATAAACCTATAATTAACCCTGTCACTCATGGGGGTCTATACAGACCCCCATAAACACTTAATTAACCCGGTCACTCATGGGGGTCAATACAGACCCCCATAAACCTATAATTAACCCTGTAACTCATGGGGGTCAATATAGACCCCCATAAGCAGTTAATTAACCCCATCACTCATGAGGGTCAATACAGACCCTCATAAACCTATAAATAACCCTGGCACTCATGGGGTCAATACAGACCCCCATGAGCACATAAATACCCTGGCACTCATGGGGGTCAATACAGACCCCCATAAACCCTTAATTAACCCTGTCACTCATGGGGGTCAATACAGCACTTAATCGACCTAACAATAACCACAACCCTAACATTAACCACATAAGTGCCATGACGGTCCTCAAGGACCGTCATGACACTAAGTACAAACACTACACTGCACTATACCCCCCAATAAACCATTAAATCTAAACTAACCCCCCTCTACACTAACCTATTAAAACCTACACTACCTACCTACCCCCTAATAAACCCCCCACCACTCTAATTACAAAAAATAAAAAATCTACTTTACAGAAAATAAAAAAACCTAACTCACAAAAAATAAAATATCTACATTACAGAAAATAGAAAAACCTAAGTGACAAAAAAAAAAGTAACATTACAGAAAAAAAAATACATTACAACCCCCCCCCCCCCCACACACACTACAGAAAAAAAAATTACACACCTGAAAAGGGAATACATAGAATACATACAATACAATACAATACAAATAAAATAAAATACAATACGCCCCTATCTAACATACAATCAATACTATCTATCTAAAAGACATCCCCCAATCTATCTAATATACAATAAATCCTAACTCTCTAAAATACATACCCCTATCTAACATACAATACTATATAATATAAAATAAATCCTAACTATCTAAAATACATACCCCTAACATACAATAAATCCTAACTATCTAAAATGCATACCCTTAACATACAATAAATCCTAACTATCTAAATTACATACCCCTATCTAACATAAAATAAATGCTACCTCTATATGCATACCCTAATTCTAAGCTAAAATAAAATAATTAAGACCACTTACCTTTGCAGATGTCCCTTCAGATCAGCAACCTAGGGGAAAAAAAAAATAGTACAACACATTTACAGAAAATAAATTATATAAAACATTCTAAATATTCTAAATATTCTACTCACCTTTCCAGCATGTCCCCATCCTTCTTCTTTTCTTTTCCGGCGCGGCCCCTGTCACAAAAAAACATTACATTAGTACAACATACATAAACATAAAAAAAAAAAAATAAACATAATATAAATTGTACTTACCAACCCGCGATGTCCCCAGCCTCCTCCTCTTCTGCCCGACCCTGGGACAATCTGCCCTCTAAAAAAAAAGAAAAAAGAAAACTAATGGAGATCCGCACTCGTGGACCTCCCCGAAGCTAATGAGCCTCCTAGCGCCTTTTCCAAAAGAACATAGGCAATGGTGCCTTCTGATTGGCTGAAAATGCTCTTTATCAAATTCAGCCAATCAGAAGGCGCCAATGTGTGAGCCAATCAGAAAGGAATACACCCCAAAATCCCACTCTAATTGGATAATGCACCTGTCAATCTTTGGGGTGATTGGCTGGAGGCATCTGCACAATCTGATTGGTTGCAGTGACAATAGCCAATCACAATGGGATACACGCCCACATAGTGATTGGCTGAAGGCATTTGAGCCTTCTGATTGGCTGTTGTCAATGTCAACCAGTATTACAGCCAATGAGAAGGCGCATATGTCTTCAGCCAATCACCCTGTGGGGGTGTATCCCATTGTGATTGGTTGATGGCAATAAAGCCTTCTGATTGGTTTAAATAAAGATTGACAAGTGCATTATCCAATCAAAGTGGTATTTTGGGGTGTATTCCTTTCTGATTGCTCACACATTGGCGCCTTTTGATTGGCTGAATTTGATAGACAGCGTTTTCAGCCAATCAGAAGCCACCATTGACAATTTTCTTCTGGAAAACTCTGTATGAGGATCATTAGAGTCGGGAAGTCCGCGAGTGCGGATCTCCATTTGTTCTTTTTTTTGTTTGTTTTTTAGAGAGCGGATTGTTTCAGGACGGGGCAGAAGAGGAGGAGGCCCATGACATCACAATGTATATTATATATATATATATATATATATATTTTTTTTTTTATGTTTATGTATGTTGTAGTAATGTAATGTTTTTTTTTAACAGGGGCCGCACCGGAGAAAAAAAGAAGAAGGATGGGGACATGCTGGAAAGGGGAGTAGAATATTTAGAATATTTAGAATGTTTATTTATTTTCTGTAAATGTGTTGTACTAATTTTTTTTTCTTTTCCCCTAGGTTGCCGATCTGAAGGGACATCTGCAAAGGTAAGTGGTCTTAATTATTTTATTTTAGCTTAGATCTAGGGTTTGTATATATAGATATCATTTATTGTATGTTACATAGGGGTATGTATTTTAGATAGTTAGGATTTATTGTATGTTAGGTCGTATGGATTTTAGATAGTTAGGATTCATTGTATATTATATAGTATTGTATGTTAGATAGGGGTATGGATTTTAGATAGGATTTATTGTATGTTAGGGGTATGTATTTTAGATAGTTAGGACTTATTGTAAATTATATTGTATTTATTGTATGTTAGATAGGGTTATATATTTTAGATAAATAGGATGTATTGTATATTATATAGTATTGTATGTTAGATAGGGGTATGTATTTTAGATAGTTAGGATTTATTGTATATTAGATAGATTGTGGGATGTATCACATATTTAGTTGTGAGCATACGAGCCGTTGCTCACGCTTGCGGGCTCGCACAGCGAGCCTGCGTTCCTTGCCAGCAACTGCAACCCTCGCAAAATTTACGTTGTAACGCAAAGAAAATACGAGACACGTTACAACCCATTACGACCTTGCAAAAATCGGCCGCAACACCCCACAACAAAACATGAAAAATACAACAAATACACACAAAAAATACATAAAAAGCTTACTTACAGGAAGAGGGAGCATTCAGGACCTCGAAAACTAAAGTTACACCTCAATTTAACTCAAATTAAAAGAGTTTTAAATGGCCGCCAAAAAAACGAAAACGAGGCTACAGCAATCTAAAGACGCAAAACACCACCAAATACCTATGTATTTGCCGAAAAGCACCTACGAGATTAAAAAACAAGGATGCAACCCGCGCAACCCCAAAAACATTACAAACACAATAAATACAAACAACAAACACATAAAAAGGTTACTCACAGCAAGGAAAGGCACCGAGGACCTCTGCAAGGGAAGTTACACCTCCATTTAACCACAAATTTCAGAGTTTAGAGACCCGAAAATCACCTAAGCGAGAGAAAAAATGGCTGCCGAACAAAACGAAAACGAGGCTAAAGGTCCTTAAACACGCAAAACACTACCATAAACACGCAAAACACTACCTTAAACACGCAAAACACCACCAAACAGCTACGGATATTAAGAAAAAGTCACACAACATAGAAAACGAACAACGCTACATCAGCCACATTCAATACACCAAACACCATTAGCTCACTTACAATTTCATTGCCGTAATTTTTTGACGGGCAATTCGCTAGTTTTAGATAATTAGGATTTATTGTACGTTAGGGGTATGTATTTTAGATAGCTAGGATTTATTGCATCACATATATAGTTGTGAGCAAGCGGGTTGTTGCTAACGCTGCCGGCTTGCATAATAAGCCCGCAGCCACTGCGTCCCTCGTGAAGCGAGGTCCACAGTTGCCGGCAAGGAGCGCCGAAGGCACTCCTTGCCAGCAACTGCAAACTCTAGGCTACCACCTCGACTGCAAAATTTACGGACTTACCATCCACAAATACGAGCCACAGGACTTAGAAAAAAAAACATTGCGACCTCGCAAAAATACGACCTTAGCGCCCAATTTAAGTAGAAATTCAAGAGTTTAGACACCCAAAAATCCCCTAAGCAAGAGAAAAAATGGCCGTTGAAAAAAAAGAAAACGAGGCTACACCTCAATTTAACTCAAATTAAAAGAGTTTTAAATGGCCGCCAAAAAAACGAAAACGAGGCTACAGCAATCTAAAGACGCAAAACACCACCAAATACCTATGTATTTGCCGAAAAGCACCTACGAGATTAAAAAACAAGGACGCAACCCGCGCAACCCCAAAAACATTACAAATACAATAAATACAAACAACAAACACATAAAAAGGTTACTCACAGCAAGGAAAGGCACCGAGGACCTCTGCAAGGGAAGTTACACCTCCATTTAACCACAAATTTCAGAGTTTAGAGACCCGAAAATCACCTAAGCGAGAGAAAAAATGGCTGCCGAACAAAACGAAAACGAGGCTAAAGGTCCTTAAACACGCAAAACACTACCATAAACACGCAAAACACGCAAAACACTACCTTAAACAAGCAAAACACCACCAAACAGCTACGGATATTAAGAAAAAGTCACACAACATAGAAAACGAACAACGCTACATCAGCCACATTCAATACACCAAACACCATTAGCTCACTTACAATTTCATTGCCGTAATTTTTTGACGGGCAATTCGCTAGTTTTAGATAATTAGGATTTATTGTACGTTAGGGGTATGTATTTTAGATAGCTAGGATTTATTGCATCACATATATAGTTGTGAGCAAGCGGGTTGTTGCTAACGCTGCCGGCTTGCATAATAAGCCCGCAGCCACTGCGTCCCTCGTGAAGCGAGGTCCACAGTTGCCGGCAAGGAGCGCCGAAGGCACTCCTTGCCAGCAACTGCAAACTCTAGGCTACCACCTCGACTGCAAAATTTACGGACTTACCATCCACAAATACGAGCCACAGGACTTAGAAAAAAAAACATTGCGACCTCGCAAAAATACGACCTTAGCGCCCAATTTAAGTAGAAATTCAAGAGTTTAGACACCCAAAAATCCCCTAAGCAAGAGAAAAAATGGCCGTTGAAAAAAAAGAAAACGAGGCTACAGGACCTTAAACACGCAAAACACCACGAAACACATACAGATTTTCCAAAAAAGCCGTACGAGGTCCAACAACAAGGACGCTAAATCAGCCACAGCTGCGTACCACATACATTAGGTGCCATTTTACAACACTAACTTACACAATGTGGAAGTACACAGCTACCCTAACGGATTTTCCTCGCTCACGCACACTATTTACACTACACACTGCACACATTGCTGACAACAGTGAAAACACACATTCTATGGTGCAGCACCATGAACACAGATTGTCAGCTCTTCAACACAATGCTTCCTGCATATATTACTTCAAAATAGGTAAAGTATATTAATTTATTAATTATTTCATTAGCATACAAAAAAACAATGCCAGCGCTGCTCATAGCACACAAACAACCAACAGCCTCGCAATGAGCGCCGAAGGATCTCGGAACACCAACTAAATTAATGTCGCAACCAAACACCATTACCTGCCTTACAATCTTATTGCCGTAATTTTTTGATGGGCAAGTCGCTAGTATTATATAGTATTGTATGTTAGATAGGGGTATGTATTTTAGATAGTTAGGATTTATTGTATGTTAGGGGTATGTATTTTAGATAGTTAGGATTTATTGTAAATTATATAGTATTTATTGTTAGTGATGTCGCGAACATCAAATTTTCGGTTTGCGAACCGCGAACGCGAACCGCTGCAAATGTTCGCGAACCGGCGAACCAGGCGAACCGCCATAGACTTCAATGGGCAGGCGGATTTTAAAACCCACAGGGACTCTTTCTGGCCACAATAGTGATGGAAAAGTTGTTTTAAGGGGACTAACACCTGGACTGAGGCATGCTGGAGGGGGATCCATGTCAAAACTCCCACAGAAAATTACATAGTTGATGCAGAGTCTGGTTTTAATCCATAAAGGGCATAAATAACCTAACATCCCCCTCCATCATCATCCTCCCCTGTATCTCTTTACCCCCTCCCTCATCATCCTCCCCTGTGTCTCTTCCCTCCCTTCCTCATTATCCTCCCCTGTGTCTCATCCCCCCTTCCTCATCATCCTCCCACCTCCCTCATCATCCTCCCCTGTATCTCTTTACCCCCTCCCTCATCATCCTCCCCTGTGTCTCTTCCCCCCTCCATCATCATCCTCCCCTGTGTCTCATCCCCCCTCCCTCATCATCCTCCCACCTCCCTCATCATCCTCCCCTGTATCTCTTTACACCCTCCCTCATCATCCTCCCCTGTGTCTCTTCCCCCCTCCATCATCATCCTCTACTGTGTCTCTTTACCCCCTCCCTCATCATCCTCCCCTGTGTCTCTTTTCCCCCTCCCTCATCATTCACCCCCCTCCCTTGATAATTAGGGGGGGAAGAGACACAGGGATAAGTGTGAGGGGTGTTAGGGTAAGGGGTGTTAGGGATAAGGGTGAGGGGGTTAGGTGTTAGAGTGAGGGGTGTTAGGGCTAAGTGTGAGGGGTGTTAGGGTGAGGGGTGTTAGGGATAAGTGTGAGGGGTGTTAGGGTTAGGGCGAGGGGTGTTAGGGATAAGTGTGAGGGGTGTTAGGGTTAGGGTGAGGGGTGTTAGGGATAAGTGTGAGGGGTGTTAGGGTAAGGGTGAGGGGTGTTAGGGATAAGTGTGAGGGGTGTTAGGGTTAGGGTGAGGGGTGTTAGGGATAAGTGTGAGGGGTGTTAGGGTAAGGGTGAGGGGTGTTAGGGATACGTGTGAGGGCTGTTAGGGTTAGGGTGAGGGGTGTTAGGGATAAGTGTGAGGGGTGTTAGGTCTTAGGGATAAGTGTGAGAATGTTAAGCTTAGGTGTTAGGTTGATGGGTGTTATGGATAAGTGTGAGGGGTGTTAGGGTTAGGGTATGGGGTGTTAGGGATGAGTGTGAGGGGTGTTAGGGTTAGGGTGAGGAGTGTTAGGGATAAGTGTGAGGGGTGTTAGGGTTAGGTGTTAGGATGAGGGGTGTTAGGGATAAGTGTGAGGGGTGTTAGGGTTAGGGTGAGGGCTGTTAGGGATAAGTGTGAGGGGTGTTAGGGTTAGGTGTTAGGGTGAGGGGTGTTAGGGATAAGTGTGAGGGGTGTTAGGGTTAGGTGTTAGGGGTGTTAGGGATAAGTGTGAGGGGTGTTAGGGTTAGGGTGAGGGGTGTTAGGGATAAGTGTGAGGGGTGTTAGGTCTTAGGGATAAGTGTGAGAATGTTAGGGTTAGGTTTTAGGTTGATGGGTGTTATGGATAAGTGTGAGGGGTGTAAGGGTTAGGGTAAGGGGTGTTAGGGATAAGTGTGAGGGGTGCTAGGGTTAGGGTGAGGGGTGTTATGGATAAGTGTGAGGGGTGTTAGGGTTAGGGTAAGGGGTGTTAGGGATAAGTGTGAGGGGTGTTAGGGTAAGGGGTGTTAGGGATAAGTGTGAGGGGTGTTAGAGTTAGGGTAAGGGGTGTTAGGGATAAGTGTGAGGGGTGTTAGGGTTAGGGTGAGGGGTGTTAGGGATAAGTGTGAGGGGTGTTAGGGTTAGGGTAAGGGGTGTTAGGGATAAGTGTGAGGGGTGTTAGGGTTAGGTTGAGGGGTGTTAGGTATAAGTGTGAGGGGTGTTAGGGTTAGGTGTTAGGGTGAGGGGTGTTAGGGATAAGTGTGAGGGGTGTTAGGGTGAGGCATGTTAGGAATAAGTGTGAGGGGTTTTAGGTTTTAGGAATAAGTGTGAGGGGTGTTAGGGTTTGTGCTAAGGTGAGGGGAGGATGATGATAGGGGGGGAAGAGACACAGGGGTGTCCTTGCAGCAGAGATCAAAAGAGTCCTTCAGGACTGTATTGCACACTGTGTACAGTAGCCTAGCTATGGTTTTCCCTATTGATGCAGTATCACCTACACTCAGCCTCCTCTCAGTAAGACTGCAAGTTAGTTATGATTCCAAAATGGCTGCTGTCCATGAGGTAGAAGGCTCTGGAAGGGAGTGTATGCTGCTGATTGGCTGGAATGTGTCTGCTGACTGTGACATGCAGGGTCAAAGTTTGCTCAATGATAAAGTATAGGGGGCGGGTCAAATATCGCATATGTGCGCAGTTCGCCGCGAACGCGAACATGCTATGTTCGCCGGGAACAGTCCGCCGGCGAACTATTCGCGACATCTCTATTTATTGTATGTTAGATAGGGTTATATATTTTAGATAAATAGGATGTATTGTATATTATATAGTACTGTATGTTAGATAGGGGTATGTATTTTAGATAGTTAGCATTTATTGTATATTAGATAGATTGGGTGATGTATCTTAGATACTGTAGATAGTATTGATTGTATGTTAAATAGAGGGGTATTGTATTTTATTTGTATTGTATTGTATGTATTCTAAATTTATTTTCTTTTCAGGTGTGTAACTTTTTTTTTTTTCTGTAGTGTTCCTTTTTTATTTTTTGTGACTTAGGTTTTTTCATTTTCTGTAATTAGAGTGGTGGGGGGGTTGAGTAGCAGGTAGGTAGTGTAGGTGTTTGTACTTAGTGTCATGAGGGTACAGGAAAACCCTCATAGCACTTACGGGGTAATGTTAGGCTTCTAACTGTCCCATGAGGGTCTTTAAATACCCTTATGGGACTAATAGGGTTAAATAGAGGCTTATGAGGGTCTGTATAGACCCCCATAAGAGACCGGGTTAAAATGGTGTAGTGCTTACACTTTGTGTCATGAGGGTCCTGGAAGACCCTCATGGCACTTATAGTGGTATTACATGCGTTCTTTTGTGTGTTATAGGGGTCTGTATAGTTGAGGCACACAGTACACTCACATTATGTGACAAACAGCATTTCAACACTTTTTTATTGCCCCGTCATTTTTGACGGAAAAGTCGCTAGTTTTATATATTTACCATTTTTAATTATTTGAATTCTTACTACACAATATATAGAAGCTTTGGCCTCATGAAATAAATAGAACTGTATTATTTGGAAAGATATTTATTATAATGAATAATAATGAAGATAATATCAGAACAGTATATTTCAATATAATAATCAATATGGTATTAGAATATCAATGTATAACAAGTATCAGTTATTTTCACATTATCCACATAATCAAAAATAAGACATGTCCAATATGCTTAATATATATGGTATGGTAATTATGATATCAGAGATGGATTCATTATTTTGGTATGTTTAACAAATATCTATTTACTAAGATGCTATATCATTTTAAAATTATATGCATTTTATAGTCTAATTAAGATATTATCAAATACATAAATACATTTATTGTCATTGAAATTAGGTACTAAATCAAAATATATTGGATTGCTATAACATCTGCTATTTATTATATTTATAACACTAACCTTTCTGGTGGTATGATTATGTCAGTATTCAGAATGTTAAAGAGAGGAATCCAAATAATTTGGATTATGTTAGAGGTATTATCACCAATAAAAGTTCTACAGATAAAGTGCTCTCAGTAAATACAAAGTGCTAGTGCTTACTAATAACAAAAATAGTGACGTTTGAACCAATACCTAGTTGGTTCTTATATACGAGGTGTAATATGGTGATGCAACGATAGGAAAACTAATATTTTATAAATATTTAAAATGGCTTCTCAATTATTAAATAGTGCCTATCTAAACCGGAATGGTTGAGTAAATGCAGAGATAACTCTTCAATCTAACATCCATGAGCTCCATTGGCCTAATATAAGTTATTGTTAGCGATAGAATATTGCTCCATAGTAGTAATGTCTAGTATAATAAATTCTGAAATTCGGAGCTTGATTCTGGCATGCCACCCGGTTTAGACGCTGTGTGATGACGTCATAAACACTCAAGCACTTTCCTGCGTCTAACCAGACGCACGTTTCTAGATTTTATCAAAATAAAAGAATATCTTCAAAATAAGAACGTTTTCTTTGTAAGGATGCATAAACATTTTTTAACATTTCTTAAAACCTCATGATTTTCTAAAAGCGACACATTAAGCTTCCAAAACCCTTTTAATTCTGTTTCTATTTCCGAGCAATTAAAAGTAGCTTTTAATACATTGCGATCAGAATACATTAGGGATTAAAAACATGTAAATTGCATTTAAAAATTAAGAGTGAAATAAAAAAATCTATTTGGGAACAAGCCTGTTGATTTCCCCAACTGAAACTATCATCGGTGGGGTGTAGCTCCTTCCATGTATCCTTTAAAAGAAAATCAGAGACAATGTTATTTAAAAGTTTTGATGTTTTATCTAAAATTACTTAATCTCTTTTCCTTTTCCTCCCACTAGAATCTAAAATGCAATTAAAATCCCCCATTAAAACTGTATGATCTGACCCAGGTAAAAATTTTTGTAAAGTCTCCAACACCTCATATCTCTTATGTGTAACAGGTGGAGCATATAAATAAAAAAAAAATGTACTACTAAAATATTCATTTTTGCTATAACCATTAAAACTTTGCCTGGGATAATTTCACTTACTTGCTCAATAACCCAACCTGGCCTGAGGAGAACAGCAACACCAGAGCATTTGTTGTCTGCCCCTCCAGACCAGGCTGAAGGCCCACACCAATCGCTTTCAAATAGCTCATAACTTGCTTCATGTTCAATTGCACATTCTTGTAAACTTAAAACGTCAGCATTAAAACTCTTTAAGTAATCTAAAAAGACCACTCTACGTGTCTTCGACTTTACACTTCTAACATTTATTGATAAACATTTAAACGAGGACATCAGTCACCAACATCAGGATGTAGAATGGCAA
This sequence comes from Discoglossus pictus, assembly GCA_027410445.1. Classification (NCBI taxonomy): domain Eukaryota; kingdom Metazoa; phylum Chordata; class Amphibia; order Anura; family Alytidae; genus Discoglossus; species Discoglossus pictus. The sequence goes on along the minus strand of CM050165.1, from coordinate 222,222,934 downwards.
ACTTATTTGCATCGGCCAAACCTTTGACCATCCCTTGCTCCTTCATTGATTCTTCTGACCGATCATCCTCCACCTGATCTCTGTAACTCGTTGCAGCAAAGGCCAAAGAAGAGGTCCCGGACAAGTGCTCTGGTGTTCTCCTTTTCACTTTCCGACCCTCCTCTGTACCTCTCTCCAAAACACCTCTCTTTATTGTACTGTACAATTCCATCTGTTCTGGTACATCTTTCGTCGCCTTTTTGGCCATAGGTCGGACCTCCTTCCGAAACCACCTTGAACTTCTTATGGGGGACTCATCCTCGGAATCTCCTGGCAACCCGGCATTGGTTGCCGACTCCGTAACACGGATTGAACTTGAATCAGTCATCGACTCCTGATATTGGGGTATTTGTTCCTTACCCAGGAGGGGAAACAAATTGATCAGAAAAGCTGATCTCACACGCAGTCGAGGATCAACGTGACCCTTTTCCTATGTTCCATCTCTAGACCAGTGAGCAAGCTCCCTGGCCCTTCCCTGAGACCACCGGCCATGACCCTCTTAGGTAACTTTTTGTCCATCACTGGACTTCTTCATCCCAGAGGTGTCACTGCTTGCAATCTGTGCTTTAGGACCAGAGATATTAGTAGACTCTCTTGGACCTAGCAACCGTCCACCACCCTCAAATCCTTTATACCTTTCCATGGCCCCTGGATTAGGGACCATCTTTTAGGCAGCCCTTATCAAACTTTTTGCCCCATTGTCACCTTCTTTGACCAAGGGTGCTTGACCAGGGACTATTTCGGTTGGCCCCAAGTGGTCCCTCTCACCACTATCCAGGAAGCATTCCACCGTTGAGTCATCTACAAAGGGATTGTACATCTGTACAACAAGAGAGACTTCCTCCCTTGCATACAACAGCTCTAACTCAATGCCCTCTTAAATTGGATGACCCTCGTTTTCTTTATACCGGTGGTAAAAATTGTAACAACTCCCGCTACTGTAGAAAGTCAGATCATACAGACATCTCCACTGCGTATCTTGCATGCACAACACATCTTTAGGTGAAAACTCCAGCAGCTCTTCCAGGATCCTCTCTACAACATATTGTACCGATACCTGCGACCTGTGTTCCTCCGAGACTAGCAGACAGATGCTGTCCTTTAAGTGCGCCACTCCGGCCACTCCACGACTCTGCATTTCGATGTGTGATTTCCTAGTGAATAAATTCAACAGGAATTATAGCCCTACACAATGGGCTGGGATCGCCTCTCGGATCGCTTGCCGCAGTCCCCCTATAGCAGCATGGGGCTTAAGCCCCCCCACAAGGAGGAGATCAACGCCCCAAGGCAGAGGGACCTTGAGCTTGCAACACCAAGAATGATCCAAAAGCCTCCACCACTATTTCAACCTTTATAGGCCTTCTTCAGTGAGGTGCAGCTGTACTCCCTAAGGCACATTGAGCAAGGAGTGAACGTCTCGTTCCCCCTATCACCCATAAGGTGAGGAAAATGTATGTAAATAGAGTAGAGGTGCTCAACTGAGAATGAAAAATACCTCAGTGTTTTTTTTCTATAGGTCTGGTTACCTACTCAGAGAGCAACCTCTTTTAGCTCACTTGTGCCCTTCACATGGAGACATATCCTGTAGTATATCAGTCTGGTCTCATTCAGAAGAGTGATCCAGTCATAAAATACCAGGCCATTCTCCCTGAGCAGGCGAAACAGCAAACGACAGACGCGTTTTGGCCTCTATTGGCCTCATCAGTGAGCTGTACTCACTAAGTACCACAACTTTTCTTGTTTAGATTTTGTTTTTGTTTAGATTTTCTCACCTTATGTGTGATAGGGGAAACCAGATGTGGACTCCTTGCTTACTGGGCTCAGGTCTTAAGTTAGTGGTTCCCAACCCACTCCTCAAGACCCACCAAGATAGGTCATGATTTAGGTTTAACACTATGTGAATGGAAGCAAAGCAATTAGAGTCTCCACAGTCTTTTGAATAATAATTGTCTTGCCTGTATTCATGCAGTGTTACATTTAAATCATGGCCTGTCTAGGGGTCTTGAAAAGAGGGTTGGGAACCACTGCATTAAATCATGCGTTACTTACAAAGTCAACCTCTGTTGATGCTTTCTTGAACTTTCTCCCCTTCCTAGCCTAGCGCACAAGAACAGGTCACATGACAGAAATAGAGAAGAGAAAAGGTATTGAGCAAACACAAGCAGGAAGGAAGGAAAGAAGAGACAGGATTGAAGATCCATCCTACGGATATATAAGAATAGAGGGGCCCTAGATAGCCTACATTAATGAAAAACTGATATGCAGATTGTGAGATGCCCAGCTGCCAATAAAGGGCACATTTTTTGACATATAATAAGCACAATAAATGCACACTGACTGATCCCGCCTTCACTGTAATGCCCTGTATTTGTATCATGATGGATGTAATAATGTATGTAATAATGCTAGGCAACTCGCTCCTTGCTGGTCTCCCCATCAGCCATCTGGCTCCACTCCAATCTATAATGAACACCTCCGCTAGACATTTCCACCAGCCTTAACAATCAGCCTTAACAATCAATGTCTCCTAGGCAGTGTAGTGGAGGAGCTCCTAGGCAGTGTAGTGGAGGAGCCCCTGCAAATGCATGTGCAAGGTGTGCAGCCATCCATTTTTCCTTTTTCTATGCGTGTATATCGCTCTCTTGCTGTGTTAGCAAATCACAGACATTTCCCCAGAACAACCATTTTTACAACATAGCTTGTTTATTAAATGCGCTTGATGGTGGGCCATATTATTTATATTTTTCTATGGGAGGGAAGCGAGCATATGTTACACAAACATATATCAAGATCATTTGTAAAGCAAACAAAAACTGAGTAATTATGAGAGTTAAAGAGCCACTGCACAATAAAAACAGAAATTGTTTTTGAATCTAACTAACAGCATAAGTAATTAGGAAAAAATTATACAGCTCGTATTTAATTCTAAAAAATAATTTGTGATGCCTCTGCTGGGCCCTGGGGAAATCCATGATACATAAGTGGAAGTTGTGTGTGTGAGAGGGGTGTTATCATTTCTGTAGAGATACGGTTGCATTTCCTGAAGCATGAAGTCTGGGGAGGGACAAGGGATGTGGTGTCAATTTCAGTCTTCTCCAGGTAAGAAATGCTTTCTGTTCCCTCCTTCCTCTATCCTCCCTCCACTGAAAACACACAATCCAGCTCTCCTAAAGTGATGTAACAAACACAAAATTGATTCCTATACTCATAAACAGAAACTACAAACATGAATCACTTAGTCCACATACACACAGACAAAACCCAGACACAGATACACACAGACACAGATACACACAATGAATGCATCACGATAAGTGGCAGATAAGCCTGCTTTGATTTGCAAGTGAGCTGACAGTTAGCCAGAGTCCTAAGACAGATAAGCTTAATGATGCGGCCAGGGAGGTGGTGACATACAGATACCTCATGCATGATGTCAGTAAACATGTAGTATTGACCTGACAATGCTCCATACAGTTCCCTCAGATAATATAACCAGAGTGGAGCCATCTTGTATATCACACCCTCCTCCTCATAATAAAAAGAGCATTGAAACATTGGCAATTGTCTCATGAGGAGAAAAAGATCCTTCCTCACTCCAAATACGGGTGAATGGATTACTCCCTGGATCAATACCCATCCTTCCCTAGGTATTCAACATAAACCTGCATGCACGTTTTGTTCAAAACTATATACAACCTCTTTTTTATAATTAATATTTTATTGAATGAGACAATGTTGTACAATCAAAATTTAATGAACCAAATCTGAAGTGTACAATAACATAAAGTTGTTTAAACATTAATAAGTAGTCACATTTTTTGTTTGTTTTAACAGAAGCAACACAACCAATAAACTTGCTAAAAAAACAACATTGAGTCAATAAAAAAAGGTGGAGAAATCTCAAATTTTGTTATAACTTTTTGTTGTATGATGCCCATGTTTTCTCATAATGAGGTAAACAGTCATCATGTGTAAGATAATTTCTCCAAGTAAGTTATTTCATCAAACTTTTTGAAGCATATCAGTAACTATATGTTACAATTTGGTGCAGATTAATTTTACTGTTAGGCAAGAGCATCAATGTGGAGCTAGTTGACTATGTTTCGGCAATCTCAGAAACAGGTCTTTGGGCAGGCAGGATAAATTCTATGAAGTTTATCCAGAACAAGAAAAATTCGATATAAAACCTTTTCAGTACTGTGAAATGCCTACTGCTATGTCCGATAGTATTCAATGCCTTAGACCAATCCTTATCATTTATCAATGTATTTAATTATTTTTCCTGGGCTTTTTTATTTTGGTAAAGGAATAATTTTCAGACTGGTTTCCTAGGCCGTAATGTTGCCTCTAGTGTTAGGATTAGAGAGACAACAATTTTCAAACTGTGTTACAGGATTAAAAATATAAGCTTTTAGTATTGAGGTGATACACTTGAATATATCAGTAATAGGCTTGATAAACAATTCCTAAATGTTTCTGTAATGTTTGGAATAATATGAGATTTCCCTGATTTATGCAATTCTTAATTTGTTTGACGCCTTCATATTTCCATTGTTGAAAGTATGATAGAGATTGGCCATGTGGAAATTAAGTATAACTGAACAGAGAAGCAGGAGAAGAATATGGGAATGTGAGTTTAGATTTGATTTTGTTTCTTTTTTAAAGGCACAAGGAATGGCTTGTGAAGGCACTTGTCTTACTATTTTTGATAATATTCTTGATGTTTTTGTTCTATTAGTGTATATTCTGTATTTATGGCACCATATAAAAGCAAATATCTCATTTTGAAGGTGAGAGATGTCTACTTGTGGTACTGTAGTTGTCAGGGAACTAAATAAATATAGAATTTTATGAAGAATGGACATTGTGTCTGCCACAATATGTCCTAGAAGAGGAAGTGTATGCCAATGATGAAGGGTTTTGATAAGTTTGGAGAACAACAGAGGATAATTATGTTCATAGATTGTATCAACTCTAGCTGGATAATCGTTATGCTATTGGAAATGGAAATTAACTTGAAATCATTTTATCATTTGTTGTGGAACACCTAAATTCAAAGCAACAGATTTACCTGAACTAACCCTATGTCCGGAAAGTGTGGCAAATTAATAGAGTAATGCAAATAGATTATGTAGTGTAGGTTTAGTGACCATTAAAGGGCCACTTAATTCAGCACAATTTAGAGCACTCCACTGTAAAGAGCTCCTAAAAGCACGTTGAAATGCTTTCAGAATTTTTTAAACATGTGTATTTTCACTGAGAACTTAATGAATTAAATCTCTGTTTACATGTGTCATTGGCAAGCCCGCAGACAGACCCACAGCCACAGCTCTGTGCAGTGAGCATAAGCAAAAGAGGAGTTAACCCTTTGCAAATTCATCTGTGCAGAGAAGGAAATGCTCAAATCATCTAAACAGAACAGTTGGGGTTAACTGCTCCTGCTGCATTCCTGAGTTCAGGGAAAACTTATATAAATCTTTGTCTTCACCTTGCCTTCACGGCACATCTTGACATATGTTAATAATCATGGAACAGTCATTGGGCAGGACACTGTGTGTTTTCTGAATTTCTAATACTTTCTGCCAGAGGTTCTATGATCATCGCAAAAATAAGCTGTGAAAGGGGGCATCCTTAATGCGTCCCATTATGAATTTCAAATGACTTAGTTCTAAACCTTATCCTTAAATAAATGCTGAAGGATTGGTATACATTGCTTACAAAGAAAGTGAACAAAACTCACCTAAACCAAATTTTGTGAATACCATTTCCAAGTATTCCCAGTTGACCCTATCGAAGGCTTTTTCAGCATCCAAAGATTGAGCCAACATGAGTATTTTATTCTGTTTTGTGTATGCCAAGCTATTTATAAACCTTCTTGAACTATCAGATGTTTGTGTGTTTTTTATAAAACCTGTCTGGTCCATGTTTATTAACTCTGGCTTCAACCCATTCAATCTTGAAGCCAGTATTTTGGAATACAATTTAGTGTCAGTGTTCAATAACGCAATGGGTCTATAATTTTTTATTTTCCAGTTTTTGGTAATGTTATTATTGAAGCTTCTAATATCTCAGTGTGTGCAAATACTTTTCTTTTTATTTCATTAAAGGTCTTACTTAATGTTTCTATCAGGATTTGAGCAAAAAGCTTCTAATACTGGTTAGAAAAAACATCTGGACCTGGTGCTTTATCGATCTTGAGGTATTTTTTTATTCCTAATTCAATGCCATTGTTTGTAATGTCTTTATTAAGATCTTCTAGTTGTTCCTTAGTTATCTTGGGTAGCTTTATAGATTTATGCGTGTTCCATACTAAAATATTAGACTCTACTGACTGTTCATTTATCTCAAAGAAGGAGATAATTTCTTGTTCAATAAAGATAGACCAATTTTCCTTTTTGGAATTGCAACTTTTTGTTGTTCTCCTATTTGCATGATAACTATAGAATGATCTGAGTAGTTAGAAGTTTTAATCTCAATATTATTAATTTTATCTATAATCATTAAATCAACCAAAAAGTAATCAATTCTAGAATATGTTTTATGTCTACTAGAACAGTAGGTATAGTCTTTTTTATTGTTATGTTATGCTCTCCAGGCATCATAAACATCAAAATGAATTAAGCTTTTATGAATGGTTGTCAGCTCTTGCTTGAGAATCCAGAATAAATTTGATAGAGGAGATTCGATCTAAATAGGAATCATGGTACAAATTAAAATCTCCACAAATAATCAATGATCCCTTTTTTATTTTTTAGATGTGTTTTAACATTCTATTTAGGAAAGCATTTTGTCTTTTATTTGGTGAATATAAATTCATTATGGTACATGGCAATCCATTTATTGAACCAATCCATATAATGAATCTTCCATCTATGTCAGTTTCTCTATATTCTTCTTTTAAATTTAAATTTCCATTAAACCAGATCGAAACTTCTCTAGATTTCGACTAGAATTTATTATAATGTTAAATGTTTTGTTAAGCAAATTTGGTTCTCTACTTAACACTCTTATTGCTTGGAACCTATCTACAGCGTTAAACGAGGTATAGCTGTACTCCTTTGATTTATTTCAATACTGCTAATATCAATATTATTTCTTATTCTAGTTGCCAATGATTCCATTGAGATGACAAAATGATATGGTGATAGGAGACAGCCTTGAAACATTACACTTTGTATTGAAATTACATCTGAGGATGGACCTGGAAGAATTATAGATGCTGTGGGGTCTTCATATAATACTTTTAGAGCATTTATGATATTTTCTTGGAAACCCATTTAACATAAAGTTCCAAATGGGTAGGTTAATCCTTTTGTGTATTTTTGTTTTTAAAGAAGAAACATGACGAAGAAAATTGCAAAATTAAGCAAAAATAAATCATCAAACATATCTAACCCCTTTTTAAAATTATTTATTAAATCTGCTGTCATCTATTCATTACCATGCACAACTTTGAGTCATCAGCAAATATGGTGAGATTACTTTCCAGTCTTAGTTGTAAATCATTTATAAATGTACTGAAAAGGAGAGGAGCTAATACTGAACCCTGAGATATCCCACTTACCACATTAGTCCAATCTGAGTATGTTCTATTTACAACAGCCCTTTGTTTCCTGTCTTTTAGCCAGTTTTCAATCCGTGAGCAGATGTTTTCTGCAATTCCTGTATCTCTTACTTTGTACAATAGACTTCCATGTGGCACTGCATCAAACGCTTTTGCAAAATCCAAAACAATTACTTTTTCTAAGTTGCCTTGGTCTAAGTTCCTGATTATAAACTAATTAAATTTGTTTGACATGAGCCATCCCTCTTAAATGCATGTTGACTCTTACTTATAATCTTGCTCACATGGATATATTCCTGTATACTATATCTTAATAATTCTTCTAAGATGTTCCTCACTATTGAGGTAAGGCTTACATGTCTATAGTTCCCTGGATTTGCTTTTGCTCCCTTCTTAAATAAAGATATCACACATGTGCCTCATTTGCATAACACTACATTTACATTTCAGTTTATTTATGTTTCACACATAGACCCTGCTTCTCTAACCAGGTGCCATGAGCATGTTCTTTTGTGGCTGAGATGGTGTGTATAAAGTGGCAAGCTTGCAGATCACTTTACTATAGAAAAACAGATAATACAAGTAAAAAACAGTGATTCTTGTCCTTAATCACAAAAGGAATCATGCTTTATATTGGGAACAGAATAAACAAGTGTGATTTTTTTTTATATGCTATGATGTTTTCTATGTGCATTTATCTACTTGAATATCCCCATTCTCCCTTTTTAAGCCCATTGTTTCTATTTCCATCAAAGAGAGGGTAGTCCCAGAGAGTTATTTATATATGTTTTTCAATATGTACCTGTACTGAGGTCTATCATACTACTTCCCTTAAAATCAACTAAAAATATTTTGTGGAAAAAGATCATTTTAAGGAATTGATCAAGGAAAAATATGTATAGAACAAAAAACCTTAGAGGAATAACATGTTAATCTAGCAAACCACCATGAGGTAATTACATTGGAACATTAATTACTATACACATTCTAAAAGAAATGATATGATTAAAAGTTTCCTGCATGTGGATAATAATTCATCAATGTATGTGTGATGTATGTGCCAATGAATAAAGTAAAGAGAGAACAAATTTTGCATAAATTTATTTCAGACATCCATGAAAATCTCACACATTTGTTCATTTCTGTAGCTTAATCTACTAAAAAAAAAACTATTTACTCTATGTGTTCTAACTCCTTTTCTTTGAGCTACCAAACTTAACATTATGCTGCACGTACACTAGAACGGCTCACACTTTGCAGGTTTTCCAAGTTTGCATGTTCCCCATGTTTAAATTAGGTTCTGCCTACTTACCTGCCGACTGATTATGGCACATCTTCATTTAAGTAATTTAATAGTCCCTTCCAGATAGCATTTTTTTTAGACCTACTGCAAACACGGAATGCACACATTCGGCTGTGAAATTTAGGACAGCAGAATCTCATAATGGAAAATATCACCTAACACCTTTTGATAATTAACCAGTTCTAAACATAATGACTTTTTTGGTCATAGCACATATATGGTTCTCAGCAATACGAAGGCACTCACTGCGCTGGTGGAGATGAGCGCTGTAGGCGCTCATCCCTACGACCCACAGAACTACACATCAACACAAAACTCAATTACACAATTCAGAATGCGAGACCCATAGCAGTTTGAAAAAATCCCCTTAAAAAATTATGGCCTGTAACACTTGCAACAAGGAAAACAAGACGACCCACGACACTTAGAAAAAAAAATACGAGGTCCAAAAAATACGAAGTTAACCTCAAACCCGCGCACATACAAAAACAACAATAAGACCACCAAAATAAACAAAAATACAAAAAAAAAATCACTCACAGCACTGGTGGACAGCCGCAATGTCTGGGAATCAAATTGCACGACAATTAAACCACAATTTGCTGAGTTTCCACACACGAAAATCGTCTATGCGACCAAAAAAAATTGCGGATGAAAAAACCCAAAAACGAAGCTACACGTCCAATAAACACGCAAAAACACACCAGATACTGTACATAAGACTTTTACACAAGCCAGTACAAGGTCCCACACCTGGGAAACACATACACAATCGCCGCTATTTTACAACACTAACTTGCAACTAATAACATTAGCATTACAAACTGCAGAATTACACACCTAAACAAACGGTTTGCGCTCGCGCAAGCAGCATACTTATACTACACATTTCACACATTGCTGACTCTTGCACCTCAGCTCAGCAAGAATGCAAATGTACATTGTATGCTGCAGGAACATCAAAAAAGATTGTTAGCTCTTCAGGATATTGCTTGATACATATATTAATTAGAAATAGGTAAAGTATATTCATTTATGATTTTATTAATTCATTTATTATCATTAAAAAATACATATAGAGAAAAAAAAAAAGACCAGGCGACAGGACCGCAATAAACGTTGAAGGTGTTCAGTGCGTGGCTCACAATGAGTGCCGATGGTGCTCAGAGGAGCAAAAGTACACCAGGGGAGAGGGTCACAATCAGCGCCAAAGGCGCTCAGCGCAGCCCTTTCAATGAACGCCAAAGGGGCCCAGATGAGCAAATAAACAACAACTGAGAGGCTCGCAATGAGCGCCGAAGGTACTCAAATAACCAAAAGACTTACTTTGTGTGGCAAACAGCATTACCTGCATTACAATTTTATGACTGTGATTTTTTTGACGGGCAATTCGCTAGTTGTTTAATATTTTTCAGCACAATGTGCATTGCCATCTTAATTGGTAACTGCATCAAAATATGAAGGTATTACAATGTGTTCTCAGATTCTTAAAGTTAATGTAAATTATATAGCATTTAAGAAGACCAGCTTTTACTGATTGACAGGGAAGGTCAAATGATCAGGGACATTTATTAAAATATTGCATTACCACAGAGCATTGTTGTTTAAAGTCCTTGCATAAAATACATATTTCAAAGCTTTGTAACAATAACACCTGGCATCCTTGGAACTGAAAAACATTCTAGATAGTTCTTGAGTGCTAAACACATCTACAAATATTTCTTCTGGCCTTTTTGATATTTAAAAAGTTAAGGGCCAAGGAGGAAGACAATTCCGCTCCTGTTTTGTGTGTCACATGATTGAGTTGTAGGGGATCAAGGACTAGGCTTTGTTTGTTATTTAAAGGGCTGATGTCAGGAATAACAAACAGATTTTCAATCAACATGTTGGCACTATAACTACTGTACACAATGATTGCATACAAATATACAATGACTTGCAAAATTATTCACCCCCCCTTGACGTTTTACCTATTTTGTTACACTACAGCCTTAAGTTCAATGTTTTGTTAATCTGGATTTATGTGATGGATCAGAACACAATAGTCTAAGTTGGTGAAGTGAAATGAGAAATATATATACATACAACTATTTTTTAGAAATAGAAAGGAGAAAATTAGCATGTGCGTATGTATTCACCCCCTTTGTTATGAAGCCCATAAAAAGCTCTGGTGCAACCAATTACTTTCAGAAGTCACATAATTAGTGAAATGATGTCCACCTGTGTGCAGTCTAAGTGTTACATGATCTGTCATTACATATACCCACCCCAGAGGCTGCAACACCTAAGCAAGAGGCACCACTAACCAATCACTGCCATTAAGACCAAGGAACTCTCCAAACAAGTAAGGGCCGATGTTGTTGAGAAATACGTCAGGGTTAGGTTATAAAAAAATATCCAAATCTTTGATGATCCCCAGGAGCACCATCAAATCTATCATAACCAAATGGAAAGAACTTAGCACAACAGCAAACCTGCCAATAGACGGTTGCCTACCAAAACTCACGGATAGGGCAAGGAGGGCATTAATCAGAGAGGCAGAACAGAGACCGAAGGTAACCCTGGAGGAGCTGCAGAATTCCATAGCAGAGACTGGAGTATCTGTACATAGGACGGCAATAAGCCGTACACTCCATAGAGTTGGGCTTTCTGGGAGAGTGGCCAGAAGAAAGCCATTACTTTCAGCAAAAAAACAAAATGGCACGTTTTGAGTTTGTGAAAAGGCATGTGGGAGACTCCCAAAATGTATGGAGGAAGGTGTTCTGGTCTGATGAGACTAGAATTGAACTTTTCGGCCATCAAATAAAACGCTATGTCTGGAGCAAACCCAACACATCTCATCACCCAAAGAACACCATCCCCACAGTGAAACATGGTGGTGGCAGGATCATGCTGTGGGGATGTTTTTCAGCAGCCGGGACTGGGAAACTGGTCAGAGTTGAGGGAAAGATGGATGGTGCTAAATACAGGGATATTCTTGAGCAAAACCTGTACAACTCTGTGCATGATTTGAGGCTAGAACGGAGGTTCACCTTCCAGCAGGACAATGACCCCAAACACACTGCTAAAGCAACATTTGAGTGGTTTAAGGGGAAACATGTAAATGTGTTGATATGGCCTAGTCAAAGCCCAGACCACAAAACAATGGAAAATCTGTGGTCAGACTTAGAGATTGCTGTTCACAAGAGCAAACCATCTGACTTGAAGGAGCTGGAGCAGTTTTGCAAGGAGGAATGGACAAAAATCTCTCTGTCTGTACAGCATACTCACACTTGACTACCATCCCTGCACTGTTTGTATTGTTGCATTGAGTAAAAAGAGAGTTTTTAAGCACTTTTTTATACAAATATGTTTAAATATGCAACAAAGACAAAAAAGATAGTTTATTTTAATATTAAAAACAGGATATTCTCCATGTCCCGTTATGCTTTTTAGACAAACTGTACTATAGGACCTCTGTTTTCTTTAAAAACATATAATACATATTTTATATAAAACTAGTAATGATTCCAATCATTATTGTATTGGAGTGAAACTATACTGTTATGGAAATGTATCAGAACAGAGAGGGTTTTTTTGGTACTTAATTAGACCATGATCAGCATTTTGGGAGTTTGCTATTATTTAAGCCATTTTAGATATCATTTGCATACACCAGGGGAAAGTTATCAACAGATGTCACATTTGGACCACCTAAATACAATCAACTGTATTCAATAATAAATATAATAATGTACTGGGAAATGTATTGGTCATTTGCACAACCCAAAGTTAAAAAGACAAAGCGACGTTTCTAAATATGTGATTGAAAATGCTAGCTAAAAACTAATACTCAATCAACTGAATTATATTTCATTTGATTGCAGTAAAACTACATTAACGTTTAAAATGTTGACTAGAAATCCTCTGATCTTCCTGTTCTTTCTTGTGTGTGTTAGAAATGTAACATTGTTAATTACTCCCTAAGAGTTTGCACATGTTCAGATTTGCAGCAAATAGATGGAGACTGAGACCAATGTCCATGCATTTTAGGGCCATGTGTTTCAAATACCCCTAGCTTGTACAAACCAACAGGAATAATTAGAAATTATTACCAATTAGTAACTTGTCCAACATAAATGACGGTATAATGTTATCTTGAATTATCTGTGCTGTCTCTCGCTGTGTTAAATGGCGAGTATGCTGTCTCTCTTTCTTTCTGCTCTCTCTCTGTGCACTCTCTCTCTCCCTCTGGCCTAGATGTCCCTTTCTCCCCTCTCTCTGTTCTATGTCTGTTTCTCTCTCTCTCCTGAGCAGTCTCTCCCAGCGCTGTGCCCAGTAATGGCGGCAGTTAGATGGTACCGCTAATGCACTCATACCCCAAATTTATAGACAAAGCTCACACCTGCTCAGAACAGACTGCGCAGACAGGGTGTAAACTATTATGTGTTTGTGTCGTTCAGTGGTGGCTGACTCTCTGCGACCTCATACATCATGCTGTCTCACTTGGCAAAGATACTGGAGTAGGTCGCCGGTTCCTTCTCTAGTGGGCCACAGCATACAGCTCCTGGTATTCCTAGGCGGTGTCCCATCCATGTACTGACCAAACCCAACTCTGGCTTCAGGAGTTACAAGCACAGAATTCTAACTACTGGACCACCATAGTGGATGATTATTCTCTAACAAAAAATAGCACTGAAGTACTTGTTACTGCTATAGTTTAAAATGATACTATACAGGGTATTTTTAAACTTTTTGTGTTACCAGAACAAACCATTAGTCATGTGTTTGTTTATTCAAACTTTAACACTTTCTCAAGCTTTTACAGTGAAGGTCTGAACATGTTTTGCAGATTAATCTCATGGCTTTCTACAATAATAAGCAATTTTTCAATTTGTGTGAATTATTTTAGTACTCTTTATTGATAAGGTTTTGTAGAAATTCATATAAGGGGTACCAGTTGTGTAGCAAATACAAGGTGAGTAGTAAATAAACACAACAATAAAAGTGTCATATAGAAAGTATATTGCATTAGATAAGATTGCAATTTTAGAATTAATTTAATTACAAGTGATTCTTGGGTAGTATTTAAATGGATATAAGTGCTTTGTATTTTCTACTTTTTATTCTGGAGGCTATGCAGAGGGATTATGTAGAGCTGCTACAGTTGATGACTTTTGGTCTGATAGAGATATTAAATGACCATTTTAGTGGTCTTATGAAGGGTTTGTAAAGGTAAATGAAAGGTTTGATAAGAGAAAAAAAACTATACAAACTTTCACTGTGGATTTCAATGACACCCCCCCCAGTATGGGTAATTTATGAAGCTAAGTACTTGAATCCCATCTAGTCATGTGTGCCTAGTGAATTCTGGATTTCTGACTCTCTGGAAAGTTGCCTTTCAAGGTCATTTTACAAAATAGTATATTTTGGCCTGGAACGGCTACTTGAAATTACTTTCTGTGCAATTTATGAAGCTTCTTGCAGAAATCCCATCCAGTCACGTGTGTCTGGTGAATTTTGGACTTCTGCCTCTCTAAAAAGTCACTGTTCTGGGTCATTTTACGAAATAGTGTATTCTGGCCTGGAACTTGTATGTAAATGGGAGCTTGCCGTGAAGAATAACAAATCGGTGTTTATTTATGTGTTTGTTTTTTTTGCTTTCTAAAAATAATTTCATCTCTATAAAGTTTAGTTATTCCAAAAAATAGACCAGTGGTCATTTAAAAATAAAATAATATAATTAAGAAAAATGAAATATATGTAAATAAAAAACATGTCTAAAAAGTAAAGCTAAAAGGTCCACATTTCTGTTTTCCATAAATTCTGTTATCACATGTATTAATATTTTTTCTGGTTGATAAATAAGCTGCATGGAAAAATAGAAATAGGAGATATCACCTTGTCTTTAACTCACCCCCACATTTCCCACTGATAAACAGCTATGATTTATGAGCAGGACTGCTGACAATTGCAATTGCTTTCTAATGTGCTTTACATATGGTAAATTTACTAGCAAACCAGCATTTGTTTGCAAAACTTCAATTAAAGCTTTGAAGTCATAGGACAAATTCACTTATTTTTAAATACATACTCTCAGTTGGTATAGGCAGCACCACCATAGTATCTGTGAGTCAGATACTGGCACGTAATTGCTTCTACGCTACATTTGCAAAACCTTTTAACAAAGTGCATTTTCATAACTAGGTTTTATTCTTTTTCTGATAAGGGTGAAGATTTTTTTTAACTTTATCTTCAGTTGTTTTCTTCATTCTTGCTGTGTTCTGCAATAACGAGCAGATAATTGAGTCCTTCTGCATTTCTTTCTTCTGTGAGGGTCAGTGAACTGGTTCCATGTTCGGCTGTACTCATATCATCGCCTTCTGTATCTGGAAAAGCAGGCACATATAACTAAATTATTCTATTTAAAGGCCAAGGAAATTTTAGTGCATTCAATATTTAAATCATGTAAATAATTATAATACATAATGTAAAATATACAGCAGTTTTATAAACAGAAGACACTGCAAATGAAATAACTGTCATACATTCAGTGGCCTTTCTTTGAGAAAATGATCTATGTCTAAGAACCGCAATTACTTAAAAGTGTTAATTGTGCTATAAAAGTCCTTGTTCGACCACCTGTCTCAGGAAACATAAATAACAAGGTTACTATTTCCTTGTTTTTCTGCTTGATGTTTCTGATGTATTCAATATTGATCATCACTCTCCTTCCTGGCAGGACAGATCTCTTATGAATTATAACAAAGCCCTATTGTTTCCTACTGTCACACAAGTTCCATTCAGACATTTCTTTATGTAATTTCTATTGTTGTACACTGGTAACTCTCGCATTCAGTCTAGGTGACTATGTCAAATCACTAATTTATTTACATCCAAACTTCTTCCTACCATATTTCCAGAATACATCCCTCCTTTTTTTCTCCAGGATCCCAAGCCCTCTTCATCCCTCTTATTCATGGCAGCATTTACCATTAGGCAAAGCTGGCAGGTGCATGTTGAAAATTGTGTTGAAAGAGACTTAAAACAGAAATTTGTCATCCAAATCAATTTGCTTGTTTTTAAAGTTACATGAAAATCTGGTTATAGGTTTTGTTAGCCATTTAATTCTAGCATGAATCATACTGAGTTAATCAGCTTATTTGTGCTGTATTAATATGCAAATCAATGGCTCACAATTATTAATTAGCTCCTTTCATATGGTAATTATGATTGATTACAGTCTGCTTGTCTATGGCAAAACAATTGTTTTGGTGGCACAACAATGTATTTCTATGATAATCATGCTGTTAAATTCCTTACCCAACTCTTCTCAAGCACTCTGAGCTGAAAGTTAACATTTTGAGCCACACATTAGCATATAGGATATGTATTTTTAATGCTGAATATGCCAGGAATTATTTAATGTGAAGAAAAAAGACTGGTATGTTGTATAGACAGATTATACTGCAAATCTATATATTTATAATGTCCTTTTTCTAATCTTTGTGCTTTGTTGGCATATTACTATTAACATTAACACTCAATATATTGTCCAGTCATAACCGGTTACTTTACAATTATGTCACAAATACTTATTATTGTGCTAAATCTTTTCACCCCTTCTGGATCACTACCTTGTCATTATAAAGGGGCTTGTGTACTTCAATGAAGCTGTGAGCAATACCATGTAGGTAGGTCGTAGCAGAGAGGTCAGACAAATCATGGTCCACACTACAGGATATCAAGCCAAACTGTTTACTGGAAGGGATTCCCTAGAGAAGACTCCGCTGCTAGGAAAGATTGTAGCACGCGAAGAAGGGGTGGCGGAGGCAAAGATGGATAGATGAGGTAATTTTAGCAATGAACATGAGCTTGATGAGCTCAGAGAGGCAGTGGCTGACAGATGTGCCTGGCTTGCTATAGAGAGACATGACTAAATGACTAAACAACAGAAAAAATATTTCAAGGATGTTTGTGCTGACAACATCTAAAATAAAAGTAATATTTATTATTTAAATAAGGAGAGTCACTTTATAAGACTGATTCTTGTTAAATTTCAGTGTTTTTTTTTTACTGTGATACAAGTTTTGAATCCCAGTGAACTGATTAGTCCAGGTTTCACTATGTAAAGCTTATTATCATTTGAACATGCTCAATGTCAAGAGCAATGAAGTAATCTGTGAGAGAGAGTTTGATACAGTACTTCTCTGGAGTACTTAACAAAAACTCTAATATTATATATGCATGTATAGTGCATGTATATATGCATGTATGGTGGGGGCACCTGAGGAGTCATTGCCTAAGGGTGTCTTAGGCCCTTGCTGTCATTTTTTTCTATAAAAGACCTTCTACTCTGTTCTAATACCTCATTTTTTCACTCTAAGAGACACCTCCCGTGTATGTGTTATACTATCTCTTATATTCTATTTATAGCTTTCTCAAACTCAACATTTTCCTCTATAGAGCACTCCTTGGGCCCTTATATCTCTCTTACCCTGCTACTTGCTTCTCCCTGTTATTCTCACACTAGTTCTCCTCTCTGCCCATTACTCTTACTTGTTCTTTCCCTGCAACTTTTCCCTTCACTGTTCAAACACTCTCTTGCTACACTACTTCAATCCAAGTTCGCATTTAGTTTCTCCCTCTTGTTTCACTTTTAACCACTCTTTTTTTTTATTTTTTATTCTCCCGTTTCTTCCTGCACATCTTTCCTCCAGTACTCTCATTCACTCTCTCTCTCTCTCTCTACTGTCCCCCCCCCCCCGCCCAGTACTCCTTCCATTAATATATAAAAAAAATATTTTAGGGTTAGTCTTACTCTCTTTTGCAACTAATTTTTAATTTTCGATTTTAGCCAGTCTAATAGCCCTTTTGCAAGTCTTGTTTATTTCCTTGTACTTATGTAAGGCAGTCTCTGTCCCCTCTTGTTTGTATAATTAAAATTCCTGTTTTTTACTCCTTATCTTGATCTTTAAATTGCTGTTTAGCAACATTGGATGTGATTTACTTCTTTTACCTTTATTCCCACATGGTATATGGTGATAAGTATGTAGATTTAGTAAGGATTTCAATGTTGTTCATTTATGTATAGTATATTTACCTGTCAGTTCTTTGTCCCAGTCTATACGTTGTATTGCTGCCCTTAGACTGTTAAAATCTGCCATTTTAAAATTAAGCGTTTTTGTTGGCCCCTAAAAGATTTGTTTTTTTAATTCAATCTCAAATGAGACTGTGTTGTGGACACTGTTTCCCAATGGTTGCCCTATTTCAACATTTGATACTATATCAATATTATTTGTGATAACTAAATAAATAATAAAAAATTATATATTTGTATAAAACTCTATATATATAAAAATATTCACATTTACAGTTGTCAGTGTAAGTCACGTTTGTGATGTTGGTCACGCTTTTGCGTCCCTCGGGCAGCCTCGCAAGGCGTGTAGTTGAGGCACGCAGTTGGTTCAAACGCGTAACTTGAAAACAACCAAAATAATAAAATTACTACTAGTAAAACACTCGCACACAGCACAGGGAGAGACCCAGGAAGCCTGGGAGTGAAGTTGCAAACTAATTGGAGCCATATTTTGCATTTTTCATCAAAGAAAATCCGCTAAGCAAGGGAAAAAATGGCAGACGAAAAACGTAAAAATTCTGAAACAGGATGAAAACGAGGCTTTGCAACGCCAGGCACGCAGAACTTAGAAAATACACAATTGTGAAAACAGTAACACCTACACTAACAACGCCAGGCACGCGGGACTTTGAAAATAAAACCAACGCAGGTGCTCAAAGGAGCAAACGCCTTGCATTGTGTAATCCAAGCTCTCACACAGATTTTCAACCTCTCTCTTACTACTGGCATGTTTACGTCTTCTTTAAAACATGCCATAGTTATACCCACCCTCAAAAAAAACCTCACCTGACTCTGAAGTCGCATCTAACTACCGCTCTATCTCTCTGCTTCCCCTGGCTTCCAAACTGCTGGAGCGGCTTGTCTATAACCGCCTTACCAGCTTTATTTCCTTTAACTCCCTTCTTGACACCTTCCAATTCGGCTTTCGGCCCCAACACTCCACTGAGACAGCTCTCACTAAACTCACCAATGACCTGCTTACTGCCAAGTCAAAAGGTCACTTTTCAATTCTTCTTCTAGATCTCTCTGCTGCCTTTGACACTGTCGACCATTCACTTCTACTCCATAGCCTCTTCTCCCTCGGTATTTGAGACACTGCTCTCTCGTGGTTCTCATCATACCTACAAAATCGATCATTCAGTATCTACTTCTCTGACACCTCTTCTTCTCCTCACCCCCTGTGTGTTGGTGTACCCCAAGCATCTGTCCTTGGCCCCCTCCTCTTCTCCATCTACATTTCCTCACTTTGTACCGTCATAAACTATTTTGGGCTTCATTATCATCTCTATGCACCAGATCTATCCCTCTCTTCTAACACACGTCTCCAACTGCCTCTCTAGTATATCCTCTTGGATGCCCACCCACCATCTCAAACTCAACATGGCTAAAACTGAACTCCTAATCTTCCCTCCCTCTCCCACATTGTCAATTCCTCACATCTCTCTCACTGTCAACAAAGACATCATCACCCCTCCTCCCAAGCCCATTGTCTTGGAGTTCTACTGGACCCCGCTCTGTCTTTCATCACTCACATACAATCACTAACTAAATCTTGTCTTCTCCATCTAAAAAACATCTCCAAAATTTGTCACTATCTTACACAAGACACAACTAAAATCCTTATACACTCTCTCATCTAGACTATTGCAACTCACTTCTTGTTGGCCTAATCACCACCCGACTATGTCCACTTCAATCCATTATGAATGCCTCTGCTAGACTCATCTTCCGTACACAACGTTCAGTGTCGGCATCACCTCTCTGTCAATCTTTAAACTGGCTTCCCTTAGCCTCAAGAATAAAATTTAAAATCATGACCCTAACTTACAAAGCCCTCAACAATAATGCTCCCCCTTACATCTCTGCTCTCATCTCCAAATACTCCCCCACCCGCCCTCTTCATTCTGCTAATGACCTTCTTCTTTCTACAACTCTTGTCACCTCCTCTCACTCCCACCTCCAGGACTTTTCTTGTCCTGCCTCTAGTCTCTGGAACTCCTTGCCTCACTCCACCAGTTTATCCTCTTGCCTCAAAACATTTAAAACCTCACTTAAAATGCATCTCTTTAAAGAAGTGTATAATCTTTCACCCTAACACACTTATCACCTCTCTTTCCCTCTTTTACCACTCACTATCCCTTAGATTGTAAGTCTGCAAGTTTCTATCCTAAGTACTTTGGGAATTCACCATGGACATTGGATTCCTAGCTCAAAGACAGGGCCCTCCTTCCTTTGCTAAATGGTAATCTGTATTTATCTTTGTCTGAACTTTAATTTATGTACAGCGCTACAATAATATGTCAGCGCGTTATAAATAAACTATAATAATAATAATTGTGTGGCAAACAGCATTGCCAGCCTTACAATTTTTTTCCCGTCATTATTGACGGGCAATTTCCTAGTATATATATATTTATATATATATATATATATATATATATATATATATCTTGTTTTATTCTATACTGAATGTAAGAAGGCACCACAGTCTATATTCCAAGGACTTTTTGCCCAGCCCTTTGAAAGTGTTACACGAGCATAACATGTTTTGAGGAATAGCAACACTTATTAAATGTAGTACTCAAGCCATGCTCATCTTTCAACAATCTCTGCTGCCTGCCATGTGCTAAGGTTTTGTTCAATGAGACACTTAGTACAAAACCCTTACTGTTTGTCTGTTTTAAACCCAACATCTTTGAAATGCTTGCTGTTTTCAACATGCTCTTAAGGTGGCAAAATTATGATAAGGTCTTCCAATTAAATCTTGGTATTTATGTCCCAGACACTTGCCGGGCAGCTTTCCTATGTTTAGATCTGCTTCCTGTATAAGCACTATGTGCTGATGGTTCTCTAAATGCGGCCAACTGAAGTCACTGTGGTATTTTTATGTGCTGTGTGTCTGTGTTACTATTCCTGTGAGCTTACTGATCACCGAATCACTTTTGATTTTGAATTTTTGAATGACAGGTTCTTCCAACTAACAGAAGATCAGCTCCAACAAACAACTTTAATACTTTAGTATGCAATTCTAAATCATATTAAGAAGAACCGCAACATGTGCCCCCTAATTATGTTAATGTTTGTCATCGGTGAACTGTGAATGTGTTTTTCCAGGTTTTCAAACATTTAAATCTCCTTTAAAATACTGGAGATTATTGCACTAGAAGGTTATATTAAAAGGCTTTTGCAGGAAATACGCATCTTCAGATATGCAACCTTGCTCCAGCAGAATATATCTATGTATGCATCATTCCCCTGTTGCACTGTATGTCTCATAATTATCTCCCATTGAATCCTATACTTCATAATTTTGCTTCCTTTCAACCTCTGCAAACTTTTGTCTCACTGCATTCTATGCATCAAAATCTTATTCCATTGAACCCTATGGATCATATTTGATGTTCCCTTGCGCCCTGTGCAGCATTTTGCCACATTGCACCCTGTGCCCCAGATCACATTATAAAACTATAAGGACAGGGCTATGGTAATATATACTGAGGCCTATGAAGGAAAGTATAGCGAAGTTCTCTAAAGGTGGGAAAACACTGACCATATTTTTAATGAGATATACATTTTACAAATGTATATCTGATCATATCAATAAAAAAAATAATACCAACATTTTTAATCTTGTTAGAATTAATTTTTCATGGAACACAACCTTTTGTAGTATTTAAATTATGATTTTTTTAGCTGCAAGTTAATATTTGGGCTGCTCAATGTCCCTTTGCCGATAAAATGGTAAAGACCAATACGTAGCCCTGTAAATGCAAATAAAAACACACTACTGTACTTTTAATAAATGGAAAAGTTATGTTAGGTCTTAGAATTAATAGCACAACACTCTCAAGCTCGCAAAACATTCTAATTTAATAGCAACGTAACTCGGACAAATTTCAAGCCCACAGCCTTTGCGAGCTTCACGTTGGACTTACGGTCCTCGAATTTAATAGGGCTGCTAGTCCAGGGCAGAAGATTGAGGACCAGGGCATCGTTAATCTTCACTGGAGGGTCATGCTGGGCAGGTAGGTGTTATTATTATTAACCCTTTCTTTTTTACAAATATAATTTATCTTTTAATAGTGTTTTTTATGTTTTTTTTTATTTTTATGTAAGCCTTTTTTTATATTCTGAAAGTCTTTTTTATTTTATGTAATATAGGTTTTTTTATTTTGTGTAAGTTAAATTTTTTTGTAATTAGTGGATGTTTTAGTTTAGAGATATAAATAAATAAAATTGCATATGGTTGTTAAAAGTATTGAATGAAAACCAAAAATGGTGTTAATGGTGTAAATCCTTAAACAATATTTTGGACTATCCATTCACATATTTCTATACAAATTATAGACAATCATGGAGAAAGCCTTGTTAAATACTATTTGTGTGATAATGTAGATAACTTGAGGGGACCAGAGTTCTTTATGGGGGGAGCTCACCCCAGGTTACCTTGGTCTTGACCGTGGTTTATTTGCTTCCTGTTGCAACCAATCTCTACAATAAGAATATAGGCTGGCTGTTCACTTACTAACATCTGAGACATTGCTTGCAAAAGAAAATGATTAAATAGGAAGCCATTAATCGATAATGAGTGTCATTTGAAATTGATAATAAGGCCAGTCTTGAGGGAGGATCTCTTGAGCTGAGTGACAGCCAACATTTAGTAAATTCAAAGCTTTTTTCCACTACTTAATGACATGCTTTTGGTAACTTCCAGTTACAATAATTCATGTTTGATTTGTACTTTACTACCCTACCATAATTGGAATCTCTACTGTGTCCCTTTAATTAACATCTATAGACATTTATAGAGATGTAGGTCCTGTATAGATATTATTATTATTTTTTAATACTCAACTTTCAAACAGTTATCTAACACTTTCACTCCATTCCATTTTTATAACAAACAACTGTCACCATATATATTGACAGATATACTTTTTGATTGCAATAAAAGTGACTTTTACTTTGCCCCTTTAAGGTTGTATGATATTAACTCTGCTGTAAAAACATGACATTGTTCAATAGAATGTGTTAAATCCATGAAACTGTTAAATGATTGTTTCAGAGCACCTGACAGTCTCTAATAGCTTGAATTATAAGTTGATTGTGTGGAGAGTGATATGAGCAAATTATTCACTTTGCTTTTGACTTCTTTAAATGTACACATGATGAATAACCTGAGTACACATGATGAATAATAGCGGGCATGCTGAGATGACTTTCAATTTCAATGCTGAAAGCAATTTAATTCACTGGAAAAGCATAAAGGTAGTGTATTCAGAACCCACTTAATAAGTCTTTAAACAATGCTAAGGAGATGTTGATTCACAGGCCTGGAAACTGTCAGAATAACCAAAAATCCAGTAATGGCTGGATTTGTGCCATTTTTACCTTCTCTGATTGTCTGTGGGGCATCTTATCTTTTAGAGATATTTACTGCTAAATGGGCCAGTCTGACAAATTGTTTGATCACTGATTCGGTGCTTTTTCTGCTGTGACTTGGGTTTGATTCCAGTCAGGGAACCAAGAAGTCACACCACCTTGTAGCCATGCTGTGTTGAGCCTGGTCAGTACTTGGATGGAAGACCACCTAGGAATACCTAGGAATACCAGGAGCTGCATGCTGTGGCACACTGGTGAAGGAACTGGCAACCCACTCCAAACACGCTGTCATTGTTGTGTGCAAAGTGCAGCACCGCACCGGTACAATGCGTGCAATTTAACATTGATTGCTGTAGGGGAGAGCGGTTAGGATTAGGCTTAGGGTTAGGCATAGGGTAAGGGCTAGGGTTAGTGGTTAGAGATTGGGGTTAGGCATAAGGTTAGGGGTTAGCATTATGATTAGGCTTCATTTAGGTCCTCACATTAGTTGCTTGATTTTTTATGTGTACAGTGCAAATAGTATGTAGCACATTCTTACCACTAGATGGTGGTGTTGCGCAGCGTTCAGTAGCGCTCACTGTTTTCACAGTGAGCGGCGGTACTAAAGATAAATCCGACTGCTCTAGTTTGCAATTGCTAAATTTTATTAGCATAGGGTTTGGGTGTCAGAGTGTTAGGGAGTAACTCGTAATTTATTAACGTACAATGTACGGCACTGCACCTTATGACAGCCTGCTGTCCCATGAAAGTGTGCTGACCTAGATCTAGTGGACCTAGGCAGAAACACACCACTGAGCAGGAGCCTTACATACCTTCAAAAGCTGAATTGACAAAACCCTCTAAATCCATCCTCTTCTTCTTGGATTGAGTACATCTCAAAGAACAACATTTCAGATGCTCTAGTGTTTTCTGAAGAGAATAAAAAGAAGGCCTCTTCAGAGGATCTTGGGCCCAGCACTTAAGAATCAGGTCCGACCTGAAAAGTTAGAATTTTTCAGTTGTTACACATAAATATTTCATGTTAAATATTACTTATCATTCACTAAAAACATGTGATTAGTTATAATTTTTTTAAATTATATTTAATTCTGCTTTAGATTATATACCCATATTGAAAAGATTTGTATGGTTCACAGCCAGATGAAAACACTAAACATATACACCCTTATTAAATTGCGATTTAGCCAATTGAATAGGGCTCCATATGAGCACATAGCATATTTTTTTACAGAAGTTTTTAGTTAAACTTCTGTAAAAAAATATGCTATTTGCTTTTATAGAGCCCTTTAGAATTTGCTGAATCACAATTTAATAAAGCTGATAGTGATTCAAAACCCTGTTGCTGTTTCATTCATGTAACTCATCATTATTCTTCAGCTATAGTAACATAATACTAGATGTTATAGGCAATACTACTCAGTGTTAAACTCAGTATTACAAATCAACATATGTACAGAAAAAAAATAGCTGTCGCCTTTAGTTTGTTCAATAACATTCAATTGCCCAAGTCATAGCTAAAACGTTTCTCCTCTTATGCTCCCAAACCTGTTCACTAACTCTCCACATAATTGAATGCCCTCCCCAAATGAATACTCTCCACATTTCAGTCTCCACTATGCAGCAATATCATATTTAATTATATTTCTTTGTTAGTGTGTTCTGGTACTGTACCCTGATGTATCTACCATGCCTACCATTCTATCTACCATGCCTACCAATCTTAATGCGACTGAAGGAAAAAAGTGGCCCATTTAAGGCCTCATTTGCATGTCTCAACCCAGTGGAAATACTGTGTGCTGAGAAGTTCTGTTGGAAAAACATGTTTTGGTCTTTGTCAGACATGTAAGATTACTCAGAATTACCTGTTATTTCTTTATTATATATTGCCTATCTTTTATATGCCATCCTATTGCTGATAATGATTGATATTGCCATTGCCCATCTGCTGATTAATTCATGTCTCCACCTGTCTGTCAAACTTATCTTTCTGAATGACATTTTAACTTGATCTCAGAAAAATGAACTCTCCTACAACCCCAACAATATGAAGTCTCCCTTATAATTGAACATAATATAAAAGTTACAAGAAAAAGGATAATGATCTATGTTACTAGTATCCTTGGTGCTTAACACCACTTATGATATGAAAATTCACAAAAAAAACTTTAATTGGATACTGAAGACCCGAAACTATAGAGATGATTTTTTTTATAAATTTGGATATATATGAGGTATAGAATACTTTTATACGCCCTCATTATAAAGTGACTTGTTATGAACAATCCTCATTAATCAGAATACACTGATTCTCCTGTTTAATACAGGATATACTGATAATCACAGGATTGAAGCAAAAGACATAAAAACACGTGTATCTATATACATATAATAATAAAAACAAAAACAAAAAAGTCTGTAACCAGAGATGCTTTAAATATTACTGAACGTCACTATAAGCAGTTGTTTGTTTTTATTTTTATTACTATATGTATATAGATACACGTGTTTTTATGTCTTTTGCTTCAATCCTGTGATTATCAGTATATCCTGTATTAAACAGGAGAATCAGTGTATTCTGATTAATGAGGATTGTTCATAACAAGTCACTTTATAATGAGGGAGTATAAAAGTATTCCATACCTAATATATATCCAAACACTTAGGTATCTCTATACATTTTTTTACAAATTTTAAGCGGCGTCGTTTTTGGATCTTCAGTATCCAATTAAAGTTTTTTTTGTGAATTTTCATAATATAAAAGTTACTCATTAAAGATTGACCAAACATGAAGGTTCTCTTATTCCTGAAAGTGTATTCCAAGAGAACTTGATACTGAGCAACTTGGGTAGCCAGTAATTTGTTAACTTCCTATTGTTTTTGCTTGTTCTCTTGCATTTTTCCAATCCAAGACCAGGTAATCCCTCTTCAGGAACCAGTGTGACAAGTTGCAATTCTCTCTTTGGGTTTGTGTCCATGTTTCTGGCACTTTTATGGAGGAACACCAATACAGGAGGATTTAATGCTTATTCAAGTTTTACTTTAATAACAATAATACATATAAACAAATCAAAGCAGAAACAGGCCTAGTGTTCATTGAAGCACTCCCTTTACTTATAGACAGTTCCATTGCTATTAAGCTCTAATACAGCTAACCCTGGGTGAATAAAAAAAAACTAAACAAAACAGTCCAATAGTTTTGTTTTCATAAACTGTCCTTTATTCTTCAGAACTCCAGATCTCCTCTCTTCACATTCTCATAGGCACCAAGCTGCGGTCTCTCTGTGTCTTTTCTTTGTTTCTCTTCTCTTTGTGTGTGTCTTTTCCCATCTTAGATAATCAGCTGCACATGTCCGTGTGTGTCTTCCTTCAGCTTCAAGCAAAACTGTACACTTCTCTCTGTCTCTTTTTTCCATCACAAATTAACAGCACACATTCCTCTGAGTGTTTCTCTTCAACTTCAAGCAAACTGCAGAAAGCTCTTTAGCAGCCTCATCTAGACGACCAGCCAGTCAATAACGGCCACACCCAAATTCTTGGAGCAGCCTTAAGTAATGCCTGATCAGGTCCATCTAATGAACTGCTCAGGGAAGTTAGGGATTTCAGACCTCCTAAGGAAAGGGAGCTTTGTAAAGTGTCACTCACACACACCTCTTGTATATATATATATATATATATATATATATATAATTTTTTTTTAGTGATGGGACATAATTAAATATATATTGTATTATACATATGGTATGCATGTATATACTTCTTTTCTCCATTTAGCGACTATTTCCTCATGAATATTCTAACTAAAGCATCCTGTACTATTTGTTGTTGTTGTTGTTTAGTTGTTCAGTCATGTCTGACTCTCCATAACCATATGGACTGCAGCACACCAGGCACATCTGTCATTCACTGCCCCTCTGAGCTCCTTCAGTCTCATGATCATTAATTAATTGAAATCTACTTTTGACATCCACTGTCCCCTTCTTTGTGTGCCTTCAATCTTTCCCAGCATCAGAGTTTTCTCTAGGAAATCCTGTCTTCTCATGATATTCCCGAAATATTTTAGCTTTAGCCTCATAATCATACCTTCCAATGAACAGTTTGTCTTGATTTACTAAGTATGGATTTATTAGATCTTCTTGCAGTCCAAGGAACGCTAAGCAGTTTTCTCTAACACCACAATTCAAAAGCGTCAATTCTACGGCGCTCTTTGTTGTCCAGCTCTCACACCCCATGTTACTACTGAGAATACCATACTTTTAACTATGCAGACCTTTGCTGATACTATAATACCTTTACTTTTTAAAAGCTTATACAGGCTTGCCAGAGCTTTCCTCCCTAGCAGCACGTGTCTTTTTTTATTTCATGACTGCAGCCCTATTTTAGTTTTTATTGATTAAAATGGTACCGCAAAGCTTCTTTTGCCAGTGGTCTTTACAAATGCAATCCAAAGAGTTTCACCAAAAGATTAAAGGGAGGTGGAAGGAAAAGTGAAGGTTTAAAAAAGTATATAATTTAAAACTATAGGTAGTAACAAGTACTTGTTAAGCTAAACATTATTAAAACAATTATATTTTCATACAAGACATGTACTTTTAAGATTGTAATTTTTACCTGTCAAACAGACTTTCTGGTGCACCAACTAAGCATAATCTGCTGATTCATTCTTCAGAGTAATGATTGGCAATCACATATTATAATTGTCTAACTACGAATCGTCGTCAGGCTGTTTGCGTGGTTCGTATAACTTAGCGATGAGCGCCGCATAGCGAGACGAGCCGTTTAACCCGGAGCACTTACGAGACACGGGACTTAGAAAAAAAAAGATACGAGACGCAAAAAATGACGAGATTAGCGGCTGAACCAAAAACCCGAAAAACACACTAACTACACCCAAAAAAATTACAAAAACATCACACACCACATGGGGCAAAAGCCAAAGATAACCTGTGCTGCTGTATCTTTAAAAAGTTCTTATAATATGGAAGTATATCTCAGTTTATTGCTCATATTGTATTGTGACTGTATCACTGTATGATAAATAGATAATGTTTTATAGTTTAATGTAGTAAAAAGAGCTGCTCCTTGGTATTTTCTTTGGAAATGTTATTTCAGTAATTTAACTTATGGTTGATGTTCAGAGTTAGTATTTGCAGAGAATACATAATACATATCTGTAACAAACAGCAACAATTTTAAACACAGTTATTGAATTACTGCTTGCCAATGAAAAGTATATTAAGAAGACAAGATCCCAGTTTTGGAGGAAATTATAGATACACAAATAAATAAATATAATTACAATTGGTCAAAGTCAAACATTTTAAGTTGAAGTTGGGTATTCTAAGCATAAATTATCTATACAGGACCTATCACTCTATAACTGTGACCTTTTCTGTTAGCTGACCAACAGCAGTGTTTGCCATCGCCACTAGGTGGAGCAGTAGTAAATTTCCTAGCTTTGGTTAGGGTTTGTGTTTAGGTGTTAGGGTTTGTGCTTAGGTGTTAGTGATTAGGGTTAGATGTTGGGTTTAGGATTTGGGTTAGGTGTTAGCGTTTGAGGTCAGGGCTAGGGTTTGGGTTTAGGTGTTAGGGTTTATAGGTTAGAGTTAGGGTTAGGTGTTAGGGTTAGGGTACTGGCAGATGATAAGCTTTACTCTAAGAAGAAATTCACTAAAATCTCGTCCGTGCCACCTAGTGTCCGATGGCCACCACTGCTGGAGTTCAGCTACAAGGAAAGATCCTATATCTCTCATTATCTAGGACTATTAAAGAAGAGTTTGTCCTCTGATAAGGATAATACTCACAGATACATTTGGTTGTTAGTATTATTATACACATTTACACCAGATGGGCATATTTCTCTTACTTATGAACTCCACTGTAAGAGGTAATTAAATTAATTAACATCACCATTTAAAAATAATCACATATATTTTATGCTTTAAAATACTATAAAGTACTATAAAATACTATTTATCTAAAACTTCCACTCTTGTTTTTTTTTTTTTTTTTTTTAAATAACCAATTGTAAATGCTGTTTTGTGGAAGGAATAGTTTATTTAAACATCACATTACAAACAGAGTGGCTGAAAGGATGTAATGATTCAGTCTGCTATAGATAACTGATAACATCAGATAGGAAAAAGCTATTTATGGCACAGAGATACATAATATCAGGGGCGGAGCTATTGCAGATGCAGTAGATGCAAAGCACCATGGCCCTCATTCAATTGCAATTTGGCCAATTGAATAGTGCTCTAAATAAGCACATCACATATTTTTTTAAAATAAGTTTTTAGTTAGTGAAAACCTTGCTTTTGGATAGATGTTTACTAACTAAAAACTTCTTTAAAAAAATATGTTATGTGCTTATTTAGAGCCCTATTCAATTGGCCAAATTGCAATTGAATGAGGGCCCAGGTGTCTGTAGGGGTCCATTGTTATATACAACAGACTGTAAATGTTATGTTTTATAAGAGATTGGGAGTGGAATAGAACAGTTAATTAGTTTGGTAGGTAGGTAGTTAGTTTTACTTTTTTTATTGACCCATATGGGCACCTGCCATGTTGCAAGTGGAGGACCAAAATTACTTTGCATTGGGCCCCTCCATTCACCAGCTCTGCTAGCATTCAATTAACACAATACTGAAAGAAACATATTTTCCTAGTCGAAAATGTTTCCAAGCTGAAAGTCATATTGACTCTAAAATAAATCAAGCGTATTAGTAAGGTTGCAATGGGCTATATCATAGTAGTAAACTGAGTAAATATAAAATTATTTTCAACAATGTATCGCGAAAATCAACCACTGCAGTCTTCACCAATAGACCTATGTATGCTTTGCAGGGGTTTTGTTGCAGTTTGTCATTATTTTTCATTCTGATTGAATTCTTTTCACTAGAAGATGTTTTAGTGAGGAAGCTGGTGTTGTTCTGCCTCATTACTGCTGTGGTAAATAGCTTTCATTGCTTTCCTCTTTACAAACTTACAAATAATGGACGACTTTCAGCTTTTTGATTTTCAAGAAACAGGAAACATAAGATTGTCTTACTGACTAAACTAAAGCCTGCCAGTATTTGTTGGTAAGGTTATATATTTTTGAACTTTATTTGGATGGTATACTGTGTATGTGTATATGTATGTATATATGTATGTATATATGTATATGTATGTGTATATATATATATATATATATATATATATACACAGTGCCTTGCAAAAGTATTCACCCCCTTGACTTTTTACCTATTATGTTATATTATATTTTGTTACAGCCTTAAGTTTAATGTTTTGTTAATCTAAATTTTATGTGATGGATCAGAACACAATAGCCTAAGTTGGTGAAGTGAAATGAGAATATTATATAT
Organism: Discoglossus pictus; assembly: GCA_027410445.1. Taxonomy (NCBI): domain Eukaryota; kingdom Metazoa; phylum Chordata; class Amphibia; order Anura; family Alytidae; genus Discoglossus; species Discoglossus pictus. Next base: position 222,192,164 of record CM050165.1, on the reverse strand, counting down.
ACATAAAACTATTTTTTAGAAATAGAAAACAGAAAATTGGCATGTGCGTATGTATTCACCCCCTTTGTTATGAAGCCCATAAAAAGCTCTGGTGCAACCAATTACTTTCAGAAGTCACATAATTAGTGAAATGATGTCCACCTTTGTGCATTCTAAGTGTCACATGATCTTTCATTACATATACACACCTTTTTTGAAAGGCCCCAGAGGCTGCAACACCTAAGCAAGAGGCACCACTAACCAAACACTGCCATTAAGACTAAGGAACTCTCCAAACAAGTAAGGGACAACGTTGTTGAGAAATTCAAGTCAGGGTTAGGTTATAAAAACATATCCAAATCTTTGATGATCCCCAGGAGCACCATCAAATCTATCATAACCAAATGGAAAGAACATGACACAACAGCAAACCTGCCAGGAGAAGGACGCCCACCAAAACTCACGGACCGGGCAAGGAGGGCATTAATCAGAGAGGCAGCACAGAGACCTACGGTAATCCTGGAGGAGCTGCAGAGTTCCACAGCAGAGACTGGAGTATCTGTACATAGGACGACAATAAGCCGTATGCTCCATAGAGTTGGGCTTTATGGCAGATGGCCAGAAGAAAGCCATTACTTTCAGCAAAAAAACAAAATGGCACGTTTTGAAATTGCGAAAAGGCATGTGGGAGATTTCCAAAATGTATGGAGGAAGGGTCTGATAAGACTAAAATTGAACTTTTCAGCCATAAAAGTAAACGCCATGTCTGGCGCAAACCCAACATATCACATCACCCAAAGAACACCATCCCCACAGTGAAATATGGTGGTGGCAGCATCATGCTGTGGGGATGTTTTTCAGCAGCTGGGACTGGGAAACAAGTCAGAGTTGAGGGAAAGATGGATGGTGCTAAATACAGGGATATTCTTGAGCAAAACCTGTACCACTCTGTGCGTGATTTGAGGCTAGGATGGAGGTTCACCTTCCAGCAGGACAATGACTCCAAACACACTGCTAAAGCAACACGTCAGTGGTTTAATGGGAAACCTGTAAATGTGTTGGAATGGCCTAGTCAAAGCCCAGACCTCAATCCAATAGAAAATCTGTGGTCAGACTTAAAGATTGCTGCTCACAAGTGCAAACCATCCAACTTGAAGGAGCTGGAGCAGTTTTGCAAGGAGGAATGGGCAAAAATCCCAGTGGTAAGATGTGGCAAGCTCATAGAGACTTATCAAAAGCGACTTGGAGCTGTGATTGCCGTAAAAGGTGGCTCTACAAAGTATTGACTTTAGGGGGGTGAATAGTTATGCACATTGACATTTTTTTAGTTATTTTGTCCTATTTGTTGTTTGCTTCACAATAAAATTAAAAAAAACATCTTCAAAGTTTTGGGCATGTTCTGTAAGTAAAATGATGCAAATACTCAAACAATCCATGTTAATTCCAGGTTGTGAGGCAACAAAACACGAAAAATGCCAAGGGGGGTGATTACTTTTGCACTTTGGCACTATATATATATATATATATATATATATATATATATATATATATATATATATATATATATATATTGAGAGAGAGAGATGTAAATTTCCGGAAAGCCGAGGAGCCATCCTAAAACTTTTCAAAACTATAATGTATTACTACCGTATGAAGGGCTCCTTCTAGGGGACAGAGAGTAGGGAAAGTATAGAAGGCAGGAGAGATAGCGATAGCATGGCTATTGTTTTTTGCCTTGAATGTAACCCTTTTATAGCCTTACAGAATATGATGGTGCATTACAAATAAACAATAATAATAATAATGTCTCCTATAATAAGGATGAGAGACAGAAGGAGACAGGGAGAGAGAAGGAAGAGAGGGTTAGACTTGTAAAATCAATCACATATAGAAAGTAATAAATAGAGGCTGTAATATTTTTTAACCTTCTCAAACTATGTTGCCTATTTTTCAAGTGCAGTTAATCAAAATGGGTTATTTTTCACTTTTTGACCACAGTAGTCTTTTAATTGGTATGTTCCAAAATGGGTAACTGTGGAAGTGCAGAATTCACAACATATTGTTAATGTGAATTGCAATGGTAACAGAACGAATGTGTAGACTGCAAATGTTGTTCTAGTCAATGACAGGTGCGAGGGTGTGGAAACTACAGATCAGTAAACTTTATTCAGAAAGCTATATGAATTATGCCAGGCAGATTATTTATATCCTGATCATATTGTGCCAAAAATGATGCACATTGAGAATCCTGTCATAGATATATTAGCAGCTTTTATGAAGAGATGGAAGAAGAATATCTTTAGGAAGCTGTCAGTGAGTGCGGTATTCCTAAACGTTAGTAAGGTATGTGACACTATGTTTAGTGGCAAGGTCACAGTAAAGTTGAATGGTTTTGGCATGCCTGTGAAATCTGAGATGGATAGTTGATCTGTTAATGAGAAAAAATAGACTTGCAGAAGAAATTGGTGCTTACACTCAAAAAGAAAAGCGTGGTCAAAGAACCAAAAAAGTGTAAGAGGGAGACCATTCTAAAGACAGTTTGTTTAAAGACAATGATGTGACAAGTTAGTCAATATGGGGTTTGATCTGGTATTATAGAATATATTTTATTACATTATATAAATTATGATGAATATAGCATGCCCAAGCAAAAAAAAAAAATATTCACAGTTTAAGACAGGGAGAGTAAGATTAAAAAACAGATATTAAGAAAAAATGTAGGAGGTATACTTAAAAAATAAAAGAGGCAAACATGAAAAGGTGCCATTAACACAAACTTAACTATCCTGTTGACATGTCTACTCATTTAAATGTTCATTACCGAAATAACTTTCTCAGTAAGACTGCACCCATATGAAATACAATGATGACTAGTGAAATGTCAGACAACATGACAGGACTATTTTAACTAATATCAGTTTTCTTCTGTTATATTTTAAATAAGGTCAATGCAGTCACACAGACTAAAATATCCGATGTTTATTTAGTTATTTTTCTGTTTTTAAAATTCAAAAAAAAATATTTTTAATGACCAATGAAGACATTTTTTCACCAAGATCCAAATTGGAAAATATTTTACTGAAATTTCCTTTGGAGCAATTTGATAAGATAAGTAGAGGCTCATAGCAAGACTTGATTGATTTAGGTAAGGATACTGTAATGCCAAATGTTGTATAATTTCTTTAAAATATCATATTTTAAATATTAGGAAAGTGTTTATGTAAAATGCGTGGTCTAGAGTTTATAAAAACTCGTCCTCTCTATACACTCTAAATGCTCTTCCATCTATTTTACTGTCATAAGCTTGTGTATATATGATTACTATGTTTGTTTATGGAAAATGATCTAAACAAAGCAAAAAAAAAACATACTTGGATATTAAATACTACAACCTCCAAAATTGTTTCAATTTATTAGCCAGGATAAGGCAAATATGGCACATTGATTTTTATTTATTTCCATGTTGTTCAGCTAGTTAATAAAAGAGTCACCTTGAACTCACATAATATATTGAAAATGATGGACTTGTTCAGATGGTACCATTGAATTTATTGAAATAACAAATCATTGCTATTTTGTTCAATACATTTTTAAAATACGGTTTATACGAACTACTTCATAGAAATTTGGATGAAAGACTAAGCAACACTGGAAACACTTTATTAATACCTAGAACTATATAATACAGAATTAATTTTCTGGAAAAACTTAAACATACCAACATTTTCACAAATATAGAGTAAATACATTTTAAGGATTTCATTCACAGCTTCCATTAAGAAAGCTTTTTGACAATCATCCCTAATACAAAAAAAAACAAAAAATTTTTTTGAGACAGATAAAAGCATGACCAAAACAGCCAACTTATTTTACATTCATCTTTGTTAAATCCCAGACTTTGTTTTCTTTTTATTATGTGTGTGACAGTCAAACATAGATTTTAATTTAATTTGCTTTTTTATTAATGACTTTTGGAAATAGGTTAAAAATGTTTAGTTTGTGTCTTCCATACTTTCTGCTGTCTTGAAGATTGAGTGGGTGTGTTCTACTAATGTTTATTATCTATTCAAGAGTGTAAGGAGGAGGGAGGTAGAGTAATAGACTGATTAGTGGATTCAGATACTATTTCAGTACAGGACGCCTTCCCTCTACCTTCCATAGACTCATTATAGTCTAGTATACTTGCAATCCTTGTTTACCATGCTCTGTAATTGCCCAACAAATGTCTTAAAAAGGAAGTAGTACTATCATGGCAGCTTCCACACGCTTGAGGAATTTCTAAAATGAAGATTTCTCTATTAGAATATTATTATTTTTTTGCAAATATACAGTGTCCCTTTAAATTAGCATTTTCAATGTTGCTACAAGGCCAGTTAAACATGTGAATTGGCCCAAAGCAAATATTCTGCCACACTCTTTCTAATTAAAGAGACAGACTCTCTTTTTATGGGAAAAAATTACATAGGGAAAGTGGGGAGGGACAACATTTCCTTTTCTAAAATATGTGATCTGAACACCCCATAATTATATATTTTTAGGTATATATATATATATATATATATATATATATATATATATATATATATTATTATATATATTATGATATATTATTTATTTAAATAAGTCTATGTGACAAATGTATTTATATTTATATATCACATATAATTCTTGTAAAACTGCGAGACGTCGTCACACTTTGCGTGGTGATTACGACTTAGCCGATGAGCACCGAAGGCGCTTGTTGCTGCGAGCCATTAACACAAAGCACTTAGCCCATGAGCGCTGATGGCGATCATCGCTGCATGCCTCACAAAGCGAGGCGAGCCATTAAGCCACTACAACGTGCGGTACTTAGCCTCCTCCTAAAATCGGGATCGCCTTGGCGTGCAATCGGTTGACAACTGAGGGACTTAAAAAAAAAAAATGCGAGACGCGGGACTTAAAAAAAAAAAAGATACAAGACGCAAAAAATTATGAGATTAATGGCCAAACGACGAAAATCAAAAAAATAAATAAAAACACACTAAATACACCCCAAAAAATAACAAAAACATCAGACAGCACGGGGCAACAGCCAGGATGTCTGGGAGTGAGGTGGAACGCAAATTTAACTCTATTTAGACGATTTTCGCGACTCGAAACTCGCCTAAGCGAGTAAAAAAAATGTCCGCCGAAAAAAATGAAAACGAGGCTACAAGACCACGGACCGTGCAAAACACTGCCAAACGCATAGCACTTTACACATAACACTACGGACTCGAAAATATGCTATTACTAAAGCCGGAAAATGCTTGCAAGACGTGTAACACAGTAATAACATTATGACTATACAATGCCGCTTTAGACGATAAACCAACGGCTTTACCTCGCGCATGCAGCCGATTTAGAATGCACACTTGAAACATTCATTACACTTTATAAGCAGGGCGCTAACACTCAAAATGTATATTGTATGCAGACAGAAAATACAAACAGAATGTTAGCTCTTCAGCATATTGCTTGCTGCATATATGAGTTATAAATAATTAAAGTATATTAATTTATTTAAGAAATCATTCATTATTACATAACTACATATAAATAGAATCTCTCTCAGAGGACCAAAAATACACGTCAGGAGAGGCTCGCAATGTGCACCAAAGGCCCTCACAATACAAAACGGTTTACATTCTGTGCCAAACACAGCATTCCCATGGCTTGAAATTGTATTGCCCCGACATTTTTGATGGGCAAGTCGCTAGTATATATATATATATATATATATATATATATATATATATATATATATATATATATATATATATATAATCTCATGCTTTAGAGCATCTGTTGCTTTGTGAGAATCCTCAATTGAAATAACTTGCACAATCTTCTGCACTGAAAAAAAATATTTTTTTAATATATCTATGAGCCAGTTTAACTTCAGAAGCATAAGTTTTCTCTTTTGTCCCAAGAGAATCCTTAATTATTGACAGTACATGTCATGGTTATAGTTAATGAAAAATACGCGAACTAATTAGCAAATGGATGGATCCTGGGGCGCTACATCTTCCATAAAGTGTAACAGATATATTTGGGATTCTGCATTTTGCTCTGCATTATACTAGCACCAGGATTCTGGAACTTTCTACTACACTGAGTCAGAGATGCCCCTTGTGGTCATTCGGGTTTTCAAATGTTTTTACTTTCTTTCTTTTTTTTCACTTTCTGTCCTTCTAAACACTTTCAGTCCCATTTGGGAGAAAATATATATATAAATTAATTCTGACTATTGCGTAGTTAATTATAATAAATTAGTACTGAGCCTGCTAATTAGTGGTACTATGTGCTTGAATAATATTGTAGATGGGGCTTAACTCCAAAAAGTGCATGACAGACAACTCATTGTTTGCAGACAAATTAATTTATAAAAATGAACCACTAATTAGTATTGTTTTTTTCTCTACCCTGCTGTCTTTCTTTCAATTATTATCCAAATAGTTTTATATTCCATTATTTAATCAAAAGGACTATAAACGTTGCAATATGTGCTCTGCACCATTAGATACAAGATGAAAAGTCATGGTGAAAAAGTGTGTTCCATTTTACAATTGATGCTGAATTCATGGATTTATGATTAAAAGAAGTCAGGCTATGTCAGTGTGTTGCCTCTGCCTGAATGAGTAACAAGCTGTGCACCGTATGGGATGTAATAAATACACTGGTCAACAAAGATATTGTCCCAGAGCAAATGAGGGTTGTGTTGTGTGTAATTTATCCCACTGATTTCGAAAATGGTCTCAGAATTGTTCTATCACCCATAGTATTAAAGTTACGTCCTCTTTAATATAATACATTGTGCTATATAAGACATTCATACAGCATTAAGATATGTTAATTTTTCATCAGTAAAATCACAGTATTATTTTTAATTGTTGTAAATTCTATGGATTAGTCAACGTAAAAAGGGCCCAGAAGAATAAACAGATGAGTCATATTCTGTCACATGATGCTCTAGAGGCATGATGAGTCACATGTTTTGCTTGCTTATTTACTGTGTGAGTCCCGGCCAGTTGGTGGAAAGAGTTTGTTATTGAAACATCTAATGCTGTTAGTATCTGTTGTTTGTGTAGTTCTTTGCACATTTCATGTTCATAATGCAAAGTTGAATAATGCCAAGAAATTGTATTAATCATCCAGACTCATTTTGCTACATTTGCGGTGAGGTGATAAATAAAAAAACATAAACGTGGTTTTACTCCACTTATTAAGAAGTGTTATGAGCTTTACTTTGGATGCAAAGTCGATGCCCAAGATAAAAGCTGGGCCCCTCATTTTTGTTGTTGCACCTGTGTCAGACTTCTCAAAAGTTGGTCAACAGGTTCTCGGCACATGAATTTCGCTGTTCCAATGATTTGGCGAGAACAAACTGATCACTCCACAGATTGTTACTTTTGTCTTACAAACATTTCAGGCATCAGTTTCTAAATCAAAGCACACTGTGACATATCCAAATTTACCATCTGCCATCAGGAAGTGCTGCATAGTGAAGAATTGCCTGTGCCAACGCCTCCATAAGAAGTAATACTTAGTGATGATTAACAAGAAAAAGATCCTGTAGAGCATGGTGATGATGGTATAAGGCTTGATCAAACTTTTGAGGCTTCCTGTTCATCGTTACAACCACATTTCCTTATCCAAGGAGATCTCAATGACCTTGTCCGATCTAAATTGCAAGCAGAACCTTTAGGCTCCAGGTTGAAAGGCTGGAATCTTCTCCATAAGGAAACTAAGGTTTGTTTTTTTAGAGACAGGCATAGTGACTTTAAGGATTTCTTTTCCTTTGAAGATGAACTTGTTTTTTGCAATGATGTTTATTCTGTCATGGAAGCAGTCATGAGTACAAAACAGAGGATTGGTGTTTATTTATTGATTCTTCTAAAGTTAGCTTGAAAGCTGTGCTTCTCCACAAAGGAAATAAGTTTTCATCAGTGCCACTAGCTCATGCTGCCAATATCAAACTTATGAGAGCATGAAAGTCATGCTTGGAAGAATCAAATATGAAGAATAGAAATGGAATATCTGTGGTGACTTGAAGGTAGACCCTCTTTTGCTTGGACTACAACTTGGTCACACAAAGTACAGCTGTTTTCTTTGTGAGTGGGACAGCAGAGACAGAAGAAATCATTACGCTCAAACAAAGGCCAAAACTAACATCACTAACTCCAGGACAGAAGAATGTTGTCAATACACCACTCGTTGATACAGAAAAAGTGTATCTACCTCCACTCCATTTAAAGCTAGGTCTTATGAAGAACTTTGTCAAAGCGATGGATTGAAATGGACCTGGATTTACATATTTAAGAAAAAAATCCCAAGGGCCAGTGATGCAAAGATCAAAGAGGGGGATCTTTGTAGGACCTCAAATAAGACAACTGATTAAAGATGAGAACTTTGATAGTCAGTTGAACCAGGCTGAAAAGGCTGTAAATCTTTCAAGAGTGTTTGCCAGCACTTCTTTGGGAATCCTAAGGCAGGCAACTACAAATAAATAGTGGATGATCTTTTGCAATCTTACAAGACCATGGAATGTAACATGTCTTTAAAAATCAATTTCTTGCATTCATACCTGGATTCCTTCCCAGCAAATCTTGGTGAAGTCTTTGTTGAACACAGTGAACGATTCCACCAGGACTTTTCCAAAATGGAAAAGCGGTACCGGGGCAATTGAAGTCCAGCAATGCTTGCTGATTACTGTTGGACCCTTAAGAAGGATGAAAATCCTATACTTCTACCTTTTAGGGGAGTTAGTCTGTTACTATGTATGCATTCTACATATATGTGATACTGTAACCTTAAAATCACTGTCTCTCAAAATCCGTACATGATAGAGAAATTCTTAAAAGATTTTTGTATTCAGTACAAAAAATACTATAATGTTCACATATTTTGACTTCTGAGACAAAAAAAGTAATTTTTTTGTTGACCGGTGATATTAATTATAAGCAGATCAGGCAGTGGCTTAGTAGTTAATTAATACTTGATTACATTCAAACAGCTAGTGTAGTAATAGAACAGAGAACATAGTAGGTAAGGTAGATTTGAATCCTCATAAAGAAAAATGTTTTCCTTTATTTAAAAAAAAAAAACAGAACTATGTTTTTAAGGTTATATAATAAAGCATACATTAATAGGAAGTACTTGTGTTGAATTTAAAATAATTATTTAAATAATTATATAAACTAGTTATTTAAAAAAAATATATAAATAATGAAATTAGTTTAACTTTTAGTTTAACTTTTTATCTTAAATTTCAAAGCATAGTGTTGGCAAAGTCGTGTGTTTTTAATAAAATGTTTTCATTGGTAATTCATTGGTTCTAATTCAGTGCCTTCCTCCTTTAATTGACTAATGTTTTATTAATACACATATGACTGAAATATATATATATATATATATATATATATATATATATATATATATATATATATACACTGCCTTGCAAAAGTATCCCCCCCCCCCCCCCTTGACTTTTTACCTATTTTGTTATATTACAGCCTTAAGTTCAATGTTTTGTTAATCAGAATTCTTGGTGATGGATCAGAACACAATAGTCTACGTTCGTGAAGTAAAATTAGAAAAATATATACATAATACATTTTTTTAGAAATAGAAAACAGAACTTGGCATGTGCATATGTATTCACACCCTTTGTTATGAAACCCATAAAAAGCTCTGGTACAACCAATTACCTTCAGAAGTCACATAATTAGTAAAATGACGTCCACCTGTGTACAATCTAAGTGTCACATGATCTTTCATTACATATACACACCTTTGTTGAAAAGCCCCAGAGGCTGCAACACTTAAGCAAGAGGCACCACTAACCAAACACTGCCATGAAGACAAAGGAACTCTCCAAACAAGTAAGGGACAATGTTGTTCAGACATTCAAGTCAGAGTTAGGTTATAAAAAATATCCAAATCTTTGATGATCCCCAGGAGCACCATCAAATCTATCATAACCACAACATGGCACAACAGCAAACCTGCCAAGAGACAGTCGCCCATCAAAACTCACGGACCGGGCATGATGGGCATTAATCAGAGAGGCAGTACAGAGACCTAAGGTAATCCTGGAGGAGCTGCAGAGTTTCACAGCAGAGACTGGAGTATCTGTACATAGGACGACAATAAGCCGTATGCTCCATAGAGTTGGGCTTTATGGCAGAGTGGCCAGAAGAAAGCCATTACTTTCAGCAAAAAACAAAATGGCACGTTTTGAGTTTGCAAAAAAAAAACATGTGGGAGACTCCCAAAATGTTATGGAGGAATGTGCTCTGGTCTGATAAGACTAAAATTGAACTTTTCGCCCATCAAAGAAAACGCTATATCGGGCGCAAACCGAACACATCACATCACCCAAAGAACACCATCCCCACAATGAAACATGGTGGTGGCAGCATCATGCTGTGGGGATGTTTTTCAGCAGCCGGGACTGAGAAACTGGTCAGAGTTGAGGGAAAGATGGATGGTGCTAAATACAGGGATATTGTTGAGCAAAACCTGTACCACTCTGTGCGTGATTTGAGGCTAGGAAGGAGGTTCACCTTTCAGCAGGACAATGACACCAAACACATTGCTCAAGCAACACTTGAGTGGTTTAAAGGGAAACATGTTAAAGTGTTGGAATAGCCTAGTCAAAGCCCAGACTACAATCAAATAGAAAATCTGTGGTCACTTAAAAATTGCTGTTCACAAGTGCAAACCATCCAACTTGAAGGAACTGGAGCAGTTTTGCAAGGAGGAACTAGCAAAAATCTAAGTGGTAAGATGTGACCAGCTCATAGAGACTTATCCAAAGTGACTTGGATATGTGATTGCCCCAAAAGGTGGCTCTACAAAGTATTGACTTTAGAGGGGTGAATAGTTATGCACATTGACTTTTTCTGTTATTTTGTCATATTTGTCGATTGCGTCACAATAAAAAAACAAATCTTTAAAGTTGTGGGCATGTTCTGTAAATTAAATGATGCAAATCCTCAAACAATCCATGTTAATTCCAGGTTGTGAGGCAACAAAACACAAAAAATGCCAAGGGGATGAATACTTTTGCAAGGCACTGTGTATATGTGTATATATGTGTGTATATGCGTATATATATATATATATATATATATATATATATATATATATATTAAATAAAAAGTACATCTGTGTTAATATATATATATTAAAAATATATAATTTTTATTTACTATATATATATATATATATATATATATATATATTATTTAAACAAAACAAAAAGTGGAAGGCAGGGGAATCGAACCTATGACTTACCAATGAAAAAATCTTTAAAACATAACACATATCACTACTTTAGTACACTGTGCTAATAAAGATAGTGTAAATCCATAATTCAATGTATAACAGTTACAGACTCCAGCCTTATTAGCAGATTCTTGTGGGACGGCTGCAAGGGCTAAACTAAAAGAACAATATCTAAGTCAATTATTGATCAATGTTAAAAATGTAAACACTCTTCAATATGATTTTCCACCCTCTAGCCGATGGTATAGAGCACATATGGTGACTTTTGTGGTCCTTTAATCACAATTTATGTTCAACTATAAACGTGCAAGAGTGGTTCATCAATTGTCCAGCGCTACCTTTGTGAATATTAGAAGATTTAATCTTCTACTAAATATAATGCTGTGCTATTAATTAGCATATAGCTGTCTAGAGAATGATAGAAATCTAAAAAGCCACTTAGGTTAGAGAAAAGATTACTCGTGCAAGGTATAGTCAGTTATAATACTTGAAAAATGTTTGCACACCCTTGTTTAGAAATGCATTTGCTGCCAAGGTCCACAATTAAATGTTGTTATCGTCTACATAAAATACTCACAGACTAAAGTATACAGCATTGTATCACACATGTATTTTGCATGATACAACAACACTTACAAACAGTGGATAATAATTGTTAAATTGTACTAAATTGTTAATGTTAAAATAAGTATATTACAATTATCTATTTATGCCAGCTTTTTTCATACGGTGACAGTGATTTTTTATATTTAACGGGTGATTTTAATAGATGACACTGTTTAAAAAGCCAAACAATGTATGACTATACAAACAATGCATGGTTTATAATGTCCAGTTTACAAAAGTTTGCTTTTGATATACTGCCCTCTAGGGATCGTGTAATAGAAAACAAAACAACATTGCTGAAGAAGCACAGACTATTCATTTTTGACAAAAAAACGTCTTGCCCAGTTATTGTTATCAATCAGATTTTCATTCAGTTATAGTATGCATACGTTGTCTGAGAAAAAGATATGCAGTATTTAATTTTATTATTGGTTTATTCCTGCATCATATATTGATCTAAAATAGAAGATAACTATCTCGCTAATTAAATGAAATGAGCAATATTTAAACAAAATGTTTGAATAGGCATATTGCCTACTGAAATGTTTGCCAAGAAAATAAATCATTTTGAAAAACTTTCAGGCTCCAAATATACTGACAGAACTTGAGGATCCCGAAAGAATCGTCAATGAGCCAACAGCCCTTATCCAGAACAAGGAAACCATTTAAGGATTGCACAAAATCCTCAGTAGCCCACCTTATCAGTTGCTGCCTCATTTTTAATCTGCATTGAAAAAGTATTAGGGCAGATTCCCTGTGGAACAAGATGTGGAATTGGTCAACTGAGACTATGCACAATGTGATGTAAACTGGCTACTAAGAAAAAAATCTATAAAGTAGGGAGGATTTATGAAACCAAAGGAATACCTAGCCGTTACCCTATAAAATACTACAATTGTTGAATATTGAGGTCTAAAAGTATCACAGATGAATTATGTTAAAAATAACATGCAGCTAAGATGAATCAGAAAGACAATTACTGGCATGCTCTCTTCAGGGAAGGTGCAGAACATTGTTTTGGACATAAAGAATGTAAAGAATTCAGCACTTCCATTAATAACTGGGCATAATGGCAACAGACCATTTAGTTTACTGACAGAAACTATATACAAGTGCTAAGTGCTAGGTCAGTCACATAAAAGAAGTGAGATGACTTACAGAACATGCATTCAAAAGCTGCAGGAAACATGTTGGGTGCTTGTAAATTAATTTTGTGTTTGTTTTTTTGATGATAAAGATGTAAAATCGTATAATATTAGTAATAATCAAATACATTCTTGCCATCACACAACAGTTTACTGTCTACCTTTTTTTAAAATTTAATATACAATGGTGCTTTATTTGAGATCCTGTAAATGTTGCTTTAGATAGAGGTTGACATGTATAATGCGATTTAGTTTAAATAGAGCAAAGAATCTCTTTAATCAACTAATTACATTATAGTTCAACATTGATCAACAAACAAAAATAAAAAAAACATCAAATAAATATTCTGTGGTGTCAACAGTGTAATGTTATATCATGTGAGAAAATATAATGTATGACAGGTACATATACAATCAGAAATGTATTAACATGCTCTTTCTGTGTAGCATTTAAGTTAAAGTGCAAAGTTATATTTTCAGCTTTTTTAGCGTTGTGTTATTACACAGATTATCATTTACTGTAATGGATGCTTAGGAGGTTTTACATGTGTGTGTATATATCCGGTTTTAATTTATTATTATAAACATTTGTGTTGATATATGTGGGAAAATACATTATTATTTATCTAATAAACAGTGTAAAACTTCCTGGAGAAATAAAAAAAAAAAAACAAGCATGTTTTGATCAAAGTGGGTTCCCATCTCAGTGTTTACACTGTAAAAGAAACATCTACTTAAAGGAAAGTTAATGGAAGAAAAAAAGAAAAGATTAGATGATACTCATCATAATGTTTAGATGCCACTATATTCTGATATACCAGTAAGAAACCTAAATTTGGCCTAATTTGACCTTATATCTTTAATACATTTGCTGCACTGCAGTGAAACAAAACTACAACTCCCACAATATTGTATCATTTTTATTAACTAAAAACACCAGCCTTATTGCACATCTAAGACATAAAATCACACACAGGGTTTAGGTTTGCCAACATTAAATCTTAGCTCCTGCACTGGTGATCTTGTTGAGCATTCTTTGAAAAAAAACGGAAAACTACATATTTCACCAGACCCATCTAAATAATCAAAAAAGAGCATTGAGCACCTTGACACAAGAGGTACAGCCTTGTCTCATCCTTGGTGTAGACGCGGCACCCAGGTTTGGTCATCCCAATGGCTCTCTCTCAGCTCTAGTGAATCCTCACTAGGTCCCACTTAATCTAGCAAGACCTCTTCAGTAGAGCCAGAAACTGCAGAGGATTTCTAAAGCCATGTTCCATTCACTTTCTGCTTCAGCTCAGTCTCAAACTGAGATTTGCTTTTATTGTAACTTCTCACTATTAAAGATCATATAAGAGCAACAGGGCCCACTTATCAGAGATCTACAAGACTTTGTGAAGAGTTTCAGAGAAGTGTTTGATATCTCAGATCAACCTGTCTCTATCAGAACATTTGTACTTCACTGTGTACAGAGCAATAGGCAATTATGCCACTGAGTGTCCTAACATGGCTGCAAAAATTATTAGAACACATCCAGCCTCTCTACAGCATTTCTGGCTGGTCTGACTGATAGCTACTGAATGAGGTCAACGACCAACTTTAGCCTACACTAACATTTGCATATACCTGTATTTAAAGGGCTTAGAGTGACAGAAGAGGAAGGATGTGATGGACAAAGGTAAGTACTCTAGTTTGGTGCCTAAATCTAAAGCGCAAATCATTGGTTGTAGTGAAGAAGCCATGCAACTGGGCATGTCCAAGCTCTCTCCCCCCAAGAGCACCACCACAGGATTTGAATGGTACTTTGTCTATACTGTGGCTATAGTGGTCACATTCTCAAATCTTGTTTTGCCTAGACCAATCGAAAGGCCCTGATTTTAGGAACACCTATCAGGTCTCTCTGTGCACTGCAATTTTTGATTCTTGCAAATCTACATTGGATACATTCTAAGACAACTCTAAGTGCCATTGTGGATTCAGGTACCAGTAGGAGCTTCACTGATTGTGGCTATGCTCAGTCCATCAGTTTACCTCTTGCTCCACTTCCACTAAAGACAACAGCATTGAGTAAGCAATTCTTCAGATCTGTAACAGTCTTTATTCATGTGATGTAACCCTCACTATAGGAGTCTTTTAACATTAAATCATTGAAACTCCTTGTATCCATTGCATACCCTAGGTTTTGTTGATTTAAATATAATGCCTGCAAAAGCCAAGGCTACTGACCAACACTTTTAAGAAAATTTAAAGAATGGGTTCATCCAAAACTCATCTTCTCCTGCAGAAGAGGTTTGTCTCAAATAAGGCTGTGGCCTGCGACCCTGCATTCATTATAGAGGACTTTTACGAAATTATTATAAAGAATCAATATCCATTTTCATTAATTTCATAGCTGATTGACCTTTTAAAAGGAGAGAGTCCAGGAGAGGCTCTATCAGTAGTGCAAGTGGTGCTAGGCACCAGGGGCCTTCTCTGGAGGCCCTAGCTAGTGCTAGGAAGAGCTTGTGGTGGAATTAGTATCTCTATATGAAAGCCCTGATATATAAGACACACAGAGTCTCATTAAATTGGCCGATTTCGAGATAGAGGCCCGTAAGTGAGATTGCAGTCAGATTTGCTACTCAATTGGCGTCTTTTTGCGTGTTTGGATCAGGTTACTAGTTTCAAGTTTGAAAAAATGTCATCCGTCCAACTCGTAACTTACACCATCCAGGAGCCTTTGATGTGTCATTTTCACAGGGCTAAAATCGCAAATCGCTATTCAATTGCAAATAAAACAGTAATCCTGCACTGTAAATTACAGGGAGAGTGAAGAAAGACATTAAGATTACTTGCACAACAAGTCTCAAACAGGCCACCCATATAGACTAGAACAGTATTGGTATTCATTTTCATAATTTTTCATTTTCAAAGTTGTGCGAGCCTGATTGCAAATCGGACCCTCAAACCTGATTGATTGACGCGTAACCTCCATGTTTTACTGCTGTAATTATGACAGTCTCATTTTCTATTGGCCGATTCAAAATGGGCAGTTACAGGCTCTGTGAATTAGTACGATTCCCGCCCACTGCTGCTCCGAACCAGTGCATGGTTTATGGAGCTGGCTTCAGGATCGCAACTTACGACCAGGAGCAATTGAATACCCTCGCAAACGGAGAACAACGGGAGCCAGCAACTCACTCGCAGACATGCGGAAATCTGTGAGCGAGTTGCGTGCTTGCAATTGAATGAGGCCCATAGTGCCCATTAATGATTGTAATGGTTTATACTAGTAGCAAAGATCCCCTCCTGTTTCAATTATATTTTAATTTCTCCCTGGCCTGGTTGAAATAAAATGGTTTTCTTTTGTGAAAGAGAATATAAGAGTACTATTAGCAGTATGGGCTATTTCACAAACAAAATATATGACTACAAGAGACTTGCCCGCCAAAAATGACGGCAATAAAATTTTAAGCCATGGCAATGCTGTTTTCCACACAATGTAAAGCTTTTGCTCCTCTGTGGACCTTCGGCGCTCATTGAGAGCCCCGCGCTGAGCACCTTCGGTGCTCATCACAGTGCTCGAATGAGAGCCTTCGGCGCTCATTGTGAGCCTATCCCCTTGTGTACTTCAATTGTCCGGTTTTGCAGCGATCACCTTTGGCGCTCATCAAGAAGACAGATATATACGTATAGTGTAAAATGGCAAAAAAATGCGAGTACAGTGAATTAATAGTAATATGAACTATTAAATGAATATACTTTACCTATTTATATTTATTATGCAGCAATTAATATCCTGGAGAGCTAACAATCTAATTGGATTTTCCTGCATTTGAAAATGTACAGCTGTAGTGTTGATCATGTGAGGAGAAAGTGTCAGTAATGTGGCAAGTGTGCAGTGTAAAAAGGCTGCGTGTGCAAGGCCAAAACGTTTGTTTAGGCGGGTAAAGTGGCATTTTAGAATCCTAATGTTATGAGTTTTAAGTAAGTGTTGTAAAATGGCGTCTTTTTTCTATGTGTCACTTGGCTCGCAAGCATTTCCCATCTGTTGTAATGGTAAATTTTCTATATGCTATGTTCCTGGCTAACTCGTACGTGCCTTTCAGTGATTTTCGCTGCTCTGTGTCCTTTAGCCTCGTTTTCATTTTTTTTTTGTCCGTCATTTTTCTTCTCTTTTAGCCGATTTTCAAGTGGCAAAACTTCTTAAATGCGACTTAAATTTGCGTGCAAGCTTACTCCAAGAAGTCCTAGCTGTCCCCCCATGCTGTGTGTGATATTTGTTTTATGTTGTATTTTTTGGTTGTTGTGCTTTTGGTGTTTGTGGATATGTGCGGTTCGGCCGTTAACTCCGTATTTTTGCGGCCTCATAATTTTTTTTCTGCGGGTTGTAATTGTTGTTTGGAAAAGTTGTTATACGTCCTTGTCGGTGTTTCCTGCGCTTCTGGGTCATGTAGTCTCATTTTAATTTTTTTCGCCCGCCATTTTTTTTCTTGGTTAGGCGATTTTCAAGTGGTGAAACTCCTTAAATTTGACTTTAATTCGCATGCAACCTCACCCCCCGACTTCCTGACTGTCCCCCATGCTGTGTGTCATGTTTTTCTTATGTTTTGTCTTCTTATGTTTTTGTTGTTTTGTGAAGTACATGTTTCGGCCGTTAACTTCGTATTTTTGTGACGTCGTATTTTTGATTTTTCTAAGGCCTGAGGGTCGTGATTTTTTTGTCTAAGTCTGTATTTTATCATTGCGCATTATTGTTTTTATTCTAAGTCCCGGGGGTCTTATATTTTTTGTTCTACGTCTCACGGCGTGGTTGTTTTTTTCAAAGTCCCGCTTTTCAGGGTTCTTTTTAACCGCGAGTGAGGTAAAGTAGAGCCTCCACCTCCGCAAATGCGGACACTCGCTTTGCGAGGTCCGCATTTGCAGTGTGCAATGAGCCATTGCGCTGGTGGAGATGAGCGCCGCAGGCGATTATGCCAACGACCCGGCAATAGGCAATCGGCGCCGAAGCTGCTGGTGGAGACGAAAACGAAGCCAAAGAATGTAAAAAGAGAACTAAGGACGTAAAATTTTAACCCCGAAGCACTAAGACGTAATGCAAACAAGTAACACTTAATACAAGGCAGTAACTTTTAACTCGAGCCAGTAACATTTAACCCAAGGCAGAAGCCCCCTAAACTACACAGGCTTGTAAAGTAGACAGGGGAAGAGACTCGCAAAGAGCGACGAAGGGGATCATTGCAAAGCAGGAAAGGTGCGGCATGCCAAAAACGACAATGAGCAGCAAATCCGCTCATTGCAGGGCTCGCCATGAGCTCCTTTGACACTCATGGTGTGGCCTGTAAAGTAGACAGGGGAAGAGGCTCGCAATGAGCGCTGAAGGGGATCATTGCAAAGCAGGAAAGGTGCGGCTTGACAAAAACGACAATGAGCGGCGAAGCCACTCATTGCAGGGCTCGCCATGAGCGCCTTCGGTAAAGTAGACGGGGGAAGAAGCCGATCATTGCAGGGCTCGCCATGAGCACTTTCGGTAAAGAATGCGCCTTTGTTAAAGCTCGCAATGAGCACCAAAGACGCTTATTGTGATGCACGCGATGAGCGCCAAAGGCACTCAGCGTGGGGCTCGCGATGAGGCCTGAAGGTGACCAGAGGGGCCATAGCCTTGCATTGTGTGGCAAACAGCATTGCATGGCTTAACATTTTATTGCCGTCATTTTTTGATGGGCAAGTTGCTAGTGCAATCATAAGTAGCATTTCAGAGCGTTAATCATGATCAATTAAGCAAGATCTAACTACCAAAGGTAAGTAAGGATTTAAAAACAGCGAATAGTAAATTAGACCGCCAGTAAAACATAAAGGTTTAAAAAATAATACAAATCAATTTTGTTTAATGAATATAGCAGTAGGTAGATTGTTTCATAAAGGTCATTCAAAGTTTTATAGGCATTTGCAATTACAACAGATTTATAAAAAAAAAATCTGGGGGACCTGTAACTGTCCCAACTAATTGTCCTTCTTGTTTTTATAATCTTTTATTTGTTATTTTTTTTTGTAATGTAGTGGGGAGGGCCCAGAGGAGGAAGGGAACAGGTAATTCCTTCCTGTCCTTCCTCCCTTTTCCCTCCGTTACCTACCTATGTACCCCCGCTGCCTCTTTCTACCCCTGCCATCGCTTGCTACCCAGATGCTTTTCCCTACACTTCCTACCTTGCTACTCCACCGCCTCTACCTAACCCTGCCTCCTACCTCATGCAGGCTACCTTTACGCACAAAGCCTTTCTCTACTATATATATATATATATATATATATATATATATATATATATATATATATATATATATATATGTGTGTGTGTGTGTGTGTACGAGAGAGCCCTTCAGAAACCTCTGGTCCTATTATGATACACAGCTCTGACAGTACAAACCCACAGGCCCAAGTTAAGTTTTAGGAATGGATGTAGTAAACAATAACAAGCAATGTAATAATGAGAATAAAAATCTACATATACAAGCTGACTAACTTCAGGAACACCTTCTCTGTACATGGACAGCTTATTTGCCAGAGGGGAAAACACAGCATGAACAAATACAGTCTCTGTTTCCTGTAGGAAACCTTTTCTTCTGATTCCCTTCATGCTAACAATCTCAGCAGGAGTGGCCCACCCTTCACTCCAAATGCTCCATCAGGGACCTTTAGTTTTGCAGTTCTTGTTTACTGCATAATCCCTGGAGATTATATATATATATATATATATATATATAATACAATTCTGGTACCTTGAACATTCAGTGCCTATGTCAGTCTTAGCCTGCTATCTTATCGAAGTTGTTGTTTGGAGCTCAATTTACAAACTCCTCTACGATTCCTCTGCTTGCAATTTCTCTGCTTGCATTAGGCTCTCTCCCACACTCTCTCTTACTGGTCTGGATTGGGCAAATGGCTTTATTAAGTCCCTCACTCTCTCTTACTGGTCTGGATTGGGCAAATGGCTTTATTAAGTCTCAGGCTCACACACCTGCCTTCTATTATTCTTACATTAATCTCCCCTGTGGCTGTTCTCCTGGAAACTCTAGTCTCTCTTATTTGCCTGTTTTAACTTTGTTATCACTTATCACCCTGGAAGCAAGAACAGGAAGCCTGAATCTTTATCCAGACAATTTGAGGCCGAAAGCTCAGTGTCTTTCAAAGAATCCATTATTCCTTCACATCTTATTGTTGGAGCCCTCCACGTGAACACCTGACAAAAGGTAATTCTTGTCAAGATGAAGTCCGTTCTACTCATCAAATACCTCCAAACAAGCTGTTTGCATCACCTAATCGACAATAGTCTCCTCTTAAATGGGTTCATAATTCAACCACGGTCATAAATCCCAATAGCCATTAGAGAAAAACTTCTGGTTGCCAGACAACCATAAAGATGTTAATGATTTTATACTGTATTGTTGAGGGACTACGAGTTTTATTGTCACTGACTGGTTTTCTAAACAAGTCAATTTCGTTCCCTTACTCAAGCTACACTCAGCATCTGAACTAGCTGATATTTTTATTCAACTCATTTTTCCCTTTCATGAGATTGTCTCTGAGAGAGGTACCCAATTAATGGTTTGCTTCTGGAAAACATTTTTACCAGCATCTTGTTATCAAGTTTCTTAAGCGTACCATCTGCAAACTAACAGTACATCTGAGAGAGGCAACCACAACCTAGAGCAATACCTTCATAACTATGTAATACCTTCATAACTAAGATTGAGAATCTTTTCTACTTTCTGTAGTTAGCTCATAATTCTTTATTATTGTTATTATTATAGTTTTTTCATAACGCGCCGACAAATTCCGTAGCGCTGTACATAAATTAAGTTCAGACAAAGATAAATACAGATTAACATTTAGCAAAGGAAGGAGGACCAGGACAACATTAAGACCTCACCATCCCAAGTGGGTCTTGGGTATTAACCCACTATTTCCCCCTGCTACCCGGCTTGTCTGATATTCCACCACAATTATATAACCCAAAATCTAGGATAACATAAAAAGATCTCTGACCTGAAAAAGAAGCATGCAGATAAAAGAAAATAGCATCATCATTCCAAATTAGTCCTCTAAAGCCATTTATCAACAATCATTAAACCATGGGCCATAAGCTTCCTGACGATCCTGTATCTCTTCAACACCACAATGAATATGAGGTATGAAAAGGTAGTTGATTCTAAGAGGTAAAATATGCACTATATAGTGCAGTGGAAAGAGTATAGCCCAGAGGAGAGGTACCAGTGGAAGGCATTCATTAACTTACTCCTCTGATTATATTACAGTCTAAATCAGTCCTGGGTTGTCTTGAGGCCTCATGGGGTACTGTCAAGATCCCCTCTAATGGCCCACTCTAATTTACTCAATTCCACACTACCAGAACAACATGGACATCCAGTTCTACTGGGCCCAATCTTGCACCCACAATTCCACAACACCCTGCCAAATATTTAAACCTGTACCTGTATTAATTCCTTGCCTTACTGTACATTAGTGTTCCTCAGTGACCACACTAAAAGGTTCCCATTGGTGTACCTTCTGACTGCACTTACTGTCTGTTACCTGTTTGCCACTGTGTAAGCTATCTGTACCATTCTGTCAGTTTGACTTTATCTCACCACTTCTTCTTAGTGTCAGTGTCAGTTTGCTGTACATCCTATATTCTGTTCACCAATGTGTCATCTGCCAGTGTGCCTGTATCTTATCTGCCACAGTTTTAGCTATTTATATCATGCTACCAGTGTGCCCACTCAGGAACCGATATTACTGAGGTGTATTGCTCCTAATTTCCCTTTGATGGATTTCCCTGCCTTCTGACATTGTTGCATATACATGCAGCCCTATTAAATTTCCTCAACATGAAAACCTGCAGTCAGTAACGGAGCAAACGATCTGTGGGTTACAGGCGGAAAAACCCTCCGGGCTGTCAAAATTGGAACTCCATTGCAGAAAAGCCATTGATCTGTCAAGCCCGTAACTGTTACATTTGAAAATCGCTATTAAATTGCTACTAGTCCCCAAAGACGCACTGGCGTTCAAACCCGTAACCAGCAAAGGGAGGCAAAAATATTATGGCCTCCAAATAGGACCCGCAAAGGGTTTACAGACAACACTGTAAAAGACAATATAAACACACCAGTAGAGTTTAAAAAATGAGGAAAGCATTGAAAGGCATTACGATTACTTACACAAAAATCCCCAAATACAAAATAGGCATTTAAAATAATTATTATTTCATCATATGTTGGAATGGTCATGCATATGCCAATATAAAAAGTTATGCTGCAACATGCATAAAGCAATTAAAGACACTACCTGATTAAACATGAAACTGATTCCATATTAACCCTTACTCACTCACAGAAGCTCTAATGTGTACCCTGGAATATATATATGATTGCATATACATCTCGCTCATCACATCTACATTTGGGGGAAAAAATAGTGGCCAAAATACACTGCCACATCACATACCAGGGGAACATTTTATTTTTGTTGTTCAGTCCTTCAGTCATGTCTGGTCTCTGCCTGTGCTGTTCCACAAGGTTTGATGCCAAAGATACTGGACTGGGTTGACAGTTCCTTCTCTAGTGGACTGTGATTTGTCTGACCTCTCTGCTATGACCTGCCCACCTACATTGGCCCTACATGGTATAGCTCACAGCTTCATTCACATACACAAGCCCCTTCTCCACCACCTCTTAGCAATCCACAAGGGGACCAGGGGAACATATACCACACTAATGTCAATTGATGAATAGCAAAACATAATGGGAGGTCACCAAATGGGAATGGGTATATATCTTGGCACATGGCCACCAGCGATGGCGTGGGACTTTCCAGGATGGGCGTAGCTGAGATTATCCCTGATGGAGGTGAGTTGGCTATTGATCCACCAGCCTCTGCACAGCCTCCATGTGTTTTTGCGGCCCCTCCTGATGGGTTAGAGTAGATTAGTGTGGTGTATGTTCCCCTGGTCTCCTTCAGCATTGCTAAGTGGTGGTGGTAAAGGGGCTTGTGTACTTCAATGAAGCTGTGAGCTATACCATGTAGGCTCACTCTAGTTGGGCAGGTCATAGCAGAGAGGTCAGACAAATCACAGTCCACTAGAGAAGGAACTGGCAACCTACTCCATTATCACCTGTCATTTTGTCATCAGGCCCTCAGGGGAATGTTGATACTCCACAGTAACACAAATTGGATTTTGCATGTGTATTAACCCTTTATTATTATTATATGATATCTAATTATTACTATTATTATTATTATTGTTATGTGTATTGATCTATTGAATAGTAACTAGGGCTCATTAGTTTACATATATAGGAATGTGACACAAATGTGATGTATGTGGATGTCCCAAAACACCAACCATTGAAAACTCACTGACACAGTGAGAACGGTATAACAAAGCTTTATTTCATACACAGCACAATCACAATTGGTCAAGACTGTGCATTAATATCATGGGTGTGGTGTGGGCGGATCCCGGGAGAGCAAAAAAAAAAAAACAGGGTTACATGTGGTTACTTCACCACTGCAACTGGAATCTGGTGAAAAAAGTGTCATCACATATCACTCCATTTAATTGAAGAAACGATTAATGTGCAGAGCACTTAAAACTTGTCTAGATCTGCTCAATGAAACAGGTGATTTAACCTCTGCACTGTGTAATCCAATCCAGTTTCACACATACAGTGTGGTGGCAAAACAAAAATCTGAAAAAAAACTATAAAACCTTATAAAATTAAAAAAAGGCGTAGGAGGATAAAAAAAAATAACATGCATGTACAGTACAATGCTAAATACTGTAACTGTAACAATATACCAACTCACCTGATTTTCATCTGCAAGCATTAGGGCTATTAGACTGGCTAAAATAGAAAATGAGAAGTCAGTTGCAATGGAAAGTAAGACTAACCCTAAAATATTTTATAAATATATTAATGGGAAGAAGGCCAGGAAGGAATCGATAGGACCATTACAATGTGACACAGGCCATCTGATAATTAGTGACCAGGAAAAGGCAGATGAGCTAAATAGGTTCTTTTCTTCGGTTTACACAAGGGAGGTACCAGTGGTTGGGACACTGCAACATAATGGGGCTACACTACCTTCACTAAATAATTGGTTAACGCAGGAAGAAATACAAAAGAGGTTGGAGAAAATAAATGTTAATAAAG
Organism: Discoglossus pictus; assembly: GCA_027410445.1. Classification (NCBI taxonomy): domain Eukaryota; kingdom Metazoa; phylum Chordata; class Amphibia; order Anura; family Alytidae; genus Discoglossus; species Discoglossus pictus. Next base: position 222,167,931 of record CM050165.1, on the reverse strand, counting down.
CCCCAGGTCCTGATGGAATACATCCAAGGGTACTGAGGGAGCTGGGTTCTGTAATAGCCAAACCATTATATCTAATCTTTAAAGACTCGCTCACTACAGGGTCTCTACCAGATGACTGGAGAAAAGCAGAGGTGATACCTATATTTAAGAAGGGATCTAGAGCAAATCCGGGGAATTATAGACCAGTGAGCCTCACTTCTGTAGTTGGGAAGCTTTTAGAAGGGTTAATAAGGGACAGAATACAAGAATATGTCTATTTGAACAGGATCATAGGTAGCAGTCAACATGGATTTATGAAGGAAAGGTCGTGTCAGACCAATCTAATTAGTTTTTATGAGGAGGTTAGTAGGAACTTGGATCAGGGCAACTCAGTGGATGTAGTCTTTTTAGATTTTTCAAAGGCATTTGATACAGTGCCACATGGAAGACTAGTGAGCAAACTAAGGGATACAGGAATTGCAGTAAATATCTGCTCATGGATCGAGAGCTGGCTAAAAGACAGGAAGCAAAGGGTTGTTGTAAATGGAACATACTCCGATTGGTCTAATGTGATAAGTGGGGTTCCTCAGGGCTCAGTATTGGGTCCTCTCCTTTTTAACATATTTATTAATGACATTGAAGTAGGACTCGAATGTAGTGTCTCCATTTTTGCTGATGACACTAAGTTGTGCAAGGTAATAAAATCAGATAATGATGTACTTTCCCTACAAAAGGATTTGCATAAATTAGAGAAATGGGCGGCTAAATGGCAGATGAGATTTAATACAAATAAATGTAAGGTTATGCATTTGGGAAGGAAAAATAGCCAAGCAATCTATAATCTTAATGGAGCAAATCTAGGGGTATCAGATATTGAAAGGGATTTGGGAGTACTAGTGGACAACCACCTAGGTAACAGCGCTCAAAGCCAAGCAGCGGCTGCAAAGGCAAATAAAATATTAGCATGTATTAGGAAGGGTATAGAAGCCAGGGAAGAAGATATAATTCTGCCACTATACAAATCTCTAGTACGCCCTCATTTGGAATATGGAGTACAATTTTGGGCACCACCTCACAAAAAAGACATCTTAGAGCTGGAAAAAGTACAGAGAAGGGCTACAAAACTAATAAGGGGAATGGAGGGGCTAAGTTATGAAGAAAGACTAGCAAAATTAAACTTATTTTCGCTAGAAAAAAGGCGTCTAAGAGGAGATATGATTACGTTATTTAAATACATCCAGGGTCCATATAAGGCTTTGTCAAGTGAGCTTTTTGTAGCAAGAGATTTTCAACTGACAAGAGGACATCCGTTGAGGTTAGAGGAAAAAAGATTTCACCTTAAACAAAGAAAAGGGTTCTTCACAGTTAGGGTGGTTAAACTGTGGAATTCTCTACCAAAGGAGGTGGTGACAGCGAATTCGATAGACAACTTCAAAAAGGGGTTAGATATATTTCTGAATAAAGAGGGCATTCAAGGCTATCCTAGATAACTAGCGAAGGAATATTGATCCAGGGAGAAATTTGATCGCCAGTTTCTGGGGTCAGGAAGGAATTTTGCTTTTTTTCCCCTTATGAGACAATTGGCAAAGTTTCAATGGGGTTTTTTTTATGTTTGCCTTCCTCTGGATCAATTAACAATAATTAACAATTAACAATAATAATAAATAGTCCAAATTAAAAAGATCAATAGAGATCTAAAAAGGTTGAACTTGATGGACTAACTCTTTATTCATTCTCCAATACTATACTATTAATAATTATTTAATCAATAATTTAATTAATAACTAATCCGCATATTGCAGATCAGAGGAGATCTTAACAGGTTGAACTTGATGGACTGAAAGTCTTTTTTCAACCTTAATTACTATGTAACTATGTAACTATGTAACTATGTAACATTACTAACTATTAGCTAGGTCTCTGGATAATCAGCAATACGGGAAAATACCCATTAATACGGAGAGGACACAAAGGTCAGCAGTCAGATTCACCATTGCTTACATGAGACCCAAGGATCTGTTCTCAGACCGATATTGAGATCAGGATCACATGCTTCACTAGTGCAAATATCAATGCTGGCCATTAACATGCCATTGTGAGACTTTGCAAGTCCTCTGCCATAGCGGTATTAATCTACATTTAAGCTAACAACGATCATGTCTTAGATATTTGGCTATATGATATATGCTACATGTTAGAGGGGTGGTGTGGCTGTCAATGAAGGAATGTTTACCTGAGAGGCACTGTGAAATCCTTATAACTCATACATTTTCTTCACAATGCTTGCAGATGCAGAACATGCCTTCGTGGACCTGAATTGTACCTAAAACAAAACAAAAAACAACAAAAATAGCACCTACAAAATAAGGCCTTAAAAAAAGATAGGGACTGCAGCATCTCTTCTCAACAGCATTCCTCAGTAACCATCAATTGGTGACTTGTTCAACAGAACCCTACGTGTCCACAGAGAAGGGGATCCTGGACCATGTAATAGGAGGTAGCAATCTGCATACAAAATATCATAATCACATAGGCCAAGATCCAAGACTCTGTAGCCAGGCTAGATTCGATTAACATTGTGACCAATAGATTGTCACTGAGGAATGCTGTTGAGAAGGCACAAACATCTGTGCAGCCCCTAGGTCCTCCTCCGCCTAGGCACAGGGCCCAAATCCCTGTCTCCCTTGTGGTGGTGGTGGTGGTGGGGCGGCAGGGGGAGTCAACCCCCTGGGCAGCAGCGGCACCTGCAGTGGTGGAAGCATGGTGGGAGGAGAGGAGGGGCCGGGTGATGCCTCTGGGGTGGAGAGCGCGTTGCAGGGCTTTTGCCTGTCCAGCACACTGCTGTGGGGCGCAGGGGGGTGGGGGGTGGATCGGGGTGGCTGGCTGGTATGGCGATAGGCTCAATCTCTGGAGAAGGGAGATAGTGGGTTTGAATCCTGGCGGTGTGGCTAGTGGTCCTGATGGTGACCCCACTAGCCATATTACATCCTACTCCCCCCGCTTCAGTTCCTGTTGGTTGAGGGCTTGCTCCTCCACTTCCTGCTTCAAAGGAGTTGACGCCCCCGCCTCTGGCTGGCCACTGGACCCAGACCTCCTTGATGCTGAAAGAGAGAAAATAGTTATATGTTATTAGTATGATGAATAATACATTGTTTTGTGTGCATTCCTAACTATCTGACATCCAGGCTTGAACCTAGATGATTCTCCAAATTGCAACTCAGATTAGCTATCATTTGCTAGATATGATCTATTCTTTTGTTCTTGATCGTTCTTGGCTCCTAACGCTATCTTGATTCTGGCTGCAGTCTGTAACTGCATAGGCTGCAGTGGGCACACCAATACATGGACTCTCTATTGGGTGATTACTGTTGTTGTGCCGAGGAATGACAGCGATTTGTCAGCTTTATGGATTTAATGACGCATCCATTTATCCTTGTTAATTCCATGGAGCTGACATGTCAGTGTCCTTGTTGGTCATCATGCACATGTATAGTGTGTGTGATGTACATGTGGTGGCATGTTGGTGTATGTGATATTCACCTGACATGGAGGCTGGGTCCTGCTGGGCCACCAGGCCTGAAGCACCAGTGGTGGGCACCTGGCTCAGAATGTCCTTGGCGACCGTCTCCCATTCATTATACTCCACAGTCACGTTCTTCTCCTCCTTTGCCATCATCCTCCTCCTCACCTTGGCCCTGATGCTATCAATACGGTGCTTGATAGACCTCCCATCCCTTGGAGATGTGCCCACTGCTGTAACCTCAGCTGCTACCTCCTTACATTCATGAGCCCTAGGCCCTGGTCTAACTCCCCTCTTACCTGCAAGGATCACGTGGCAGCCACGGATAGCACCAAGGAGGATCCCGTTCTCCCGGTGCGCGTAATTGTGGGCCCTGTGTTTGCCATTAGCCTCTTGCCCTCCCGACTGTAGACAGGGATCCTTACCTCCCTGACCTCTCCCTGAGGCCTGTCCCTCCCCCAAACTACCCCCCCTGGGATCAAGCCCCTCCCCCTCTGCCCCACTTTTATGTGTGCCTGGTTCTAGAGCCACCCTGCCACCACCCACCTCCTCCTCTACACTCTCCTCCTTCACTTCCACCACCTCCTCTTCTTCCACCCCCTGCTCCTCCTTCTCCTGCTCCTCCTCTTCCACCTCCTCTCCTCCGCCAATCCCAATCTCCTCCTCCTCTCCACCACTCCAGCTCTCCTCCTCTGCTCCACTCATCTCCTTCTCTCCTCCACTACTCCCCAGGGCCACCTCTCTCTCCTCTTCTCCTCCTGTTAAAAATCGTAAATAGTATAATAGAAATAAACTAAACTGCAAATTACTGCTCTCAAATTATTCCTACACTCTCTCTATCTAGAACCAACCACCAACACCGGGACCTGCGTGCTGCTTCATCTAAAAATACAACAGGGTCAACGCATGGGTGGGTGGAAAGCAAATTTATAATCTCCCTCTGTCAATCATCTGCAGCTAGACCGCTTTCTATTGGCTGAAAGGCCTGTGTCGCACTATATTATACTTCAATTGGATCGTAACGGCCGATCACATCTCGGCCAGCGTGAGCCGAAAGGGTTTACGGGCTTGAATCTCCAGGCTGTTGGTCGAGGCATGGTTGAATGTAATAGCTCTGTAACTCTGCAGAATTTCAAGCCCGCAGGCTTTGCGGGTGTACCATTGCCGCCATGGGCTTGGAATTTAATATGGCCATATAAACTGGAACGGCTCCGAACTCCTGTTTGTTTGACTTTTAATTAGCCTCTTGCGCTCAGTTTGAACTTTGGCTTCCTGGGTCCTTATGTCACCCGATGTAGTTCAGTTGATCGAACCTCGCAATGTATTTATTTAAAGCTTACTCAGATATTACTATAATTGGAGTACAATGGTCAAAAATCTTAAATGACATGCTGTAACAAGTGATATAGAGCTGATTTATCATGAAGTGAGTTTTTTAGTCATTTTTATAGAATTGCTTTTTCCTACAGAAAAAAAAAATACTCTTGCTAATTTATCTATTCATTCGCCTGTTTAAGGATGTTAGACAAGAGCTCTTACAACCTTACACATTTTTAAGTATTCACCAATTTCCAGCATACAAACAAACATTTTTAGTACAGTACAACAAGAACTAGTTCCCATTTTTTTCCTCTTACAATTTTGCTCCAAAGTATTTCATCTAAACAATAAGATGACACCATTCAAGGGGCTCCAAACTTAGCTGAAATGTAGTACTAACAAATAAACACTTACATATCATCAGGGCAGTTCATTGGAGTGTCTATTCTCTGTCCTGAGCATACATAGTGTATAACCTCTACATTAGAGTACCCTGGATATGGTTGCTGTCCTAACGTAAAGATTTCCCAGAGGAGAACACCAAATGACCTAAAAGAAACAAATACATTATGTTAAAAGACCACTGAAAACACAGGTTTTCATTGTTGCATTTGAAAGACATTCTTTGAAAGCCATTGGGAGAATGGTAGATAATGGAAGGCCCCGGTGCAAAATAATTTGGCGATCCCTCACACAATTCTAAAGTAATACAGTTGTATATTACTATACAGTCATGTTTGTCAACTAATGCGACTTACAGCTATTTAGGAAATTTGTCATCACAACCACAGTGAACCACTTTGCAGCCCCTGGGAAGCTTAGAAAATCAGCCCCATAAGCTTAGTAAGAAACCATTTGTACTCGTATATTTATTTTAACTGTATTTTTTTTACCTTGTTTTTATGTGTTATAGGAAGACACTCACCATACATCAGTGCGGATGCTAAATATGCCATCAATTAAACTTTCAGGTGGCATCCATCGAACAGGCAGAAGCCCCTCTCCCTGTTTCCTGTAGTAATCATTTTTATATACATCTCTTGCCAGCCCAAAATCACCAATCTTGACAGTCCTCCCAGGGTTATCATATCCTTTTACAGACACCAGGCAATTGCGAGCAGCTAGATCTCTGGAACAGGTTCATAAAGTGTCTATTAGGATTATGCCACATTAGTGCCTATAGCTACTCATCTAGAATTTAGAAACACAATCAACTACAAAGGGGACAATTTGAGTGACCATACAGGGGTCTCCATCAAAAGCATTCATCTACTAACATAGCTAATTGTCTGCTTATGTTGAAAGTGGTCAACACCATAACAATGTAACATAACCCACATCTCAGTTGCTATAGTAATTAGTTTAAATAATCTTAGTTTCAGCTCTAAATTATAATAGATACACAGTACAATTGTGCCTGTGCTTAAAAGGTCAACTCAGTAAAGATACCATTAAAATATTTTCATCCTGTGTTTTTCAAAGTACCACAGATAATTAAAAAAAAATGACTTTCTATCTTGCAAGTTTTATTAAAATTACAATTATCTAAAATAAACAAAATTCTAAAAACCAAACATTTTTAATGTTGTCTAGTACATACTTTTTGGGCGATTGTTGCAGATTAACTACTGCTTACAAAATTGGGCAACAGCTCAGTGCTTTTAATTTGAGAGCAGAAGAAGAACAGCATCAGAGCTGGGGTCCTGCAAGTTATACTTTGTGAATTAACACCAGGATAAACTCGTACATCAGTCGGCTGGAGCTGCCAGCAGATCCCCAATGTCCTCACAAACCAGAAGAATATCAGGACTGTAACACTTGGTAAATAATCCTTAGATATCACGGAGTACAGAATTAAATATTTCTCCTCATCCACATTTTCTGTACAGTGAAACATAATAAAGCATTCCCATACCCCTTCAGATTGCATAAACCAATTAAGAAGTACGCATATACTGTAGCTCTGTTTGGCATTAGCTATTACGACCTCATTGCAGTCAATAAGAAGCCTCCCACTGGACTGGTGGTTCACAGACAAACTACATGCACAAACAGTAAACAATGGTGCCCTCCAGTCTCATAATGTTATTTTGCTAATATATTTTATTCATAACATACTAAAATCAGATATACAATCCTACACTTAGCTGACAACTGGGGGAGAAGGGTCTCCCATTTGTTGTAACATGCATAATATATAAAGAGCATAATATTGCCAAATTGAGATTGTGTGTAATATGGGGTCACAGCCAAAACTATTGATGCTCTTGTCAACATAAACTTACTCAAAATAGAAATATATTGGATTTGTGTTTAGAAGAGTAATGTATCTTAAAGACTACCATTTTTTCCTTATTGCTATCTTTAAAGTGATTGTTTCCTTCCCTTACAGATTCTCATAATTATGCTTGACATTTCAGTGATTCCTCTATCTACAGTATATAAACATTATTTATGACTAGTGAATTGCCCGTCAAAAAATGACGGCAATGAAATTGTAAGTGAGCTAAGGGTGTTTGGTGTACATAATGTGGCTGATGTAGCGTCGTTCGTTTTCTATGTCGTGCAAGTTTTTCGTAATATTCGTTTTCTATGTTGTGCGAGTTTTCCGGAATATCCGTAGCTGTTTGGTGGGCTTTTTTGGAATATCCGTAGCTGATTGGTGGTGTTTTGCGTGTGTATGGTAGTGTTTTGTGTGTTTAGGTACCTTTAGCCTCGTTTTAATTTTGTTCGGCGGCCATTTTTTCTCTCGCTTAGGTAATTTTCGGGTCTCTGAAATTTGGACTTAAATAGAGGTGTAACTTCACTTGCAGAGGTCCTCGGTGCTCCCCCTTACTGTGAGTAACCATTTTATGTGTTTTTTGTTTGCATTTGTTGTGTTTGTAATGTTTTTGGGGTTGCGCGGGTTGCGTCTTTGTTTTCTAATCTTGTAGGTGTTTCGGCGCTCCTTGCCAGCAACTGCGACCCTCGTAAATTTTGCGAGGGTCGCAGTTGCTGGCAAGGAGCACCTCGTATGCTTACAACTATACAGTATATGTGATATGTTAACATGTGCTTGAGATAATTAATCAGATCTTTTGAGTACTGGCTCCTGAACATAATCGTCTTTTTATTGTTGCAGTTAGTCATGTTGTTTTCTTATAATGGAGGTGCTAGAATATTTGCTTATTACATTTATGTTGCCAGCATCTTTCATTGATCACACAGTATTTATCTTAGGGATGTCAAACCTTTTTTCATGAGGGACCACATTGGAAATACTAATCTTAACTATGTTTCATATATTATTGTATTGCAAGCGCAAATATATGTTCTTCTAACACAGTTAAAATAATATGGGCCTCATTCTATTAGCGGCCGCAGCCGTTGCGGGGCCGCAAGGACCGGCCGCAAGCTATTCTGCTATTCTATTCCCTTACAGCCGGGGATTCCGGCAGGCTTGCGGCCGGTGCCTTGCTATCTCTTGCGGCCGCTCGCGCCGGAGGAAAGCCTTTGATCTAAAACGGCCGCAAGAGATTTGCAATTCAATTGCTCCGGGAAACCTCTCTGCAAGGCTAAAAGCGAGCCGCAGCTTACTTGCAGGAAAGAGGTCTCGCTAGCACCAATTAAGCACATAAAATAGCTCAAATAAAGCCATCCTGCACTTTGAGAAGACTATAAAGGGATTTTAGGTGTTAGAAAAAATAGCACATAATTATCCTGTACTCAAATCCGTAAAATATTTTATTTTTAATATCCGTAAAATATCCATGTAAAAAGTCCAGAGTGCTTGGAGCACCTCAGACACACCCACGCCGCAGCCGGAAAATAAACAGTTAATTTGAACTCGGGTTTGGGCAGATGTGCAAGCTTGAGAGTGGGTTCCTTTTAATCCTCATGTCCCCCAATATGATCCCTAGCATTTACAGAGCTGTACAGTGCAGGCTTGAATTTATTTTTGCGTTTTTATATTTCACAGCTTACGGCCGGTTCCAAGATATGCGGCCGGCCGTAAGATGAGATCCTTGCGGGGCCGTATAATAGAATCGCGAGTTAACTGAACCCCCGCAAGGAATCGCAGCCTTACGGCCGATTTACGGCCGATAATAGAATGAGGCCCTATGTGTCTCAACACACACAGGCCCTCATTCAATTGCAATTTGGCCAATTGAACAGGGCTCCAAATAAGCACATAACATATTTTTTTTCCAGAAGTTTTTAGTTAATAAACATCGATCCAAAAGCAAGGTTTTCACCGACTAAAAAATTCTTACAAAAAAATATGCTATGTGCTTATTTAGAGCCATATTCAATTGTCCAAATTGCAATTGAATGAGGCCCACAGTTTATTTGGGCCCCAGGTTGGACAACCATGATCAAATTTATTGGTGGTTAGCAAGCAGACCAGATTTTTAAAAGAAACCAAGACATTTTAGAGTGTGAATATGTGTGTGGGAAAATAGAGTTATTAGTGCATTTTATACATATATCTAGTTTAGGGTTGAAGGCAATGAATAGGATTCCCTTAAATCTCACAATATTTCTTTTCCTCTGTCAAATACAGGTTAAAATTGAAGCTATAGAGAATAAAATGGGCATGGACTGAAAACATTTACAATGTACTGAACCAAACACACACTGGACACACATAGTGGGCTGGACCGAACACCTACACTGAACAGTTGTAAGAGAAGAAAGGAGGGAGGTACAGTAGTAACAAAGGTTTCATTCACGGTACTGTCTTGTCACCCTACTCTATGGATATGCTTGTTTGATAATCTATCTCACAAATCAACACACACACAGTACCTGTGAACAAAATGCATTTTCTCAAGGTATGCACAACCTTTGGAAATGTTCTCTGAGATATCTAGGAGATCCAGTGTTGACAGCAGAGGGTTCTGTAGCTACGTGAGATAAAAAGGTAATAATATATCAATTAATTTTTCTGCAGTAGCAGGCAAATCTTGACAGGTCTGAGGAAATAAAATAGCCTCCTGAGCAGATTCTCCCACTCCCTGGACACAAATTAGTGGTGGAAAGAAGTGCTTCTGCTAGCCCTAAAGGTTAAAATGTCATTTTTAAAAGCTACATTGAACTTATTTTTTTTAAAATAACTTTCTAAAACTTTACTTTATTGCTATTTCATTTATAAATAAACAAATTAAACCTTAAAAGACCACTGTAAAGGGAAAAAATATATACATTAACTTACTGAAATAATTAACTTCCTGCTTCCTGTAAGGGACAAGGGGTGTGGTGTCAAAATAATATCCAATTATATAATGACCTTTACCTGTTCTCTCCTCCCACACCCCTGCCTCCACTGTTAGATACTGAAAAATACCCTAATGATCCAGCTCTCTGGAAGTGATGTAACAAATACAAAATTTATTTGTACACAAAACATAAAAAAAAAGTATTTCCTCAAAAAAAAAATGTTATGTCCACACAGTTGCAAATGTTGTTAGTTTGTTGCATATATCACAAAAAAGTATTTTTTTCCTTTAACTTCAGTGGTCCTTTAAGTGGATAAGTGGAACAGTCTTCTGGTGGTAATTGTAAGGTCAAACACAGTTAAGGAGTTCAAGCATGTCTGGGATAAGCATAAGGACATCATGTGGTTAAATAAAGTCAAACATGTTAGTAGACATCATGGGCAAATTACATGGGCCTTTTGTTTCGCTGCAGCAGTTTCTGGATTTCTGCATTGAAAATGTATGTTATAATTATACAATGAGTCTTAGTATTGCAGTTTTATTTATGCTATAATTAATTGTGCTAGACTTCTAGACTGTATTTTATAATCTTTTTTCTGTTATTATTTTTTGACGCAAAAGAGCCATACATAAACCAATCATTCAAGACATTACCTATCAATCATAGCTGACAATATAAGATTGACATGAAAAACAGCAAAAGAAATACAGCAAAACATAAAATGGAGAGGGGAGTGATAACATTATCCAATGTACAAATCCCAACACTGCCAGTCCCTTACTTTTCAGAGATCCTGCAGGCCAATCTTTGTAAAATTCTCTATTTCTTACTATGAAATTCTCCATTTCGGACCATGATGGAATTTGATCAAGTTTCCAATACTTAATAACAAACAACAAGATATGAGATATTATAAATGTATTTACTGGAACAGATAGTTGACTTCAAGATGTAATAGTATAAATTGAGGGTAAAAGGGAATATCTTGACCAACAATCCTTGAGATCTGAACACTGCACATTTTCCAAAAAGATTGAACTTTATCACACTCCCACTAAGGGTGTATAATAGTCCCTTGTTGACCACAATTTTTCCAACAGGTATTGGCCTTATTTACATGCAATCTATTAATGCATACAGGTACCAAATACCATCTCTGGACTGTTTTAAAATATAGTTCTGTGTATGAAGCAGAACTTGAGGATTGTTTAATTCGTTTAGCTGCATCTAACCAAATATTTATATTGCAGTTCTTACCTAAACCTCTCTCCCATGTCAGCATCCCAGGTGATTTAATCAGATGACAATTTTAACTAATTATCTTGTAACATTTTGAAATTATATGTGTAGTAGTATTTTGGTTAATTCACTTTTCACATGGTGTTGGTTCTCTTATATTATCCTGATGGAATCACAGTTGTTTTAGACTATTTACTAGGATTTAATAATATAACCACAAAAGTCTTTTTAAGTCAAATTTAACTCTTATAAAGTCCAAATCCAACAAGGAACCGTTTGAATATAGATAGATTATTTTGATATTTCCGAATATCTTTAAGTAATTGAGATCTATGTCTTTTTTTTTTTAATATGATATAAGCTCAATAGGAGCCTCGAAAGAGGGAAAAAGGGATAATTTTAATTTATCTTTAAACTTAAACCAATATTTAATAATAGAGTTTACTCCCTTTGGAAAATTCTTAAACTCTGAATCAACAGTATAGATTGAATTGAAGTCTTATATCATATCATATCATGATCATCTTCGATCTTTTTCCATACTGACATCTTATATGGATTTCTCCATTCTATTTAATTATATAGTATAATAGAATCATGGATGTCTTTTATCGAAGGAGAAGCTAGACCACCAGATTCAAGGTTCTTTTTGGTGATATTGAGCTTTATTCTTATTTTTTTATCAATGTTTATCTGTCAGCCTTTGTAAATTATTATATATATGTAAATTAAGTACATATAGGGGCATTTTCGGGAATGTGCCTAAAAATAATAATAATTAAAAAAGTAATTTGGGGAATTATGGTCATCTTCACTATCCCTATTCTTGTTAACAGAGATAGATTTAAATATTTCCATTCGTAGAAAATGAATCTTATTTGCTTAATTACTTGATCCAAGTTGTCCCTTAGCAGATATTTCCGGTTATAAGAAAAGCTTATTCCCAGATGAGTGATGTGACTGGAGCTCCAATTATAAGGATATAATTGTTTCAATCAGGGTATTTGCTCAGTGTTGATACCTTTAGAAATAATGTCTGTTTGTGAATAATTAATGTTAAAATTGTATAATCTTCTATTTCTTAGATTTGATTTATGTCATATTTTGTGATTATTAAAAAAAAAATCTGAAAAAAAACTGGAATGGCAGCAATAAACCCATCACAGAATGCTTCTATTAACTGAAACTAGGGACAAAGGATTATAGTATTCTCTGTAGTTTTCAGGAATATGAATCATAACTTACATGTGTATTTCTGCGAGCTCCTCGTAGGTATGAAAGTAAATCCCCACCATCCATTAACTCCAAGATTATGTACTGTGGTTCATTAAATAAGCAAACTCCAAGCAACTTCAAGATGTTGGGATGGTCAAATTGGCTGTAGAGAAGAATTACATTATCACTAGAGACATAAGTATATGAAAAAAATAATATATATATATATATATATATAAACAATGCCATGTTGCTTGGTATTGAACCATGCATTTTCTTTAGTCCTTAATCTGATTAAAAATTAAAGATTTCAAAGTTACTTCTACTAGAAATAAAATTAAAAGAACTCTGTAGTCTCATATGTAGCATTCTGCTTTGGAGAACAAAAATATAACATTTCAAAAAATAGTTTTTAGAAAGGTAAATGTAAAAAAAATAGCTCATAGAACTTTGTAGTTTAGTTGCTCAGTCATGTCTGACTCTCAGTGAACCTATGGACCGCAGCACATCAGTCAGCCACTGCCACTGAGTTTGCTCAAGGGCATGTTCATTGCTTCAGTAACCTCCATCTATTCTCCACCTCTGGCTTCTCCTTCTTTGTGTGCTTTAAATTTTTCCAGCATCAGAGACTTCTCTATGGAATCCTGTATTCAAATGATATGGCCAAAATATTTGATCTTTAGCCTCATAATCAAAGTTTCAAAGGAACAGTTTGGCTTGATTTCCTGTAGTTTTGATTGACTGGACCTTCTTGTAGCACTCTAAGCAGTTTTTTCCAGCACCATAATTCAAAGGTGTCGATTCTATCATGCTCAACCTTCAGCCTTAATCTTCTTTATGGTCCAGCTCTCATATCCGTATGTTACTACTGGGAATACAATAGTTCTAACAACTTGAACCTTTGTTGATAGTGTAATATCTGTATTTTTTTAATAGCTTGTCCAGAATTGCCAAAGCTTTCTTCCCCAGAAACAAATGCCTACACTATTGGCTTATAAAAGCTCACCATTCTATGACCTAATCTTATTATTTAGGTACATGGGAATCTATAACACTAACAGCCTTATTAAATTTCCTCAACGTGTAAAACCATAGCCCGTAATGTAGCCCACAAGACTTACGGCTATTAAATGGGCCCCTGTAAAGCAATCCTATAACGATCTGCGGGTTACAGGCGGAAAAATCCTACGGGACGCCGAAATTTGAACTCTGCGGTAGCAAATCCTTTGATCTGTCAAGCCCATAACTGTTACGTTCAAAAATCGCTATCAATATGCTACGAATCTACTGGCGTTCAAACCCGCAAATGGAGCCAAAAAGAATGGAGCCAAAAAGCCAACGGTACTAGAGAGGACACTCAAGAGGGTTAAAGTCCTATCCGTAGCACTGTAAATGCAAATACACACGCTACTGTATTTTAAATGAAAGGGAAAGTGATGTTAGGTATTAAAATGAATAGTACAACATTCTCAAGCTTGCAAATCTTCAATATAAAATACTTTTATTTCTGTTTAATTTCCATGTTATATCGATCCCGGCAATCAATGTGTTAATACATATAATGGAACTCGCATGGACTAGAATATCATATTTACTGATTTCTTAATATTGCATTATATCGGGAATGGGGGTCCGATCGAAACTCGTAATTGAAACCCTTCCATTTTTCCGTGACGTAATGATGACAATCTCATTTGCCATTGGCTTTGTCTAAACCCGTAACTACGGGTTTGACTAATTAATCATGTTCAAGGCCGCACATCCAACGAGCTCAAGAATGGTTTACAAGTTTTTCGTATACGGCCCGTAACTCACGGTTTTGTTCAATTCAATAGCTCTGTAACGCAGCCAAATTTCAAGCCCGCAGCCTTTGCGGGTGTGCCGATGTTGCTACTGGCTTCAGATTTAATGGGGCTGAAAGTCCTAGTTGGTCTGTTGGCCACCTGGATTATGCCCCCCGACCATGGTGGTCTGTGAATCACAACTTTTCTGTTTTATTTGTTTACTCTAATTTAATGTACTCTGAATATAAAATGTTAAAATTACTGGAGCACTATTTATATTATAATTCAAAAATAAGGCAAACATGAAATTCCTTTTTTTTTAATTGTTATAAATAGTTGTATGTTGAGCTAAGCACTGTATATGATTCTACAGTACAGTAAAAATTCTGCCTTATTCAGTTTCATGGTTCTTTTAAAATGTTATACACATTATCACTTTGGTAAAATGTCATATATTTTTCTAAAGTAATATATGCTGGAATTTATGCTGATATTTACTAAAAGCCAATAAAAATAGGTAGCAAACATCTCAAATAACTAAAATATTACACGCTGCTTAATGTGGCCTTTTAACTTCTCATTCCATTGCAAATAAACTGAAGATTATAATGATCTTTAATGGAGCTTATTGAAATGTTGTTTTTAGGTGGTGAATTCCAGTAACATGTCAGCATAACCTTTGGTGAGATACCTCATCAAGTGGGCTTCCTTCAGGAATTCAGCTTTTTCATGGTCTGTTGCATCTTTCTTCAGAGTCTGCTCAACAGAGAGACAAAACAAGATATTGTCACAATGTCAGAACATTTGTCAGAACACACCGTGTGCCATCTAATTGCTGCTAGCCAGTGTCTTAAAAGACATGCCTCAAGCAACAGACACTTGATTCAGTAAGAAAGATAGTTAAGGAAATGATTGATAACTTCTGGCATTCATAACATTCATGATAAATTGACCCACTTCAGGCCATGTATGTATACTTGTATAGTGCCATCAATCTATACATTGCACTTCACAATATCCACAGCAAAGTGGAAGGATATATCTTTAGCCAGTTTTGTGTATCTACTTTGGTAGTCAAGGCTAGATTTAAGATTTATTTTGGTTAACATGCATGTACTGTTTATATATATATATATATATATATATATATATATATATATATAAAGATATAATGTCTCAACGTTGACTTATTTTTAATAATACAATGTTTATGAGGGGTCGCTCCTTTGCCCTCTCAACATGACAGCCATGTTCTAAAAAGTAATCAGAACATGTGCAAAAGGAAGGGGTGGATTTTTTTACATGTCTATAATTTACAAGGCTTTGAAGCTGGTTAGGTTTGTGGCTTTTTAAGGTACCCGAGAAACAAAACAAATGGAAGTCAAGGGATGAAGAAGCAAATCCCTGTTGCACCTGCTCTTAAATCCAAAAAATAGCAAAAAGTTGAGTGTGCACATATTTTGTTTAACGTTCTTATGGAGGTAATTCAGTTTTAAAATGTAACCTTAATTTAACATATCTATAAAACCAAATTAAAAATAGAAATAACTTAAATAGTTGTACACCCAAATCCTAATTTGTAAATTAAAGTATTGTCAGAAAAATATAAAAAAAAACACTGTAAGGACCAAATAATGTATTTATAATAATATGAAAACAGAGGGCTTTACATTCAAATTATAGCTTCCTGAGTAAGAACTCAAAACATAAGGGCCCTCATTCAATTGCAATTTGGCCAATTGAATAGGGGTCTAAATAAGCACATAACATATTTTTTTTAAAGAAGTTTTTAGTTAGCAAGCATCTATCCAAAAGCAAGGTTTTTACTAACTAAAAACTTATTTAAAAAAAGATGTTATGTGCTTATTTAGACCCCTATTCAATTGGCCAAATAGAAATTGAATGAGGGCCAAGGAAACTGGGAAAACGCTAATTTAGGAGGAAAATGTATAAGTCAATAGCAGCTCCCTTAGATTCAGATCTATTCCATAAAGCTCTTTAACACTAATTCTCCTTCAAAGTGATATGCTTTAAACTAGTTATTTAAATGTAAAGGTATCTGTGCCCATCTTAACCTAAAGACATGGAGCCTTATTCTATTAGAAGCTCACAAATGCCTCAAACTCATAAACTTGGCTGCAGGTGTTTTTTTCTCTAAATATCTAAATGTATTCTATTGACTCAAGCCCACAATTTACCTCCTTAAGCCAAAACTCGTAAACCCTGCCTTTTTAAGTAGGATTTGAGGGGGCTTGATCATGTGATCTGACAATATTTAAGCAAGCCCGTAATTTAGTTCTTAGACACAGCCAATAGTAAATGAGACCGTCATCATGTCAGTAAAACATGGAATTTACACGTAATCTGCAGTCGGAAGCTACAAAATAATTAGTGCCAATAAGTACAGTTTGGAGAATGGACTCGCAATTAAGCAATCTAGCACTCTATAACATGCATTAGATCATCTGTTTTAGTCCATGTGGGTTTCATTATATGTATTAACCCTTTGAGTCCCGGGATCAATATTACTCAGAAATAACATTTAAAAATAATATTTTTTTATTGCATATTTGTGGGTTTTAGACTGTTATGCAATTAATTCTAATGTATTTCCATGCCTTCCCATGTTTTTTAAAGTACAGTATCTCACAATGGTTGCAAGTGGCTAATAGAATATGTGACAACTTTACTTACAATTTTAAGTACGTGTAACATTACGATCTTGGGCATAGAATAGGGCCAATTATCTGGAACCTTGGGAGTTTGCAATTAAGCTCTTTTTTCTGCCTTTACTTTGTTAAACAAAATCACCTTAAATTATCCATAAATGCCAGCTAATGAAATGTCCTTCTATAATGGCATATGAGCATAAATGAATTCCATTTTTTGGGTTTTGTTTATGGATATTTTAAATTTTTAAATAAATCTCGGTGTTTGTCAGATATTCAATTTTGAAAAACAGAGGTCAGAGCAAAGTCATATCTGACACTCTCATAATTTATACTGGCAGGAACATTACAGATCCTTCATTTTGTATATACTGAATTGATGTTCCTTCTCTGAGACAACAAAATATGGAGCTTTGGATATCATCTCATGGGAGGAAATGTGATGGCCACTGGCCTTGGGTTGCACATTGCAATTGGCACAGTCCGATACATTAACACAACACTGGAGTAGCTCCTGATATTTTTCTTAATACCAATATGTCAAATTGATGAATTGTCACTGATTATTTTAAGAACATGTCAAGGGTCTGACCTGTACTTTCAAATAACCTATATGAAACACCATAATTATGTATATGATAGTAAAATGCTTGGGGGATTAAACAATCTTATTTTCCATGTACTAAAGTGTGTGTGACCAGAACACATGTCTTATTCAGCCTAGATCAGAACCTTGATCCCACTCTGCCACTAACAAAAGGGGAGAATACATACAATGGGATAGGTAGAATATTCAAGATGAGGGGAAAATATGTGATCGTTTATTAAACTTTTTCGCTAAAGAGTTTTTTTAAATTACAAAATTTATACTGATGTTTATTGTAGAAATTCTCATATCCCTAGAGAATTTTGAGGGGAGAGGGTCATATAATTGAGTGCCAGATCCACACCATCACTGAAACAATTTAAATCTATTAAAATATTTTATATTATATATATATTATATATATATTATATATATATATTATGGTATATATAGGTGAATCTCAATCAGTGCTGGTGAAGCAGGTGCAAAGCAATAGAAGCAATAGGGTAGATGCCCTCTGCTACTGGCAGTAAATGAGTAATCGTAAATTATTATATGAGATGGCATATAATTACTTTATAGGACTGTGATCTGATCACCATAGGTGTGATCTCATTACTTACACATATTTTTTGTCTTGAGGTAGGACAAATTGTTTCAAGGGGGGCCCAAATGATTGTGCACTAGGGCCCTTCATTCACTAAATCAACCACTGATATAAATCCTGCCTACTAAATCTTGCATATGTTTATTATTCAAAGTATATTCAGCTCATGTCACTGCATTTATTGGAGTCCAAAAACCAAAAAGGTCTTTTTGGGCCACATTTAGCTCTACAGCCATAGGGTTCAGACCCTGATATACTTCATCCTGTCAGATTCTCTTCCACATTCCACGGTTTCAAACTGTCTTATAAATAATAATAATAATATATTTAATGTAGGAACAGAGTGTCAGGTAGAGCAGGGAATGAAAAGTGGGGAATAAAGAAGACAAGTGCCAGTTGAATGGACACAAAAGCTATGCCTGGTTTCCAGGGGTAGAACATATCTAAAACCTATTTGGTCTATATAGAATATCCTCTATCATTGTATTTATGTTGTTTGTAACAGGTAATCTCATTGTTTTTGGTCTTTAGTAATTTGAGACTCTTTTGGTAAGGAATTTACTACAGTGAGCTGAGTTCACAAGATCTGCTATAAAGCTATAGGTATAAAACGAAATGCCCATGTACATCTGTATGAATCAGTGATTTTATATACCGTATTGGTCCGAATATAAGCCGCACCCGCATATAAGCCGCACCCGTAAAGTTCAAGGGGAAAAAATAGAAAAAAGATAGTACTCAAATATAAGCCAAACCTGTAAAATTGGAGAGAAAAAGATTCTCAAAGTGATCAGCCATTGCAAGAAACAGGCTTTCTAATTAGCACTGTAGCTTTTTTTTGCAGGTTACAGGCTTTACAGGATGTTAGAATCATTAAAACCGTAAATCGCTATTCAATACCGCAGTCTCAAGCACGAAAATCGGCACTCTTAACTCGCAATCGCGCAAATTGGCAGTAATTTTGCGTTTGCGAATAGAAGCCGCACACGTAACAAGCAAAGTTCACAAATCGGCAATGATTTTTTTTACGGTCGTGATTATAAGCCGCACAGTAACTCGCAAGCTCAAAAATAGAATTATTTAACCCTTTGAATATCCCAGATATGACTGTTAAGCAAGTTTTTAGTACCTTCTGACCACACATATAATAACTGATGAAACCCAAATAGTCCAGTGGACCCTTCTGTACACATTATAAATAGACTAGCGACTTGCCCGTCAAAAATGACGGCAATACATTTTAAGACTGGCAATGCTCTTTGGTGCTCATTGCGAGCCTCTCCTCCATCATTGCAGGCCTTTGCCAACCCGCAACTTTCATACTTCGCACTGAGCACCTTCAGTGCTCATTGCAAACCTCTCCCACCATCTATTTTACATGGTGCGCTATTTCTACTATTGTCATTTATCCTTACATCCAACATATGGCGCTGTAAAAATGCAACTTATATTTCCACATCCAATACATGGCGCTATAATTTATTGTTATGACTCCTTACACCTTTATATCCAATAGATGGTGCTTCAAAAATTATTTCCACTGTTCTAATTTACCCTTACATTCAATAGATGGGTCTGTAAGAATGAAACTTATATTTCCACATACAATAGATGGAGTTCTAGTAATGTATTATTACTATTATTATTTTGCTATTATTTATTAGTTTATTTATTATTAAATCCAATGTATCCAATACATCCGGGGGTCTTTTTCCCACTGCCTTATTAACATTAGGGAGAGTCCTACACAGCCAGCTACTCTCTCACAGGCAGCCAAGGATTCTGGGTAGCTTTATGCAAATAAGTTGAACGGATTCACAGAATGAGTCTTGAATTGTGTGGCATCCGTGGGTGAGGATGTGGTCAGCAAACTTGTTTCTCAAATTCAGCTAAGGATTCTGGATAGCTTTATGCAAATGAGTTGAACAGATCCACAGAATCCAATGTACCCAATGCATCCGGGGGTCTTTTCCCCATCGACTTAACATTAGGGAGAGTCCTGCGCGCCAAGCACCTCTCACAGACAGCTAAGGATTCTGGGCAGCTTTATGCAAATTAGTTGAATGGATCCACAGAATGGGTTTCTAATTGTGCGGCATCCGGGGTTGAGGAGTTGTGTGTCTATGTCGCTCATCACGACATCTGCGATGAGCGCCTACAATGCTCATTGCACAGATCCACAATGCTCATTGAGCAGATCCACAGAATCCAATGGACCCAATACATGCTGGGGTCTTTTCCCCAGTGCCTTATTAACATTAGGGAGAGTTCTGCGTGGCCAGTGCCTCTTACAGGCAGATAAGGATTATGGGCAGCTTTATGCAAATTAGTTGAACAGATCCACAGAATGGGTCTCTTATTGTGCGGCATCCAGGGGTTAGGAGTTGTGTGGTCCGCGCCTATGGCACTCATCGCGAGCCCTGCGATGATCGCCTACAATGCTCATTGCATCTGGGGGTGATGAAAAGTTGTGCAGGCCTCGCAGGGAGTGGCTATGGTGCTCATTGCAGCCTAACAGAATAACTCCTACAGGCCTCGCGGCACTCACTGCAGCCTCAAGTAGTTGTCAGAATTGCGAGTTTGCCTGTGGCACTCATCGCAAGGCCTGCAATAAGCGCCTTTAGCACTCATTGCAGCCTAACTCCCTAACTCATGATGAGCCCTGCAATGAGCGCCTTCAGCGCTCATTGCAGCCTCAAGTAGTTGTCGAGATTGCGAGTTTGCCTTTGGCGCTTATTGCAGCCTACTCCCTGCATCGCTCATCCCGAGCCCTGCAGTGAGCGCATTCGGGGGTCATTGCAGCCTCAAATAGTTGTTGGAATTGCCAGCACATTTACATATTTGACAACTACTCTAGTTGACTAGCGACTTGCCCGTCAAAAATGACGGCAATAAAAAGTGAAGCCAGGCAATGCTGTTTGCCACACAATGGGAGCCTCTCCCCCCTCTACTTTACTGGCCTCGCGATGACCGCCTTTGGTGCTCATCACGGGCCTCATGTTGAGCGCCTTTGGGTCTCTCCCCTGTCTACTTCCTCCCATTGTATCTTATTTCCCCCCTCCTCTCCCTCCCTTGTGTCTCCTTCCCCCCTGTGTTTTTAGCTCCCTCCCCTGTCTCTTTCCCTCCTGTGTCTCTTCCCCCTCCTCCCTCCTATGCCTCTCTTTCCCCCTCCCCTGTGTCTCTTTCCCTCTGCCCCCCCACGTTTCTCTTCCCCCCCTCTCTTGTGTCTCTCCCCTCATGTCTCTCCCCCCATTTACCTCCCCTGTGTCTTTTGCCCCTCGCCTGTGTCTTTTCCCTATTCCTCTGCCTCCCTGTGTCTCTTCCCCTTCTCTCACTCTCATGTGTCTCTCCTTCATTCTCCCCTGTGTGTCTCTTCCCTTTCTCCTCTGTGTGTCTCTCCCCCTCCTCCTCTGTGTGTCTCTCCCCCTCCTCCTCTGTGTGTCTCTCCCCTCCTCCCCTGTGTGTCTCTCCCCTCCTCCCCTGTTTGTCTCTCCCCTCCTCCCCTGTGTGCCTCTCCCCTCCTCCCTTCTCTACCCTCCCCCTCATCTCCCTCCCCATTTACCTCCCCTGTGTCTTTTCCCACTCCCCTGTGTCTTTTCCCTCTTCCTCTCCCTCCCCTGTATCTCTTCCCCTTCTCTCACTCCCCTGTGTCTCTCCCCCTCCTCCCCTGTGTATCTCTTCCCCTCCTCATCTTTGTGTCTCTCCCCTCTTCCCCTGTGTGTCTCTCCCCTCCCCCCTATGTGTCTCTCCCCTCCTCCCCTGTGTGTCTCTCCCCTCGATCCCCTGTATTTCAATGCTACAGTTTTTTAATGTTTAAATTCTAGTTAACATGAGATAGTTGATGCATTACAAATTATTTTGTAAAACAATAGCATGAAATAATTCTTATAGATACAACAATCATTTTGTCTTCTCTTCTCTAATTTATCTCCTTACCAAACCCATCTAAGACTTTTTCTTCTTCAAATTTCCTCGATTACATTTTGTCTCTACCGCTCCCCCTAGATTTGCGAGTCTTTCAATTCTGTATAGTGCTTTAGACTAAAAAATGTGTATTGTAGATTATAAGCTCAAGGACAGTACCATCCAATCTTATGAAATATGTTTATTGTTTTTGCTGTTTGTGTTGTATTGTACTGTTCCCCTGTATAGCTCTGCTCAAAATGTTTGTGTGTTGTTCTCATATCACACTGTTATCCTAAGATTATTGCATGCTGTTAGATGTTTTCAGTATATTTTACATATGAAGTGATTGGGAGATCGTGTTTGAGGGTACAAGCGATCATATACAAGTAAGGTAGAGGTTCCATTACCATTCTGTATTGTACCAGGTAGCAAATAGTTAAGCTTTTCCATACTCATAATGTGAAAAATCTTCCATCCCAGAATTGCTTTGCTCCCTTCCACCTTTGGTCAGGACACTCTATATCAGTCTGACTGTGATTAAGTGAAGTCTCTAGTGAAACAGGTTGTTCTCTCTTCCTCACACCAGCAACACGTCTGCATATTGTGGAATGCGTAGCTAATCTCTCTAAGCTGCTCTTAGATGTGCCAACCACATCAAGTTCTTTCCAGAATAGTCATGTCATCCTGCTGTTCTGGTCTGTCCTAAACACTGTCACTAAATGTACAAGGTGAAAATCGGCATCTGATCAATTTGTTACTGCTGTTGATATGATGATGTTCATTAAACTTCCTTTCTGGGTTGTATTTCTTTCATTAGGTTGCTGGTGCCCAAACACCTGGGGCCAAGGATTATATAGGCGTAGCACCTTGGTCTTTCTCTATGTTCTCACTCATCACTAGGAAAATGTTGGCAAAAGCCAAATATATCAAACCAACTTAAAGGACCACTTTGATCATATACTTTAAATATTCTGTTTTTCTGAACTTCAGAATGGAAAACAGCATAATACAGCCTCACTGGAGTTAAGAATAATCACATATATAGTTGTCGTAATTGCAAGTGTTGGTCATGCAATGTTAAAAATGAGCGCAGGGTGCATTTGGCGCTCATGACAAGGCCCATAAAGTAGAGGGGGGAGAGGCTGGCAATGAGTGCCGAAGGCGCTCATCGCAAGGCCTGCAAGTTAGAGCGGGGGAGCCTGGCATTGTGTTGCATTTCATTGCCAGGCTTCACATTTTATTGTCATAATTTTTGACGGGCAAGTCTCTAGTTAGATATAAAATATACTAATGTAAAGTCTCTGTTTCATTTAACTTTTTTGCTTTGTAAAGCATTATGCCTATTGTCAAGTTTAGTTAGAAAAAGCAGAAAAAACTGACCACAGTGGTCCTTTATTAACCCCCTAAATTAATACTATTAGCTGAACTTTTTTTCCCAGAAATTGTGTATCTATGTTAAAATCACAAATGCAGAAGAAAAATAATGGGCAATGTACCAAGCAACCAAGGTGCATCTAATCTATATATATATATTCTTCTCTGCATACTGACAAGATACAAGTTGTAAGTAAAGTTGGCACATATTCTATTAGCTACACACATCCTGATTGTGAATACCCACAATCACTACTGACAAGCCAAAGACGCATGCTTATGGCTAGCCTCTCCATTGATTATTGGACATCTCAAACATTACGAGTGCAACATACTTAAAGCTACACCAAATCCATATTCTATTCAAACTTTTCATCTATCTCGCAAATTAACTAGCAGCTAGAAAAAGTATAACATTTCTGAGTATTAAATAGGACTCACAAAGGGTTTTAACACCAGTTCTAATAGCTGTAGCAGCAATTAAACACACACTACTGAATTTATTGCAGAACAGTCTCAAACTCACAAATATTAAATAAAAAAAAATTTTTTTTAAAAATGTTTTTAACTGTTATTTATGTGTAATATCAATCCAGGGACTCAAGGGGTTAATACATATCATGAAACCCATATGGACTAAAACAGATGCTCTAATGCATTGTCTAGAATGCTAGCCCAATGGGCAAACATTACTTATTAGCCAGATCATATAATCATGCACCCTGAAATCTTACTTACGTAGGCTTGGTATATGTATGGGGGCTGACAGACTAATAGAATAGGGCTCTATGTACTTTAAACGCAGATTGACTAAATGTGTGAATATGGGGAGTATAAACATTATTTCCCATTATTGCAGGAAGATTCAGTGTATCCACAAACACTTCATATTGTACTAATCACATTCTTAAGTACCTATTCCTATAATGATAATGAACAGTAGAGCTATCCATTATAGTTGAGATAACTCTCAATTTACTCTTGCTGTTTTCTTAATCCCCTTCTTCCCACTACCTCACCACATTTTGATTCCTCATCTTACTTTCTGCAATCTAGCCATCCCCCCTTTCAACCATTGTCAGGCATCTTACCTCACCTAAGAGCATGTCTGTGCTTCTACCCCCTCTAGTGACCCTTACCATAAACACTCAACAGAATTTTTTTTTTAACAAGATTTTGCTGATCTCAGTATACAATGAACTGGTAGGGCTACTTAGTGGCGGCACATGTCATTCACCCTTTTATGTGTGACCCTGTCAATGGGAGAAGGAATACAAGAGGGTTTGAGCTCACTCTTTATTTATCACGTGCTGTTGTCTCTCCAGCTCCTTGCTAAATTCCCTTTTACTTTGACAAAGTCCTTGAACATGAATAAGCATGGCTAATAGCCTAGATTTGTTAAAAAATGTATTTAATCTAAAACCACAAGGAAAACACATTAATGCGTTGTTTAACATTACTATTACTATTCTGTATAATATGCTAATAGGATTAGGTTACATAGTAGCCTAGTAATGATCAAATATTAACTCATATAGTTTTACTGAAATGTGACCTTATTCTTGCTCTCTGCTGCTCAAGACAAATGACAAGAAGAGACAAGGCAAGTAATTTTAGTACCTTCACAGCTACATTTGTGCACCCAGTTTCAGGTCCAAATATATCTACAGCGGTTCCTTCATAGACCTCACCAAAGGCACCGCTTCCCAAGAAAACACACAGGGTTAGTTTTTCCCGAGGAAAGCATGGCAACTTCTCCATTTCAATATGAATAGGAAGAGTACTGTGGAATGAAAAAATATGCTCATTTAATTTGGTATACTGTTGTTATAAAAGTGTAACATTCTCATAAAACAAATGTGACAATTTTAAAGGTTATATTTTTTGGAACCTGTGATTATTTTTAAATAATTCTTTAAATGTAAGCTAAATACGAAATAAGAAATTTCATATATATTTAGTAAATGTGTTTTCTATTTTAAAATCACCCATTCCTCTCAGAGCTTTTATTTACATAGACCTCTGCTTGCCTACTACACATTGGTGTAGGAACTGGGGAGGACGAGGGGGACAAATCGCCCCCAGATTTTTCAACGTGTGTGTCCTACATTTTACTCAGTAACGTCTACTCTTCATTCAATATAGTCACAGAGCTACCTCAAGGTTAAAATCTTCTCCCTTGATTTATCTGCACCTTTAAAATGACCACTGAATATCCTAGAAGCATTTCAGTATAATGACCTATTAGAAACACCCCTTAACATATGCACTTATTAAGACCCCCCGCCATCTGTCTATCTGTAGTTTTGACCTAATGTTAAACAAACTATTTGGGGCAGGAAATCCACATCCAATGTCTACTTTCATGTAAACTGTGCGTGTACAATTTTAAATATTTTAAATCACTGTGTATACCAATAGCACTATGCAAATAAAGATATATACATAAATGCTTCTGTGTCAAATGTCACTTTAACAGTGTGTCACCATGATTTAATAACAAGCAGATATACTAGTAAAATTTGGCTTAGTTTGGCTTAGTTTCAGAACCATCCCTCTGCTGTTGACACACACATTTATCTCTCTATTCATAACCTTTCTATGTTGTAACATATTACCAGCTGTCTCCCTGCTATCTGCTTATGGATGTCCCTGTGTTACCTGATGCTTGAGATATCTAAGGCAGACATCACATTCTGACCCCTCTCAAGTATCATCCCCACACCTAAACTGTCAATGCTGACAACAACATTCACCTGTCGACAGCTTAAACATCTTTGGCTGTCACCTACAAATGAGTATATTACAATGTAATCTAGATAACATTGATAGAAAGCACACAAAAAATAGCAGGGCAAAAGGAGTTCCCCCTTTACTCTGAAAAGTCCTGCACTGGTATGTTGTAAACACAAGGAGGGGAAAACCTGTGTATGGCTTAACAATAGAATACAAGGGTTTTCCTGGATATAGAAGTGGAGTACACACAGAAAAGAAAACGTACATCCAATAAGGGGGACTCAAACAAATAATTCTCCTTGTTCACCATAATATATACATATATATATATATATACATCAATGCTTAGTGCTAATTACATACAGTTGTGCTCAAAAGTTTGCATACCCATGGCGAATTGGTAATATATGTACCATTTTTAAAGAAAACATGAGCAGGCAAAACACATTTCTTTAATTTCTTATGGGATTCATATTCAACTGTGGGTTATAACAGAATGACACAAGCTTAAAACAAAACATGGCAACAAAGACAAACATTAAATGACCTTTTTTCAAACGCTTGCATACCCTTAGTTCTTAGTACCGGCCCCCTTTTGCATCAATGGCAGCGTGCAGTCTTTTGTAATAGTTGTCTATGAGGCCCATAGTTCTTGCAGGTGGTAAAGCTGCCCATTCGTCTTGTCAAAATGCCCTCAGGTCATGCAAAGTCTTTAGTCTTGCATGAAACGCACATCTGAGATCTCCCCAGAGTGGCTCGATGATAGTAAGGTCAGGAGACTGTGTTGGCCACTCCACAACCTTCACCTTTTTCTGCTGTAACTACTGGATGGTCAACTTGGCTTGTGCTGAGGGTCATTGCCATGCTGGAAAGTCCAATAGCGTCCCATACGCAGCCTTTGTGCAGAAGAATGAAAATTGTCTGCAAGTATTATCTGATAACATGCTGCATTCATCTTGGTAGCCACCACCATGCTTCACAGTGGGATGGTATTCTTTTCACTATAGGACTTGTTGGTTGCTCTCTAAACATAGCGCTTATGGTTGTGACCATAAAGCTATATTTTGGTCTTGTCACTCCAAATGACAGTGTGCCAGAAGCTGTGAGGTGTGTCAAGGAGTTGTTGGGCATATTGTAACCAGGCTTTTTTGTAGCATTAGTGCAGTAAAGGCTTCTTTCTGGCAACTTGACCATGCAGCTCATTTTTGTTCAAGTATTGTCACATTGTGCTCCTTGAAACAACCCCACCGTCTTTTTCCAGAGCAACCTGTATTTCTCCTGAGGTTACCTGTGAGTTTATCTTTGTATTACGAACAATTCTTCTGGCAGTTGTGGCTGAAATCTTTCTTGGTCTACCTAACCCTGGCTTGGTAACAAGAAACCCCCGAATAATCTGCTTCTTAATAAGTGATTGAACAGTACTGACTGGCATTTTCAAGGCTTTGGAAATCTTTTTTATATCCTTTTCCATCTTTATGAAGTTCCATTACCTTGTTAGGCAGGTCTTTTAAAAGTTATTTTCTAGCCCCGTGGCTCAGTATCTAGCCTGCTCAGTGCATCCACATGAGAGCTAACAAACTCATTGACTATTTATATCCAGGCACTAATTGCAATGTAAAAAGCCACAGATGTGGGAAATTAACCTTTTAATTGTCATTTTAACCTGTGTGTGTCACCTTCTGTGGCTGTAACAAGGCCAGACATTTAAGGGTATGTACATTTTTCATCAGGGCTATTTGGGTGATTTCTGTTATCATTATGATTTAAAAAGGAGCCAAACAAATATGTGATAATAAATGGTTTCATATAATCACTATCCTTCAATAAAATAAAATAAAAATTGCATAATCAGTCATATTTTCGAAATAAATGCCAAATGTTTACAATTTCTGCCAGGGTATCAAAACTTTTGAGCTCAACAGTATATGACAATGAAATATAAAATAATATACAAATAAATCTTAGTTTTCATTATATTTTTAAAAAATAATAACATTTACCCCAAAAAAATGTTAGGTGCAAACAGTA
Organism: Discoglossus pictus; assembly: GCA_027410445.1. Lineage (NCBI taxonomy): Eukaryota > Metazoa > Chordata > Amphibia > Anura > Alytidae > Discoglossus > Discoglossus pictus. Next base: position 222,139,769 of record CM050165.1, on the reverse strand, counting down.
AGTTGCTGTGAGGAGACCTGATAGATGCTCTGACTGTTGTATGATTGGAAGGTTTGAATGGTTGGGACAGGATTTGAGGACATGACCCTGTCCCAGCAAAATCCCCCAATGGCATTCTTGAATAGAGAGTTTGGATCTGTTATATTGGAGTAAGGTATACTGGTATAGGAGACAGGAGAGTCTTGGTGCGCTAGCGGCCCAGTGGTAGAGTTGGCATTCAGTAGCAGAAGACAGGAGCAGACAGGAACTGGCAGCTGTAGCAGACCAACACACTCATGGTCAAGTGACTTTTGGCACGCACACTGGCAAGCAGCAGCACATGTTATCAGCAAACTGGCACAGTGCTGGACAGGAACAGAAATTGCTGCAGTATGGCACACTCAGGAACAAGTGGTGGTAAGGGAATGATGGCACTACATATTGAAGGCTAACATGATGACAACTACATCATGCTTCACTGAATGCAAGGATATATCATAAAAGACAGGATTAATAGCTACTTGATAATTAGGACACTTATACATATCATTATTTATAGAGAAAATAATTAAAAGCTAGGTTTAAATTGGATTTTTTTTTTATATTTCAATGTTACTCTTCATATTTATTATTGATATATATGGAGAATAAATAGAATTATTGTTTGGATGACCATTATTGGATGTAATTTGTCTTTTTTCTGTATTCCCATTCTCACATAACCAAGTTCATAATGACTATAGTGGTCTGGCTAGGCTTCACCATACTCTCACCTTCCTCTTCACCTCTATTTATTGTTAAGGAAAACCTAAACATTGACACTTCTTTACATATTTTTAAAAGTAAGTGTTCTTTTACAATGCTTACATGCTTCATAATTGTTTAGGCATTGATTCTATTTTGTATCTTCCATATTTTATTGCAAAGTCTGTTATAACTATTCTGTATCTTCACTGCTTACCCAACTGCATAGCAGGCATTTGTCAGACCTACAGTACTGGATAAACCTCGGAGCTCGGACAGCTCTTTGTCCTCAGGTATTATAAATATGGTTTCTTTGTTAGTTTTTGTTTTGAATTTCGATCTCCGATGCCAGGCTAAAAAAAAAGAACAATGGAATTGTATTAGAAAAGATAGTTTAATACATACATATATGTGGCAATACATATGTGTTGCACTACATACCAAAAGCCATTGTAAGAAGTATGACAAGAAGTAGGGCTAGTACGGTAGCCACAATGATACTGATATCTTTTGTATTGTTGGCTTTCTCTGTCAGAAAGAAAAAAAAGGATTGGCACAAAGTATATCCTAGATGTTCTGCTACCGATAACTACACAAGAAACATAGAGTTCTAAATTAAACACTAGTGGATGTTTTGGATATCTGCTCTGTCTCTAATGGAGCGAGATTTAAATGGACGCAACTATAGGGCACTACAGCGACTTGAAATGTATATGAGACAGTCCTTACAGGAACCATCTCAAATAACTGCATAGAGAATGAGGGTACCGCTGCTTAGTGGATTGGCCACAAAGTCACTGACCAGCTTTAAATGGCCAGTCAACCAAATGAATGGAAGGCTTTAGAGTGGGTCCCTGCAGCTGCTGTCTCTGTTGGGGTCTAATATTCATAGATCTCTCTGTATCTCTCATTAGCTTTACATTATTTTACTAAGTAGTAACAGCCTTATTAAATTGCGATTCAGCCAATTGAATAGGACTCTATATAAGCACAGAGCATTTTTTTTTTACAAAAGTTTTTAGTTATTGAAGACCTTGCTTTTGGATAGAAGTTCACTAACTAACAACTTCTGTAAAAAAATAAAATATGCTCTGTGCTTATATAGAGCCCTATTCAATTGTCAGAATCGCAATTTAATAAGGCTGTAACTAAGTAAATTGATATGTACAGATAATTAATCAGAATAAATAAGAATTACAGCAGTAGTAATAGAAGCAACACTCAGCTTTCCAGTTGTGTAATTTGTGCTTTTGCATAATCAAAATTAACACTTAAGACAATTAATGTATTTTGACATAGTTTGAAGGAACTAACTATTAGTTATATACAGAATTACAGTGCCTGTTAAAGTTAAGGATTTTGTTGTATCATTTTTTGCAATATGGATAATCTACGGATAATCTACATTAACTAAAATGTCCTACATTTCTCTGCAATATTCCTAACACGTGAATTTATCTGGATATGACCTTGATTTTTCTTGTGTTTCATTTATTAATGATTTTATTAGCCACATATAACTAATATGCATACACTTTGCTATGTATTATACTATATTATGCATTGTGTGTAATGCTTGAGAAAATGAGGTAAGTAATATGTTTTTACTTACCTTTTATTATAACTATACTTGCACTTGTATCACTGTAGTTTCCAAGTCCTAACATATTTGCAGCTACTGCTCTGAAGTGAAAGGTCCCTTCCATTCCCTTGGCTTTCCACATGCATATATAAATGCATGATCCATTGTATGCCACATGCCAGGTACTAACTTCTCTTCCATCAGCAGGTTCCTTTCTGTATAGCATTGGATAATATATATCTATATTATATAAGCAACAACTGAATAACTTTAAAAAATAATGTAACCACAGTTTTAATCTCTGTTGTTGATATATTACATTTTACCTATGAAACAGAGATTACATAGTTTTATTGTTGTCTGTAGAGAGATATGAACTTTAGCCATATTAGTATAAGGCACAATATATTTTAGACAAAGTCCTACAAGACTATTTCCTATAATATAAATCCAGGTATACCCAGTTTATTGCTGTACATGTGTTCCTGGAGGACCGAATGCTAAGCAAAACAGTGTTAAACAGGGTCAATTTAGCAATGGGTAAATTGGGATTGGGGAACTCGCGACCAAGAATACACAATTTAACTTATATTTTAAATTGCTGTATTTTTATATTAACTTGCAAAATAAAGTATATATAACAGATACACATCCTGTATGTACATAGAAATACAACCTTTTTTGTATGTGTATACATTTATCTAGGACTTTTCCTCCTATCTGATGACACTCTGAGGTGCACTTCCCGACAGCATTATAACAAATCAGAGAGTTAATCGGAGAATGGTCGGTAAAAACAGCATTATACTGAATCAGCATTGAAAGGGATAGCGTTAAACAGGGTCTACCTGAATACACAAAGTTAACAGGAATAATGCATTTAGTAATACTGCCTCCTTATATATGAAGGCTGTTATCCCAATCTTGTGATTTCTTCTCCTATATGGCTTTCCAAAATAGTTTTGTGATTCTTGCCTGTCCACTGTATGATGAAACAAAATATATATGACTAAAATATTTGTGTCTAAAAAAGAGCATAATTAGGCATGCAGGTTATAAAGCTAAATATAATTTGAAAAGGTGCATTTTGATGCCTTTGTTAGACCCTGGAGTCACCCATGATTTATTGGTGAAGGCTGTGTAAGAGGCGTGTTTACTTTTCTTCATGAGCCGTTCTTGCAGTTATGCCTGCAAGCGGCTTGTTTCTGAGTCTTTGTGGCAAAGGGGATAGGAGTTAGATTTGGAATATTCAGTGTAATAAAGTCCCTCCTCTTTCCATCCTTCTTCTTCTCCCACTCCTCCCTCCACTGCCTGCAGGCTCAAAGCTATCAGGACATGCTGAAGCCAGGGAACATGGAACATTGCAGACAGTCTTTAAAAGAGTATATTTTCTCTAAAAATTGGCTTTATGCTCATTGCTTACACTGCTGATAATGTTGCATTCTTCACAAACTTGAGGTTTTTCCTAAACTATAATGGTACTTTTTAAAAGAAATGCAACATTCTTTGGTTAAGTCTCCCGACTTTGAAATTCTCTTACAAACTTTAATATGTTGTTGTTAAAATCACTGGCATTTCTAGAAAATGTTTTTACTCAATTTACATGAAACACTTTATCTCCCCAAATGAAATTGCAGCATCAAAATTATCTAAAAAAGGAATATACTTAAATTAAATCTGTCACCAAAAATCAAGTTGTCGTCGTTTTTAGATTGTTCTTAAAGAGCATGGAAAACTATATATTGTGTTATTTTGTAAAGTGAATCAATCCTAAGAAATTCCATGTTGTTGTTGATGCATGAGTGACTCATGCATATTAATTTGTTGCTTTAATGTACTAATTAGAATTACAATCTTGTTGTCTGTCTATGTTGTGGCCAAAATAAAGACCTGCAATATAATCAGGCAGTTAGACATCTCCTCTACCCTTATCAAGCACTCTGAGCTGCACATTAGCATACTGAGCCTCACATTAACATATAGGAGCAGCAAAATCATTCTAAATGATAGTGGGTGCTACATATAAAGTGTATTTGTGAATGGCTAGAAGCTCAGGTTACACTGATCCTTTTAATATTGTGTGTTTCAGAGAGTGATATTCAATTCACCGCTTTCCCCTGACCGGGTCCAATCCAGACACAATACTTCATTCAGTGAACCCAGGCTTATACAATAATTATTAAAATACACTGTAAAAGTTTAATAACTTTATTTTCTTATCAAGCCCTACTTAATTATTGTTTAGAGACCCCTTTATAAGACCAATAGAAGTGGTCCTTTAAAGGACCCATATAAACATATAATCATTATTGCACATTAATGAATTCACTCACTTGTATTCTAAGATATTGTAGGTCAGATCACTACCATTATCTTCAGCAATTTCCCACGTGATGGAATTTGGATCCTCAGACACAATTTGAGGAACCCCAGGTTTACTTGGAACTCCAGCTGTAATTAACAAATTATAATATTTTATGTAAAAGTATTTTAAATAAACAAGGTAGCTACTTTGTAGTAGGTTACAAATATGTTCATTTCGAATGTGAGCAAGGAAAATTCATAACTCAAGGAGTGTATATGTAGAGTCAAGAAACATTGAGAGCAAATGTCATACATCTATTTTTATTTTTTTATCATTATTATTATTATTATTAATAATAATAATAATCAGGGGCAGAGCTACTGCCAGTACAAGCGGTGTAATGCACAGGAGCCCAGCTCTAGGAAGGGCCAGTGCAGCCTAGATTTTTTTAATTTTTTTATTTAAATAAGATGTTTTTTTTTTTTTTACCTCGGGCCCCCCTTGACCCCTTCCTCCATGCATCCCTCTGGCCCCCCAGATGCACAATCCCTGCACAGCTTTGCTCTTTACCAGTAATTCATTGGTGGTTCAAAATTGCAATCCCTCCCCTGTGGCCGGTGCATGGGGGTAGAGACATCTGGGGTGGCCGGTGCAAGGGGGTAGAAACATCTGGGGCGGCCGGTGGAAGAAGGTGGAAACAGAGGGGTGGAAGAGACTGGGGGGGGGTGAGAAGGGGGTGTGCTATGGGGGCAGAAGTGTCTGGGTGGTCAGAGGGGGGTTTGCTAGGGGGTGAAGCATCTGGGGGGTCAGTGGGGGGTGTGCTAGTGGGTGGAAGCCTTTGGGGGTCAGTGTATGGTGTGGTAGGGGGTGGGAGTGTCTGGGGGGTCAGAGGGGGGTTTGCTAGGGAGTGGAAGCATCTGGGGGATCAGATGGGGGTTTGCTACAGGGTGGAAGCATCTGGGGGGTAAGAGGGTTAGGGTGTGAAAGTGTCTGGGAGACCAGAGGGGGTTTTGTTAGGGAGTGGAGGCGTCTGGCATATCAGAGGGGTGTGCAAGGGGGTGGAAGCGTCGCAATAAAAATGTGACAATTCCTAACCTGTTGTTTTAAAGCTTGCAGAATCAGAGACACTTGTAGCGCCTGTCCCAAAAATGACCACTGCTTGCACGTGATAATGCGTATTGGGTAAAACCCCGGTGAGCATGCAAGTGTAGATGGACTCCTTTTTGCACGTTTTATCCATTGGTAGAAACCACTCACTTTTCTTTGTCTGGATAAAAAAATAAGTATTATAGTGAGCTCAATAACATAAATATAGAAGAACATATAGAAGAACATAAATATAGAGTTGATGGCAGAAATTAACTAACAGAACCATCTAGTCCACTTATTCTACCAACATAAAAAGATTTGTCTTAAGAAATCCTAAGGGAAGTGTAATGTGTATGCCATGCAGCTTGAATTCCTTTACTGAAAGTGTAGCAAGCTTGACTTCGAAAAAACTGTGTAGTAGAAATATAAACTGAATATTTTACATTAGAGTTATAAACCATTGACTATATTATCGTCAATTTAACAAATAATAAGATAAAATTCTGTAATTAAACATGAGCCTTATCTCCTAACTTGTGATTTAAGTAGCAAATAAAATAACCCACATATTTTTTTAAGAAAATACCAGTCTTAATCACATTTGGATGTAATCTGAGTAAATTAACATATTCAATATAAGGGAGAAAATATCTTCTCTGAATTTCTGAAAATGTACACATCTTTAATTGTAAGAAAAGATTTTGTTTGGATAAAATATGACATGTCCAACAGAAGGAAAATACCATTCTCAGAAAAAATGGTCTATTCAAACTTTGATGCTTACACAAACTGCAATAGAATTACCTCCTTTAGTTCAAACCAGAATCTTGATATGACCTCCTTAGGAGCTCTCCATGTCAACGATAAACTTGTGTTCCCAGGAACAATACTGGCTGGAATAGCTGGTGCTTCAAAGGTTGTGGCATAAACAGCAGAACTTTCACTGAACCAATTTTCATTTGGATGAAATGTAAGAACCTGATATATGGATAAAATTAAAAAATTTACAATGACACAATAATGTGAACCAGACATTAATCATTATACAAGCCTTTACCTTGAAATGATAAGTTGTTTCTGCATGTAGGCCAGTAAAAGCCCACGCAAGTTTTCCATCTGGGAATTCACTTTTTCTCAAAGGTGAACTAGGGAGTGGAGGCAAAAAGGTAGCTGTGACTTGATATCGTATAGAGTGAAGTGGACCATTTGGCTGCAGTGGCTCACTCCAGGTTATATTAACCAACGAGTCTGACATTACTGTCACCAGAATAATATGCACTGCATCTGGAACTAAAGAAAACCAGATATTATATTCACACTCATAAGAGTACAATCCTATATCACATGTAGATAGAAAGATGGATAGATTGATTATTTGATCTGCAGTAAGTCACATACAACAGAGCTATTATGGTAAATCGTTTTATTCATCTGCTGAAAGAAATAGTTTGTGGGAGTGTTGTCTCCCTCCAGCTTTTATTGCCATATTTGTCAACCCTCGTGTATCTATTTCTGCTTTCAGGACTACTACCACACAGTAACTCCAAGGTTGCTGATAAGCTGCAGCTCTTTAGGCCTATGTAAGCAAGCTCCTTTCACTCTAATCTTGTCTCTTTGTGGCTTCAGTATCTGGCTCCTGCTACCTGAGCTTGTTCCAATTTGATTTTGATTCTACCCTTGTTGTAGGGGCAGAGATACCACTGGTGCAGGTGGTCCAATGCACCGTGGCCCTGCACCTTTGAGTAGCCTAGTGCACCCCCTGCCGTGGCCCTCCTCAACCCCTGTGGTCCTTCTCAGCCCAGCAACCCTCATCTGGCCCCCACGGTACCCCATGGCCCACCTCGCCCCCTTGGCTCACTCAGGAAGTGCAGCATCACTCAGAACTTCACAGACAGGACCTGGAGGTAAGATTATTTATATATTTAAATACAGGCAGCCTAAGTCACTGCGAGCCCCGTGAAGCCAGGCGAGCAGTTGAAGCACGCAGGACTTTGGCTGCAATGAGCGCCAAAGGCACTCATTGCACTGCGAGCCTCGCAAAGCGAGGCCAGCCGTTGAGGCCCCCTGGTGGGAGTTAGGCTGCAATGAGCGCCGAAGGCACTCATTGCACTGCAAGCCTTGCGAAGCGAGGCGAGCAGTTGAGGCACGCGGGACTTAGGCTGCAAGGAGCGCCAAAGGAGCTCATTGCACTGCAAGCCTTTCAAAGCGAGCATTTGAAGCACGCAGGATATAGGCACGCAGGACTTAGGGAGCAATGAGCGCACTGCGAGCCTCGCGAGGTGATTAGTTGAGGCACGCGGGACTTATGCTGCAATGAGAGACTTCAGCGAGGCGAGCAGTTGAGGCAAGTGGGATTAAGGCTGCAATAAGCGAGGCGAGCAGTTGAAGCACAAGGAACTTAGGCTGCAATGAGCGAGGCGAGCAGTTGAGGCAAGCAGGACTTAAGCTACAATAAGCAAGGCAAGCAGTTGAGGCACGCAGGACTTAGGCTGCAATGAGCGAGGCGAGCAGTTGAAGTACGCGGGACTTAGGCTGCAATAAGCGCTGAGGCAAGCGTGACATAGGCTGCAATGAGCACCAAAAGCACACATTGCACTGTGAGCCTCACAAAGTGAGGCCAGCCGTTGAGGCATCTCATCAACAGGCGTCTAGATTGTGGCGTGCACAGCAAGGCAGTTAGCGTTTTAACCACAAGCCCATAGATTAAAGTCCCTTTCCCTAACCAGTCAGCAAATGCAGTTTTGAAAATCTGGTCAATAAGGAGAGCTGGACATAATATTGGGATATCTTGGTACCCTATAGCACTTTATGTCCCCACAAATTGGAGGACGTTACTAGAATCTTTTTCATTATTAGCACACAGCTATACATATTTGTTCTAAACCTCTACATCAATTTATATTTAAATCTTTAGTCTCAATCCAACAAGATTGTCTTTATATTTCCATAGAATTATTTAGCACTTGCCACTATTTTACTATTGGCACTTTATAATATATTTTTGTCATTAGCACTTTATGCAACACTATTCAATTGTCACTTTAGCACTTTATTATAAATTGCTAAACAAGGGAAGAATATTTAACTTTAAATTACCAAAAGTTCTACATCAGCTAATTTAATAATCTCTAATCCTTGCATCCTATGTCCACATATTTTAATATGGATTTTACAGTTTAATAAAAGTTAAGTTTTATAATTTAGTTTATTCTCTCTTTTTTGAGATTAGGATAATCAGGTGTGCCCTGTAAAATTATCTTTTTTCTCTTTGAAGTATGTTATAAATTGATACAACTGAAATTACATTTTCTTCATTAGGAAATTTTCGATGGACGGCATTTAAGGACTGCTGTAATAGATGTTTAGCTCTTTAAGTTTGCCATGTATGCACTATATTTTTTAACTATAAATTCTAAATGCTTTTCATGTCATTTTACAGTTTGCAGCTCTCTGAGAACACTGCACCTGGATGAACAGAGAGTGTGAGTTCTGCTGCATTTAAACTGCAAATTGTTCAAGATTACAGGTATGTCAAATGTTATATTGCATGTTGTCCTTATTTATGAATACATGATTAGCTCTTTAAGTTTTGCCTTGATTATAATTAAACATAATACATTACTTAAAAAAACATATTAATTAATTAATTGATGAACAATTTTAAGATTGATGAGAATTAAACATAATACCAAATATAAAAAATAAATAGTAAATTAGTAATTGTGGAAAATGTTCAAAGTGAAAAAATCTAGCATGATATTCATTAAAAAAAATTAAAACAGCTTTTTGTCTCTCTTTACAATTTGCAGCTGTCACTCAACACTCGAAAGTGGAAGAAGACACAGTTTGCGATCAGAAGCATTTAACCTGCAATTACTACACTACATCACAGGTATATTGAATAAAACTTTTGAAGAAATATATAGATTTCACAAATGAGAAGTTCATGAATTCATGTGGAGTATTAGGAGTTCATTTTACCATTGCTGTGTTAATTCATTAATTAATTTTCTTATTACCTCATTGATGAATTAATGTTTACCTCTTTAGGTTTTGTATTTAGGACAATTAAACATAATACATAAAATAAAAATGTATATTCATAAATTAAGTGATTAAAATAATAAAAAGAAACCAGATTAATAATACTTTAAGAAAAAAATTGTCTGTAAAAATACTTGTGTACTGAAATGTGAATTACACAAAAAAAAATGCAGATGCAGGTAGGCAAAAGATAACTGTACAAAGGACATGTTTGGAATTGTTTGTTTGCTATATATTAAAACATGAAATTACAAATCTTAAAAATAATAATGTCTATTTACAATTACAGCTTACAATGGTGGACAACGCAAAACAAAAAAAACAAACCTCCAAAAAAAGGAAAGGGAACGGAAGCAAAGATGGAGAGATAAACAGTCGCCGGAGACTTCAAGAAGGTTAAGAGAAAAAGACTGTCAGAGAGCAATGACTGTAAAAGCACAACATGAGCGTCAAGGAGTTACAAAGAAAATAAAAAGTAAAACACATAATACATGTCAAACATTTGAAAATGAGAGTCAAGTGAATATCGAAAATAGTAGTAATATATGTGCTCACTATAGACCCTTATTTAATGCTTTAACAGTTGAAACACATTATTGTGAGTTACTTAATGTGTTTTGTCAATTTTGTGGGGCTTATCATTTTGAGAAAAAAAGACCAAGTGATGGGGAGTTTATTAGTTGCTGTCAAAAAGGAAAGGTAAGACTGCCAGAAAGACACACATTTCCACAATATTTAAAAAGTATAATGACTGATTTTTAATTTCCAAATTATCAAAATTTCAAACAAAACATCACGTCTTATAACAGTGCCATTTAATTTGCTTCAATGGGTGCAACATTAGCAGAAAATGTGCTAAGGCATAATGTTTTAAATGTCTTAATGTTTTAAAGTACAACGACAATTTTACCCTCAGACTTCACATTCACACCCAGAAGCAGGAGAGCAAAGGAAATTTGCACAGTTATGTCCTTGTGACAATGGAAGCAGTTCAACAATGTATGACACTTCCTGAAAATCAAAAATGTTTAGCTACTGCTTTTAAAGATCTTGATAAGATTTTGGAGAACAACCCAAATACTCAAGCATACAACAAATTAGCTGAAGTAGAAACAGAACAACAGACACATGCTCAAATAAATCATTTGCCAATGCCAAGAGTAAATATGGTTCTTAAAAGAGATTGTCATTGTGATCAAAGACATTATAATTTACCAACATCGAATGAGGTTGCCATGGTGTTTCAAAATGACGATGGTGAACCACCATTTGAACGGGATATTAGAATATATCCAATAAATCCAGACCAACCTTTCATAAATATAAATATATTAAGTACTAATTTGGATCCCATGACATATCCAATTTTGTTCCCAAACTGTGAGCCAGGATGGCAACCAACGTTACAAATGCAAAGTTACCCAAATAGTAAAGTTTGTGTCAGAAACAATATTTCCATGCTGGAATATAAAGTGGCACAAACTGCTATTTGTGATGTCTTTAATCCCATTTTATGTGGCGGCAAACTCACACAACAATCATTGATTCATATCTACAGGTAGGAGCAAATAATCTAAATTTTATCAAATTTCAACAAAATAAACTTAGAGTAGAACAATATTGTGGACTGATGGATTTTGTAGCTGAATTGGCTACAAACAGAGAACTTCCAGCTGGCAAAGCCATAATTTTACCTTCTTCTTTCCACGGATCGCCTCGTAATATGTGAGAAAGATATAATGATGGAATTACTATTGTAACTAAATTTGGAAAAACAGATTTATTCATAGCATTAACATGCAATCTACAATGGTCAGAGATAGTAGAAAATTTGAAACAGGGACAAAGTGCTTCAGATCGACCAGATTTAGTGGCAAGAGTATTTAAATCAAAACTCAATGCGTTAAACCATGACATAACCATTGCACACATTTTTGGTAAATGTCTGGCTTTTGTGTATACCATTGAATTTAAAAAAAAGAGGACTTCCACATGCACACCTACTTTTTATACTCCATGAAACAGATACATTTAAATACAGCGGAGTGAGTAGATTCACTGATTAGTGCTGAACTTCCACATCCAGAAAAATATTCTAAACTCTATGACATTGTAACATATCGAATGATTCATGGTCTATGTGGAGATATTAATCCCCAATCACCATATACGGAAAATAAGAAATGCACTAAAGAATTCCCGAAAGAATTTAGAGAGCAAACTTATGCTAATTGTGATGGATATCCTTTGTTTAAAAGACCAGAAGGACAAACTGCAATATTTTGTGGATAATAGATAAGTGGTTCCATATAATCCACAATTGCTGATTAAGTACAATGCACACATAAATGTGGAAGCTTGCACTTCTATCAAATCCATGAAATATGTGTACAAATACATTTACAAAGGATATGATGCAGCAACTGTTGTTGTGCAAGGTGCACAAAACCAAGAAGAAAATCCTATTTTACATGATGAACTTTCATGTTATCTTGATGCACGCTATGTAAGTGCTCCTGAAGCCATGTGGCATCTGCTCAAATTTGAAATGCATGATTACTCACATGCTGTGTATCGATTAGCTGTACATTTGCCACAAAGACAATTAGTTTACTTTAATGCTGGAGATGAAAGAAATGCTCTGGCTCAAAATGAAAATAGAGAAACAACACTTACTGCATGGTTTAAATTAAGTTCACGGGACACTGAGGCAAGACAATTTTTATACATTGAGATTCCATATCACTATGTTTTCATCAATGGCCAATGGCGACAAAGAAAAAGAAGTGGAAATAAAATTATCCCAAGGACTTATACTGTTAGTCCAAGAGACATTGAAAGTTTCAGTTTAAGATTACTTCTTTTAAATGTTCCAGATGCACAAAGTTATAAACATTTATGCACAGTGAATGTCATAGTTTATGATACCTTTCAATTAGCTGTGATACTGAATGGGGGTGATGTCTACAAGAAGCAGCACTATGTCAAATGCCAAAGCAGATGAGAGAACAGTTTGCATTAATTTGCCTATTTTGTAATGTTCCTGATGCATTTGCTTTGTGGGAAACATTAGAAGTTAATATGTGAGAAGAAGTCTTGAAACGTTACAATGAGTCCATCGCTGAATTAAAAGCATTAATGGAAATTCAAGAAGTCTTTTGTTGTCATAGATTAAATTGTGCACATTTCAATCTGCCAGATCCAGAACTGATTGATGAAATAAACTTTGAAGACTATGATGCTGACATTGAACAACAAAAAACAGAGGAAAAAATAGCAACTTTAAATACATTGCAGTTGGAAGTATTTAACATTATCAAAAACGCAATAGATTTCTATCTGGATGGACATGGAGGCTCAGGGAAAACATATCTATATAATTTACTGATTAGTTGCATTCAAGCTAAAGGTGAAATAGCTCTGGCCTTTACAACAACTGGAATTGCAGCACTATTGTTAGAAGGTGGGAGAACTGTGCATAGTGGATTTAAACTGCCAGTTGTTTCCATTTTGGAAACATCAGTGTCAGATATTCAAATAAAATCATCTCAAGCTAAAAAATTATAAAAAATTATCATAGATGAAGCAACAATGGTGTCATGCCATGCCATGCAATGTATTGATCGTTTGTTGCACAAAGTCATGGCTACAGATGTGCCTTATGGGGGAAAGGTGATGTTGTTAGGTGGAGATTTTAGACAAACATTACCTGTTGTCCATGGAAATCGGACACAACATGTATAAAGGCAAGTCCACTATGGAAAGTATTTACACATCTTAAATTAGAAAAAAATATGAGATCAGAGGGCCAAGATGAATTCATTGATTGGTTAATTAACATTGGTGAAGGAAAAACACAGGTCATAAGTAATTTTACCTGAAGATACTGTGGAAATACCACAGGAAATGATTTGTAAAGATTCACTAATATCAGCTATATTCCAACATGGAATAAGTCCCAAAGAAGAATCAGACCTTGCACAAAAAGTAATATTAACATCCCCAAATAAAGATGCATTGCATCTGAATAATGAAATCTTGAAATTAATAAATGCAACACAGAAAAACTATTACAGTGCAGATTCTGTTCTGGCTGATGACAAAGACAGTAAGGCCAATTTTACCACTGAATTTATCAATTCATTAACACCATCTGTAATGCCACCACATATTTTACAGCTAAAAATAGGGGAAATCGTCATGTTACTGGGAAATATAAACCCAAAGAAAGGACTTTGTAATGGGAACAGATTAATTGTGCAGGATTTAAGAGATCATTTCATACATGCAGAAATTCTGAATGGTACCCATAAAGGTAAATTAGTTTTTATACTAAGAATTTGATTTGGCTCCAAGTGAGAGTGGTTTGCCTTTTGTCCTTCAAAGACAATTTGCCATCATCGTGGCATTGGCTATGACCATTAATAAATCACAAGTACAAACTTTTAAGTCTGTTGGAGTCTTTTAAGAGGAACCAGTATTTGCCCATGGACAACTCTGTGTGGCATTTTCCCACTTCAAAAATCCAGAAAACATTAAAGTTTTAGGGGGGGGGAAAATGAAAGCCAGGGTGATTTGGTAAATGATGGGAGAGTTTTCACAAAAAATATAGTTTATTATTAGGTGCTGTAAGTTTAACAACAAAAGGAAAATAAATGAAACAAAGGCAAACAAAAAAACTATAATTAACATTGAAAATCTGGAAAGTTTGTTGGACTCTTTTTAGAGTAACCACTATTTGACCAGAGACAACTCCATGTCCCATTTCTACTACAAATTAGTTTGGAAGTGAGCATCATTTATTAAACGATGGAAAAGTGAAACACTATTTGCGCTAGAACAACTATATGTGCTATTTTCAAACATTTAAAGTTTAGCGGTTATGAAAGGATGTTACAGTTTGTAATGTAAAGATTGTATCTTAGAAGATGTTGTAAGTTACATAAAATTATTAAAACCATTACCCAAACCGGTTGGCAAAAAGCAGCAAAAAGTTTCAGAAATGAAAACAAAACTGTGTTAACATAGGTGAGGCACAGACAGGCTAAATGCCCTGTACATTACTCAGTTCACACTGTCTAACATTCATATTACAACCTGTATGGGTACCATTTGAATCTAGTTAGAACTTGCATTGTATTTAGTTATCTGTTTCAATGTATGGATTTAGGGGGTTTAGGGGATGTCAGTAGGGGGAATATTGCATTTTTGAAGGACTTCTAATGTATAATTAAAGAGAAAGTATTGATCCAGGAAGTAAGCCGATCGTCAGTACCTGGAATTAATTTTTTTCCCAAATTGAGACAATTGGCTAAGTTTCACTTGGGTTTTTAATGTTTGCCTTCCTCTCAATTCAATTTTGCTGAAAAGTTATAAATTGTTTGAAAAAAAAATTTAAACTTTCATAAAATATTCATGTATATGTTACAATAAAAAATGTTACTATTTAAAAAAAGTATGGTTTCTGAGTTGAATAAAGATATAAGTTGCATGTTAAAAACAATAAATATATTGACTAAGCCCCTTATTCAATTGCAATTTGGCCATTTGAATAGGGGTCTAAATAAGCACATAACAATTTTTTTTAAAGAAGTTTTTAGTTAGTAAACATCTATCCAAAAGCAAGGTTTTCACTAACTAAAAACTTATTTTAAAAAAATATGTTATGTGCTTATTTAGACCCCTATTCAATTGGCCAAATCGCAATTGAATGAGGGCCTAATTATTCAAATAATTGTTGTCCTTTTTCATACAAAGGAAATACCACATGGAAAAATATAGGTAATAACAAAAGGAAAAAAAGAGCAATTTACAAAACAAAAACAAAAAATACATCATGGCAGGGGGAAGACGCTTACATTGGGTGCAAAACAGCATTTTCTGCATTCTCATTTTATTGCCGTAATTTTTTGACGGGTAAGTCGCTAGTACGGTATATATATATTATAAGTAAATTTGTTTATAATCCAACCTTGGCTTTGCATAAAGGCTGTATAATGCAGTGGGCATAAGCTTAAAGGAAGTCATGTTTGAAATGGTTTATGGATTGAAGAGCAAGGCAGATGTACTATTTATATACTATATATATATATATATATATATATATATATATATATATATGTAGATACATATAGATATATGTGTGTGTAGTAACATTTCAGTAAAATGTTTCAGAACAATATGGGGCCTCTAAGTATAACAATGGGAGTCCTATTCTATAATCATAGGGGTCGTTATCGATCCCCATGGCATCCTAATTGTTACTATAGGGATCCTTATGGACCTCTATGGGCCCTAAACCTCCATGGAGGTCCACAATGATCCCCTTGGTCCCTAAAATTACCCCATAAAACATAATTACATGCAATAAACATATTACAAAAAAAAAAAAAGATGAATTAAAGACATTAAAAGAGAAAAGAAAAAAGACTACAAAAAAGTCTGCGCTCTTCAGCCATGGATATGCGGGCACTTCCATGTTGATTGAAGAATCCGTCCTTTTCCTGCTTGATTGTAGGCCTTGGTCATCATCTTTGGCCTCATCTTCGGCCTCCACTTAAAAAAAAACACCTAACTGAGTTCCTCCTCCATGGAGCTCCCCACGCCTTTTTTGTTACCATGCCTTTGTCTTACATACTATTTTTGCGGATTTCGATTGGCTGAAATGTGTCATTAATATTTAATCTAATCAGAATTATTTGAATTGCTCCCATCCCATTTCTGACTGGTTAAAAGTCTAACCAATTAGAATGCACAGGTTTAAAATTGGGTACTCTAATTGGTTAGACTATTAACTAATCCGAAATTGGGCAGGAGCAATTCAGATACTGGATTCTGATTGGCTGAAATCTGATTGACACATATTTGAGCCAATCAGAAGCCATAAAATTGTATATAAGGCGAGAGAGCAGTCAAAAAGTTTTTATTTGGCCTGGGACCCTCGAATGAGGACATCCAATATTTTTTTAGGGAGGGGCAGTTTTTTTAGGTGGAGGCTCTTTTCCAAAAGCTTACATCAAGCAAGAAGAGTACAGGTTCTTCAATCAACAGGGAATTGCCCCCTTACCCAGTGCTGAAGAGTGAGGACCAAGGCATCGTCAAGGTGGAGGGTAAGTATAATATTCCATCCCATAGGTGTACTTAGCTTATTTGTTTTTTACTTTGTCAAAAAGCTAAAATACAAATACAATAGCATTCAAATCACATCACACATCCTTATGAAAACACTGAGCACCAAATATAAAATTCAAGTCCATAATCAAGTCAGATGTAGAAGAGTATACAACCAGTCAGTATACAGCTGTTAACCAAGATGATTATAGTCCATTAATATCCCAATGGTTATACATAGAGGCCCCAAAGTTCTGATGACCTTCCCCAGGTGTTGATGTTGGGTCCGGGGCAGCGGTGGAGCTAGAGAATGGAGGACTCCAATGCCAAAACAAATTT
The DNA here is from genome assembly GCA_027410445.1 of Discoglossus pictus. Classification (NCBI taxonomy): domain Eukaryota; kingdom Metazoa; phylum Chordata; class Amphibia; order Anura; family Alytidae; genus Discoglossus; species Discoglossus pictus. Next base: position 222,122,577 of record CM050165.1, on the reverse strand, counting down.
TGGGCCCCACCACAATTTGTTCGCCAGTTTTTATGTTTACTTTTATCTCCAGATTTATCTTCAGTTATTAACTCCACTTTGTATCTCCATTTTTAACTCCACTTTTTATCTCCAGTTTTATATTCACATTTTAACTCCACTTCTTAACTCTACTTTGTATCTCCCCTTTATTTCCACTTTTATCTCCACTTTTGGAAAGAAATGCAAAAAATGGAGCTACAAAAAAGAGTTAAAAAGTAGAGAACAAAGTAGAGTTACATTTTTATTACCACTTTTTAACTCTGCTTTGTAGCTACATTTTAGCAACACTTTCCATTTCCTGTTGTAGCTCTGTTACTAAGTATTTTTTCAGCCCAGTTTAGATGTCATCGCCATCTTCTCTTCTGCACCATTTCTTACATCACTAAGAGGAGCTGGAAGGCCCTGGTACAAAAAATATGTGGGCAGCCAGTCCCTCTCAGCAGCCATCTTCACACAGCACTCATCCCTCTTAGCATCAAATCCCTACATAGCACCCGTCCGTGTCAGCTGCCATTCCCTCTCAGCATCCCCACACAGCACCCAAGCCCTCTAAGCACCCACTTCACATAGCACCCATCCCTATTTCCTTTGCTCTACCCTCACAGAACCCATCTCCTCTGTACTTTGCTGTGATCCAGGCCTTGCTGTCTCACCTCTTCCCTGATACACATTCCCAGTGTGCTGAACTGCTCCACACTGCCACCTCTTGGAGCTTCTGTAGAAATGATCTTCTTTCCGGGCAGGGGGACTTTGGAGGGTTGGGCTGGGGTCGGGGGCCTCATGGGGCTTCTACACTACATATAAAAAAATTAGACGCAAAAAAGAAAAAATTCACACCACTGGGCCTTTTCAGAAGAGGGTCCTAGTGCATTGCACCACCTGCACCACTTGTAGCTCCACCACTTGTCCCGGGAAAGTCCCTCGCTCATAGGAGGTAACAGGCTTACTTGTGTCTTAACGTTAAATAGATTTTATTAATATGTAGTGCAACTGACCATGCATGGACATGGTTTTATTTCACTGGTTTGTTGTTGTTATACATCATTATTGAAGTATTGCTAACCATTGCATATTTGCCAATCAATATCACTGGGCATATTTGTTCCCTCCGGTCATGTAAAGTGGTGGATAGGGAGTTTAGACACAGTGCTACATTGGACATTACTGCAACTCATAATGGATCTAATTATAATACCAGCAATTTAGTAAATCACACAAAGACCATAGTAGAGCTGAGGCACGATGAGCTGTGGTGAATAGTGGCTCATTGCACGTTCAGTTAGTAAATAACCTCCGGTGTAATTTGAATTATTACATGTACAAGTGGCAATAATAATTTCCCTAGTTTGCAGGTGTGGGGTTATTGCTGAAACTTTCCAATAGAAATATATATATTTTTCTTTTTGGCTTCTTACTTTGTTCCAGAATTGCTTGTTAGCTTTGTGTCTCAACCTCAGGTTTGTATAAATGACTCTGTTACTCTGTTAGTTGCCCAGATCCCAGATGTAGATATTTTACTTTGCCTGAACTGAAATGTTCCTGGCCCCAACCAGTGTCTTGCTATGTGTACTCGCTTCAGAATAATGCACATATGTTATGGTCAGTGTTAACCTTCTACTACAACACAGCTGGCTTGTTTCAGGTTCCATTAATGTGCATCGTTATAGATAGTTATCATGCAGTCACTTTATACTTTGCTGTTTTACCTGTCTTCTTTATTGAGCAGTGACAGTTGATGAGTGTACATCACAAGTAGTTAAAGGAATAGTTCACTGTGATATGGCATTTATTTGCTTATTATTTTTCAGCTTATTATCTATACACATTAAGATATTTATGATGCACTTTTGGCCCATACCGTATAGATTTCACTTAACGCCATAAGCAGTATTTCAGTTATTACAGTCCCTGTTGGCTTCTGAGCAAGCACGAATTGCATTCATTTGCTTCTTATTATTCAGCTTATTGTCTATACACATTAAGGTATTTATGATGCACTTTTGGTCCATAGAATATAAATTTCACTTACCTCCATAAGCAGTATTTCCAGTTATCACAGTCCCTGTCGGCTTCTGAGCAAGCAAGAACGAGTAGTAGTTTTCTATAATTATTTCCATTTCATAGGTGGAGTAAGGTTGTAAACCAGAAATCACTGCTATCTGCTCCTGGCATTCCTGAAATTCCATAATTTAAAGCATAAAGGGAGACTTCAAAACATAGAAAATTAACTTATTGCCGAGTTCATAGTAATATTTATTTTGATATTTTCTTCCACTTTTGTAATCTGGCAGTCACTCACAATCTATAGTATTTTATAATTTAAAGTTACATGGAAAGATTTTTTTTCCATGGCATCTAACATAGGGTATTTGTTAATGAGTCAAAGTGTGCTTTTTTTACCAAATGAAGATCTCATAGCACAATAAACTGATTAACACATTTAATTGTTCTGAATAATAAAATAAGTCATACTTGTTTACTAACTGGATCCACATACTAAAGCATTTTATGTGCACTTTCTGGCAGTTTCAATGAGGTTTAAACATTTTAATGTTTAAAACATGCTTGTTTAAATGCATACAAAATAATTTTCCATGTCCCTCTAAGTAAATAAAAAAATGGTTCTTATTTTATATGTCCTATTTTTGTAGAGTAATTAAAATATAAGTGATACTATCTATGATAAATATAAAGCTTCACAATGGCACAATTTAAATCCTGTTAGGTTGAGATCTATCTACGTTATTAACCATCAGATGCTCACATCCCCAGTGTTTTTTATCATATTGTTTTATGTCTTCACAGAAATCATATGATATCAGACATCACTGAGATCAAAATCAAGCTCAAAAGGCTTGGGTAAATTTCCATCAATGAGTGTTATATTTCTATTAGTATTTGCCCATCACTCATCTAAAACAACACCGAAAAGCCACACCAAGTGATCATGGAGCAAACAAGATGCTCACATGCCAAAAGCTACCAGTATGACAACATGTGACATTTAAATATCATGAACAAACATAATTATACAAGTAAATTAAAATATATGTTAAACTGGTATGATCAGGCACAATCAATGAAGACGAAGACTCTTACTATTGTTGTCCATTTAGAGGGATCAAAAGTACCATGTACAACGGCACTGTCATGATCCAAAACTTTTCTGTACTTAATATAGTAAATTGGTGTGATGTTAACTATTGAGCAGTTTTTTTGGGTCTCTGCAGGAGGTAGTTTCACAGTAAAGCTTGTATTTGTCGCACTCAGAATCATAGGCTGAATTATACTTGCAGCCAAAACCAGGCATGGAGTCTCTGAAAAATAAACATATGGAAAATGGCCATGTTGGCTTAAATTAATACTAAAAAAATTACAATCAATATATGCATTGTAGTAAGCATTATTCAATATTATATTCTACAAAGAGTTCAAAAATAAATTGCACTAAAAGAGTAAACACAGTAAAAAAATAAGAAAGAAAACTAAGGAATTATATGAATCCATATAATAAAGCATAGTGGTACTGTAGACCTATAAGCCGCAATATGTGAACAAAATCAATGTTTACCACTGTTCCAGGGTATGTTATTAATGATCAAAATTAAAAAAGTTATGTAGAGCAGTCTAAAGGGTCATATACTGGGTAATTGACTATTATTAGAAGAGTTAACCTCCTCTCATCTAATTGTCTACTGAAGTCCCTGTGTTTGTCCTCCATGCACAGAATTCTCAATGCACAGATATAGGGTGGGAAAGCATATGAGAGAGTGCTTCACTCTTTAAAAATTCTGCTAAACAACTAGTCATGATAGTTTGAAGTTAATGATTTTAAGATAATTTTTTTAACCTACCCTTACATTCTTTGAACACATACAGCCTTATTAAATTGCGATTTGGCCAGTTGAATAGGGCTCTATATAAGCACATAGCATATTTTTTTACAGAAGTTTTTAGTTAGTGAAGACCTTGCTTTTAGATATAAGTTCACTAACTAAAAACTTCTGTAAAAAAATATGCTCTGTGCTTATATAGAGCCCTATTCAATTGGCCAAATTGCAATTTAATAAGGCTGATAATAAGCAGTACTGACAGGCAGAAATTAAATAATAATCAGGAGTGCAGGTTCTGGAAAAAAACAATTCCAGTTCTAATAATAAGTTGTAGACAGGTATATTTTTCTTTTTTCCCTGTTGTAAAGCATATCAACAGCCCTATGGTTGTGTCTAGACTGTGAAGTGTCAAACCTGGGTTTAAGTCTTATCACAAATATATGTTATCTGTAAAGAGATGATATAAGACAAATATGGGTGTGGTAATGATAGATATTAAAAGTGTTATATTTATATCAGGTCTATTTTACTTACATTGTTCCTTTTCTCTCCCTGCAAATCACATAGATAAATCGCCTCTAAGATGAAATGGCAGGTTTGGTTTTATATCCTACTGCAACGTTATTTTTTTTTTTTTTTCATATACATATACATAGTAAAAGGTTGATATAAAACAAATGGATCTATAATGACTTAAACATTTTTAATTTAACTAATTTTTTTTTTTTTTTTTAAAAAGCAAAGGAGATGGACATTAACTTGAACCTAGAACTTACAGTTCTAAAAAAAATCATATATTTTTGGCCCACTGCACCACATGTCTGCATGGTCTGAATCATATTATCTATACTGCTGATTTTTGTGAAAGGGTTTTACAGGCCTTAACAATAACAAATTCAATATACAAGTAAATTTAAATAGGACTTGATTTGAGCCCTTTATATAAATGGTACAAAGCACATATGATGACTTCATTTTTTTTTATTATTAAAACATAAAATAACTTAATTTCCTATATTTTCTCTCCTATATGATGACATCCGTTTTATTTCTAGTTAAAACATTAAATATCTCCATTTCCTATATTTTCTCTTTATCAACTGGGCCTAAACGATAACTCTGAGAAATATCCCCAATATAAAAAAGGTAGTGGGGATATTTAAATCCACTGATCCCCACTTGATTAAATATACCCCACTTACTCTTTTTTTTAAAGTATTTTCTTTTAACTTATTTTAATTTCATCTGCGCATTTTTATATTTTATATACCTTATATTTCAGAAATAAACACTAAACACTGAGAGCCTCATTCAATTGCAATTTGGCCAATTGAATAGGGCTCTAAATAAGCACATAGCATACTTTTTTAAAGAAGTTATTAGTTAGTAAAGATGTTGCTTTTAGATAGAAGTTCACTAACTAAAAACTTCTTAAAAAAAAATATGCTATGTGCTTTTTTAGAGGCCTATTCAATTGTCAAAAACGTAATTGAATGAGGCTTTGAGTATATTTCTTAAAAATAGGAAAATAATAGCAATAAAGCCAATGTGGGGTTGCTATTAAATGTAAGAGACACTAGAAAGAACACAAAATTGTAAAAAAGTAAAGTAAAAAAGCAGAAAATAAAATAGAATAATTGTACCTGGGAATGGTTGTAAAGAAGCACTGTATGCTATAACGTGAGCGTCTCCTTTTAGCTTCTGCAGTAAAGCTGGAAACTTATTATGTTTATTTGCTTGATAAATAGCTGTAATGTCCTTGTCTTTTATGCTCCAATATATAAAGCAATCATCCACAGCCAGACTTGTAACTATTGCACTATCTAAACAAATAATGAAATATCGGTGAGGAAATTGAAATACCAGTCTGCAAGTCCCCCACCTGATTAGAGGGCAGCTAAATAAACAATGCAACAATTGGCGCATTGTATAAAAATACATATAATAGATAATGTAGCTTATTGTTTTAGATACAGTTTGTTCTCACTCATTCATCTGAAAGTAAAATACTTTCAATTATGTGAAAGGAAAAGGGAATTATTTTAAAAACAAATTGTTGCAAGTTGAATTACTTACCAGACAGCATTGATATGGTGATCACTTTCCAGCAATGACATCCATCCAAATCAGAGCCCCAGATATCTGTGACATTACTTTGGAAATATATACCTGGGTTTTTGCTATCAGTGGTATCCAAGGTCATTAATGGTCCCAACTTTGATATCTCCAAAAAGCAATTACAACTACTAATCTCAGTATGTGTTGCATCACTAGAACCTAAAATATGCTTTATTGTATCCTTTATAATATCATAGTACAAAATTCTGTTGTCATCATTCACTGACACTACAAAGTATAATCGGCTGAAAGAAAATAGAGAGATTTTGATAATTAAATAAATACAAAACCTATACAAATATGCTGTCATGCTGTTTACAAGGACACAATTAAGATATTCAGTTATGATACATGTATTAGATATCTGATAAACTGACATCTATGTCTTAATTAGCAAATTACAGGTCCGACAACAACTATCCAGCATCTGATAATCTCCCACCTCTTTTAATCAGGAAATATTTTAATTAGCACAAATTGTTTAGTTTCATTGCTTTCTCAAAAAGTCAGTTTTGTAAATAGATGAGGCTTTCAATAAACATGCTGAAAGCACTGGTTCAAATGAATACTTTGGACCTTATTAAATTAGACCTCTTCGTTTCCTCGGTCCTCGCAAAAGGCAGTTTTTTGCTGTTTGCGAGGACCGAATCCCCTATACTTCCCTCGCAGCCTGCTTTGCGAGATGACTCCGAAAAATGGCAGAGAATAAGCTTTGAAAGAGCTACGGAGTAACAGGCAGCCTTAAATCTATGAGGTGAATCTCGCACCTCGGAAGAATCCCTACGGGCACAAAAAAGTGCTAGCAAAGGATCCTAAACCACAAACGTGCTGCCTCGTAGCAGCCCGAGACAGCCGTGTGATGCTCCCCCCTGCTCCCTAAACACATCCCCATGCTACAGGGGTCCATATCGGGACCCCTGCAGCCCCCCACATTAACCCCTTGCAGCGGGGGTCCCTAATCAGCAGAGATCAAGCCCCAGCTGCATTTAAAACTTTTAAATTCCCCCGCTGCAGCACCTTGAAGGGCCCCACGGCACACTATTAGCAATCTCGGACGCGGCACCTAAAATTAACCCGCTCAGGACCCCTGAAGTGTCCCCACAATTGCTGCAGGGGGCCATAGGGACCCCCACAGCCCCCCCCCACATTAACCCCTTGCAGCAGGGGTCCCCGATCGCACCGATCGTGACCGCTGCATTTAAAATTTTAAAAATCCCGCCTCACGGGTCCTTAAAGGACCGTAAAGGTCCTGAAAGGACTCGCACTACAAAATATTAACCCCAGGCAACTAAAATTAACCCCATAACTCATGGGGGTCAATACAGACCCCCGTAAGCCGTAATTAACCCTATAACTCATGGGGGTCAATACAGACCCCGTAAGCCCTTAACTAACACTATAACTGATGGGGGTCAATACAGACCCCCATAAGCACTCCAGTAACCCTATAACACATGAGGGTCAATACAGATCCCCATAAGCCCTTAATTAACCCTATAACTCATGGGGGTCAATACAGACCCCCATAAGCCCTTAATTAACCCTATAACTCATGGGGGTCAATACAGACCGCCATAAGCCCTTAATTAACCCTATAACTCATGGGGGTAAATACAGACCCCCATAAGCCTTAATTAACCCTATAAATCACAGGGGTCAATACAGACCCCAATAAGCCCTTATTTAACCCTGTAACTCATGGGGGTCAATACAGACCCCCATAAGCCCTTATTTAACCCTATAACTCATGGGGGTCAATACAGACCCCCATAAGCCTCTATTTAAGCCTATAACTCATGGGGGTCAATACAGACCCCCATAAGCCCTTCATTAACCCTATAACTTATAGGGGTCAATACAGACCCCCATAAGCCCTTCATTAACCCTGCAACTCATGAGGGTTTGAGCCTTCTGATTGGCTGTTGTCAATGTCAATCAGTATTACAGACAATGAGAAGGCGCAGATGTCTTCAGCCAATCACCCCATGGGGGTGTATCCCATTGTGATTGGCTGATGGCATTAAAGCCTTCTGAATGGTTTAAATAAAGATTGACAGGTGCATTAGACAATCAGAGTGGGATTTTGGGGTGTATCCCATCCGGATTGGCTGACACATTGGCGCCTTCTGATTGGCTGAAATTTGATAGACAGCATTTTCAGCCAATCAGATGGTGCCATTGCCTATTTCCTTCTGGAAAAGGCTCTAGGAGGCTCATTAGCGCCGGGGAGGTCTGCGAGTGCGGACCTCCATTCGTATTTTTATTTTAGTTTTTTAGAGCGTGGATTGTTAAGGGCCCAGCCAGGGCAGAAAAAGGAGGAGGCCGGGGACATCTCGCCAAGGTAAGTTGAATGAATATTATGTTTATTTTACTTTATTTTGTGTCTATATGTTGTAGTAATGTAATGTTTTTTTTTTTTAACAGGGGCCGCACCGGAGAAGAAAAGAAGGATGGGGACATGCTGGAAAGGTGAGTAGAATATTTAGAATGTTTATAATGTTTATTAATTTTATGTAAATGTGTTGCACTCATTTTATTTTATTTTTCCCCTAGGTTGGTGATCTGAAGGGACATCTGCAAAGGTGAGTGGTCTTAATTATTTTATTTTAGGTTAGAATTAGGGTTTCTGTATGTAGATAGGATTTATTGTATGTTAGATAGGGGTATGTATTTTAGATAGTTAGGATTTATTGTATATTAGATAGATGGGGTATGTATTTTAGATAGCTAGGATTTATTGTATATTAGATAGATAGGGGTATGTATTTTAGATAGTTAGGATTTATTGTATATTAGATAGATAGGGGTATGTATTTTAGATAGTTAGGATTTATTGTATATTAAATAGATTGGGGTATGTATTTTAGATAGTTAGGATGTATTGTATATTAGGATTGATTGTATGTTAGATAGATAGGGGGTATTGTATTTTATTTGTATTGTATTGTATGTATTGTATTGTATTGTGTATGTCTTTCCTTTTCAGGTGTGTCATTTTTTTTTTCTGTAGTGGGGGCGTTGTAATGTATTTTTTTTCTGTAATGTTCCTTTTTAAATTTTTTGTGACTTAAGTTTTTTTTATTTTCTGTAATGTAGATTTTTTATTTTTTGTGACATGTTTTTTTTTATTCTCTTTAAGGTAGATTTTTTTATTTTTTGTGACAGTTTTTTTTATTTTCTGGTGGGGGGGGTTATTAGGGGTAGGTAGTGTAGGTGTTAATAGATTAGTGTAGAGGGGGGTTAGTTTAGACTTTATTTTTTTATTGGGGGGTATAGTGCAGTATAGTGTTTGTAGTTAGTCCTTGAGGACCGTCATGGCACTTATGTGGTTAATGTTAAGGTTGTAACTGCCCCATAAGGATCATAATATACCCTTATGGGACTGATGGGATTAAATAGAGGCTTATGGGGGTCTCTATTGACCCCCTGAGTGACAGGGATAATTAAGGCTTATGGGGGTCTGTATTGACCTCCATGAGTGACGGTGTTAATTAAGGGCTTATGGGGGTCTGTATTGCCCCGCCCCCCTGAGTTATAGGGTTAATTAAGGGCTTATGGGGGTCTGTATTGACCCCCATGAGTGACAGGGTTAATTAAGGCTTATGGGGGTCTGTATTGACCCCCATGAGTGATACGGTTAATTAAGGGTTTTTGGGGGTCTGTATTGACCCCCATGAGTGACGGGGTTAAATAAGGGCTTATGTGAGTCTGTATTGACCCCCATAAGTTATAGGGTTAATTAAGGGCTTATGGGGCACTGTATTGACCCCCATGAGTGAGGGGGTTAATTAATGGCTTATGGGGGTCTGTATTGACCCCTATGAGTGACAGGGTTAATTAAGGCTTATGCGGGTCTGTATTGACCCCCATAAGTGATGGGGTTAATTAAGGGTTTTTGGGGTCTGTATTGACCCCCATGAGTGATGGGGTTAATTAAGGGCTTATGTGAGTCTGTATTGACCCCCATGAGTTATAGGGTTAATTAAGGGCTTATGGGGGACTGTATTGACCCACATGAGTGACGGGGTTTATTAATTAAGCCCTTAATTAATTTTAGGTGCCGTGATTTCTAATTGTGTGCCGCGGGCCCTTTAAGGAGCTGCATCGGGGAATTTAAAAGTTTTAAATGCAGGGGGGGCCTGATCGTTGCTGCAAGGGGTTAATGTGGGGGGGCTGCGGGGGTCCCATGGGGACCCCCCGCGTAGAGGGGGATTAATTTTAGGTGCCGAGGGGTAGTTGGAGTACCCCCCACGGCAGGGCTTATGTGTGGGACTGCCGCGGAGGCACAGTTTAGGACCACTGCAGCAATTGATGAGGTGTGGGAGCCTGCAAGATCATCTCGGAGGCTGTCACTCCTCATGTAGATTTTCTCTGTGTTGATACGGACGTAGTTCACACGTTGCTCACAGCAGGGCTAATTTAATAGCGTCGTAACTTTTATAAATTTGCAGAACATAGGATTTAAGTAGAAGCCTCTTATCTACAAGGCTGGAATTTAATAAGGCTGTTTATGTTTAAGTTAATTTAATTCTCTGCATTTTCTCTCCCTTAGATAAATAGATAGAACTGCAATATTCATTTCAAAAATTTAAACCATCGCTGGTCTGGTAAAATCACTAATCTGGAAAATCTTCGGAGCGGACAATGCTGGATAATCAGTGTTAAACCTGTATCAGTAAAAATACAATTACTTTTAATATTGCTAACTTCATATGTTACAAAACCCCAAGTGGTTCACTTTTTTGAAGAGTGCCGTTAATGATGAAAATATAAATTCTAATCTTATGTATTATTTAAAAAAATCGAAACATATTATTTTAGTATTTTTTGTGGACAGGCACAACCAGAGACATAATGATATGTCATGAGCTCCTTGGGTCAGAAGGTGTCTACCACATTACTGAGGAAGAGCAGGGGGCAAGTACAAGTAACACCAGATCTAATGAAGTGGTTGGGCCAAAGCCGAAATGACACCCAGCTGCGGATGTGTCTGGAGGGGAAAGGAAGGTCCCATGCCGCACAGATCAATTCAGAATAGAAACCTGGATTGTTAAAACTATGAATCAAGGCAAACTAGATGTGGCCAAGAATTAAATAATAATGTTAAACATTGATATCCTGGGAATTGGTGAACCTAAATGAACTGTAATGGGACATTTCACATCAGAAACCACCAGATCTTCTACTGTGGTCAAGAATTTAGCAAAATAAATTGAGTAGCCATTCTAGTCAATCAAAGATTGACCAAAGCAGTGCTCGGTTGCAGACAGAATGATTTCAATTTGAATTCAAGGCAAGCCATTTAATATCACAGTGATACATGTCTATGCTCCAATCACGGATGCTGAAGAGGCTGAAGTTGTTCACTTCTATGAAGACATTCAACACGTCATAGATAGAATACAATGAAAATATGTTACTATCATCATAGGAGATTGAAATGCTAAAGTAGGGAACCAAAGGAAACCTGGAATAACTGGTAAGTTTGGCCTTGGAGTACAAAATGAAGCAGGTCAGAAATTAATAGAATGTTAAGATAATTCTCTGGTCATAGCAAACACCCTCTTCCAACAGCCTCCGACACAGCTCCACACATGGACATCACCAGATGGACAACACAGAAATCTGATTGACTACATACTTTGCAGCCAAAGATGGAGGAGCTCTATACAGTCAGCAAAAACAAGACCTGGAGCTGACTGCGGCTCAGACCGTGAGCATCTTATCGCAAAGTTGAAAATTGAAGAAAAGAGGGAAAACCATCAAACCAAGTAGATACATCATAAATAATATCCCTTGTGAATATGCAGTGGAAGTAAAGAATAGATTTAAGGAACTAGACATGGAAGATATAATGCCTAAAGAACTCTGGACCAAAGTTTGCAACATTATCCAGGAAACAGCAACAAAGAATATCCCTAAAAGAAAGAAAAGTATGAAGTCAAACTGGCTGTCTGATGAGGCTTTGAAAGTAGCCCAGGAAAAAAGGACATTGAAAAGTAGTGGAGATAAGAAAAGATTTGTCCAACTGAATGCAGAATTTCAGATGATAGCAGGAAGAGACAAGGAGACATTCTACAATGAGCGATGTAGAGAGATTGAATAAGATAACCGGATGGGTAAATTAAGAGATCTCTTCAAGAAAATTGGGAAACTAAAAGGCACCTTTCATGCAAAAGTGGGAGTGATAAAAGACAAAAATGGTAGGGACTTCACAGAAGAAGATCAGATAAAGAAGAGGTGGCAGGAATACACTGAAGATCTATACAGGAAGGATCTTAACAGCAGCGATGACCTCAATAATTTGTCCAATGAATTGGAGCCAGACATCTTGGAGAGTGAAGTGAGATGGGCCCTAGGATGTCTTGCTGATAATAAGGCTGCAGGAGGTGATGGAATCCAAATTGAACTATTCAAAATTCTACAGGATGACGCTGTGAAAGTGTACTTGCCTTATGCCAACACATTTGGAAAACTCAACAATGGCCAATAGACTGGAAAAGGTCAGTCTACATTCCAATACCCAAAAAAGTCAGTGTTAAAGAGTGCTCCGTTTATTGCACTAATTTCACATGCTAGCAAGGTAATGCTTAAGATTCTACAAGCTCGCCTTTAACAATATATGGACCAGGAACTACCAGATGTGCAAGCCGGGTTCCGCAGAGGAAGAGGCACAAGAGATCAAATTGCCAATGTCTGTAGGATAATATAGAAAGCAAGAGAGTTCCAAAAAAACAAACATTTACTTCTGCTTCTTAGACTATTATAAAGCCTTTGACTGTGTGGATCACAACAAAATGTGGCATGTCCTTAAAGAGATGGGAGTACCCGATCATCTCATCCTTCTCCTAAAGAATCTCTATGTCGACCAAGAAACCATGGTCAGAACCGAACATGGGATAACAGAATGGTTCAAGATCGGAAAAGGAGTGTGACAAGGTTGTATATTGTCAGCTTATTTATTCAACTTATATACAGAATACATCATGCTTAAGGCTGATCTGGATGAATCCAAAGCAGGAAACAATTTTGCTGGAAGGAATATCAACAACCTCAGATATGCCAATGATACTACTCTGATGGCTGAAAGTGAGGAGGAACTAAAGTACTTATTGATGAGGGTAAAAGAAGAGAGTGCAAAAGTTGGCCTGCTGCTCAATGTTAAAAAGACGAAGATCATGGCAAACGGCAATCTCACTTCCTGGCAAATAGACGGGGAAGAAGTGGAGGCAACAACAGATTTTATTTTCCTTTGATCCAAGATCTCTGCAGATGGTGACTGTAGTCATGAAATTAAAAGACGTTTGCTTCTGGGGAGGAAAGCTATGGCAAGCTTGGAAAAGTTAGTAAAAAGTAAAGATATTAAATTATCAACAAAGGACTACATAGTTCGAACTATGGTATTCCCAGTAGTAACATAGGAATGTGAGAGCTGGACCATAAAGAAACCTGAGCGCCTAAGAATTGACGCCTTTGAATTGTGGTGTTGGAGAAGACTGCTTAGAGTCCCTTGGACTGAAAGAAGATCCAATAAATCAATACTTCAAGAAATCAAAACAAACTGTTCACTCAAAGGTATGATCATGAGGCTGAAGCTCAAATATTTTGTCCATATTATGAGACAGCAGGATTCCCTAGAAAAGACTCTGATGCTGGGAAAGAGTGAAGGCACAAGAAGAAGGGGATGATAGAGGCAGAGATGGATAGATGAGGTCACTGAAGCAATGAACATGAACTTCATAGAGCTCAAAGGGGCAGTGACTGAGAGATGCACCTGGCGTGCTGTGGTCCATAGAGTCATGGAGAGTCGGACGAGACTGAACGACTAAACAACAACAAATGTCTCTATCTCAATATGATGTTTCTGGTGTTAGACTGTAATGTATGTAAGAAGTAACATTTTATTACTGGAAAAGGTACAGCAAAATATTTACAAATATGAAGTCATGGGCAGTTTAGAAAAATTTACATAAATCTTCTAAAATCTATTATGATAACAGGCTTATGATTATTGCAATAAATAAAAAACATGTAATTTTAAGTCTAAAACTCAAAGGACTATTGTAGTATGATAAAATATTCACATGCTTTTGAAGTAATAAAATAACATTAGCAGGTATGCAAGACAAGAATATAACTATTTTTTAGAGAAAACCTTAAAGTAAGATGCCTGATTGTGTCAAGGAGGATTTCATCTTGGACAATTAGTCTGCCTTTAGCTTGAGTGGGAGGGTTATCCTATGCCATTGAGTTCTATTGTCAAGGTGTTATTTGAAGAGGAAGTTGTTTTTTTTCTTAATTTATCTGAATTCAGATCTTATCGGAAACTACAGTACCTCACACTCGCTGCGAGTTTCCAATCCTTTTACAAACCAAGACAGAATGTCCATCATTACTAAAGAAAAACTGAAAACAATAGTTACAAATTTTACTATTTTGTATTTTCTAAAACATGGTGATGATTTTTATGTCAAGTAATTTAAAAGAGGACTATAAAGACTCAATGGTCCTTTAAAGAAACACTCTAGTTCAATAAAAAGACACTTGGACACTTGTGTTAGCCATCAACATAAAAACATTTTTGGTCAAAATAAGAATTTTTTAAGACTTTGTTTATGAGAAGAATTAATTTTGTGCTTGTTAAATCATTTCCTGAGAGCTGTCTCATGAGTGAGTGATTATTTATTTGTTAGTGGAGGGAGGAGTGAGGAGGAGGAAACAGGAACATGTGATAATGTTTGTTAGGAAATTTGATCTGACTGAAATTGACCCACATCCCTGCCCCTTCAATGGCTTAGAAGCCGCATAAGGAAATGCAAGGATTGCTGTCCAGAAATGTAAACACTCTTCTCAAACACATTATTTCCACCAATGTTTGCGTGGACGTTTCATGGATACCTTGTGGAGGCATCACATTTTTCTAAATAAAAACTAGCTTAATTGCTTTATACCTGCTTAATGAGAATCAGAGTTTTTTTTATTTGTACAGGGTGGTCCTTTAATAGTTAACTTGGTGCTGTATGGCTATGAATCAGCCTCATTGTTCCCTACCATCAGATCTGCATATTATCTCTATTTGATCAAAGTAAGCTCTCACTCATGATCAAAGGGCATGCACATGCTTACGCAATTACAAGTGAGGATGAGCAAAGCACATGATGACTCATATGGATCATGTAGCAAATCCAACCTCCATTTTAGCTTTCTAAATCATTCTTAAAATCATTGAATTGGATATAAGTGTGTGCCATTGTCCAGAAAACTACAATGAAAAATATTCCCCCCAAAAAAGAAAACTATCAAGGCAAATTGGCTGTCTGATCAGGCTCAGGAAAGAAGGAAATTGAAAGCAAGTGGAGATAGGAAAATATTTGTCCAACTGAGTGCAGAATTCAAGAGTACAGCAAAAAGAGACAATAAGACTTTCTATAACAAGCAATGTAAAGAGTTCAAAGAAAATAAAATGTTAAAGTCAAGGGATCTCTTCAAGGAATTTGGGGATCTCAAAAGAACCTTTCATGCCAAAGTGGGCATGATAAAAGACGAAAGTGTAAGGAACTTTACAGAAGCAGATCAGATAAAGAAGAGGAGGCAGACACAAAGAAGATCTATACAGGAAGGATCCTAACATCATTGATAAACTCAATGGTTTTTCCAGACATCTTGGAAAGTGATGTGATATGGTTCGTAAGATGCCTTGCTGATAACAAGGCTGCAGGAGTTGATGGAATCCCAGCTGAACTGCTGAAACTCCTAAGAGATGATGCTGTGAAATTGCCGCTAGCCTTATGGAAACACATTTGGAAACCGCAACTGTGGCCAGTAGACTGAAAAATGTGAGTGTATATAATAATCCAAAACAAATGCCGAAGAATGCTCCAATTATCAAACAATTGCAATAAATTCACATTCCAACAAGAGTCAACAAGCCAGTTTCAGAAAAAAAATAATGTGTACCTCTGTTTAACAGACTATTATAAAGCCTTTTACTGTGTGGATCACAGCAAAATGTGACAAGTTCTTAAAGATATAGGAGTACCAGACCATCTCATCCACCTCTTGAGAAATCTGTATTCACTGTCAAAATTGAACTGGAACAATGGTTCAAGATTTGGAAAGGATTATGGCAAGATTTTATATTGTCAACTTATTTCTTGAACTTATACACTGTGTACATCAGGCGTAAGGCCGGAGTGGAAGAATACAAAGCAGGAATTAATATTTCTGGGAAAAATATTAACAACCTCAGATATGCAGAAAATACCACACTCATGGCTGAAGGTGAGGAGAAACTAAAGGACCTACTAATGAGGATAAAAGAAGAGAGTGTACAAGCTGGCCTGCTGCTCAACATTATAAAGACAAAACTCATGGCAAACAGTAGTCTCAGTTCCTGTAAAATAGATGTAAGTGGAGGCAGTGATACATTTTATTTTTGTGGCTTCCAAGATTTCTAGAAATAGTGACTGCAGCCTTGAAATTAAAATACGGTATGTGTACTTCTAGGAGGAAAGCTATGACAAGTCTGGGAAAGCAATTAAAATGTAAAGATATTACACTATCAACATAGTTAGAACTATGGTATTCCCAGTAGTAACATATGGATGTGACAGCTGGACCATAAAGAAGTCTGAGCACCATAGAATTGATGCCTTTGCATTGTGGTGTTGGATACAACTTCTTCAAGTCCCTTGGACTGCAAGAAGGTACAACCAATCAATACTACAGGAAATTAAGCCAGAGAAGACTCCAATGCTGATTGAAAGCACACGAAGAAGGGGGGATGGATAGCTGAGGACTTTTAAGCAATGAACATGAGCCTGCTGGAGTTGGGCATCAGGGCAGTGGTTTAGATATGTTTCTGGCATGTTGCAATCTAAAAACATGCTGTGTCCATTGGGAGCTCCTAATCTCCCACTATTCCCCGCACAAGCAATAAATAATTGTGCAGTTTCAAAACTGTTTATGAACAAATATAATGACTGGAAATTACAAACAGTAATAAAATATCCATATAAACACTGTAGATACAAAAAAAGTGTAGGTTTACAAAAGAACAAAGTATCAATAATGTTGAAAGACAACAGAGTATTGTCTAATTACTATTTGGTATGCAATTAACAAACATCCTCTCATGCAAATTAAAAATGGCTCGTGACCTTTTCTCTGCTATATGCTTTTAGTAACAATCCGTGTGTGTTTAATTACTTCTGCTGCTCAGGAACCAAGAACAGAAAAGAGAGAAGGAGCAGACAATGGACTACCTAAGCATTTGTTATCCGACAGATGGAAACTTAGAGAAAAGCAAAAGAATGTTGTTTACTCAATTAAATACAGCAAACGTAATACAGGTCACTAATACCTCACTCCTAAATATGTTATTTTCACCCTATGAGAGAAGGTGCTAGAATGTTTCTATATAAGCATGGATTAGAAAATGCAAGACCTTAAATTCCAGTGTTACATTACTAAGACTTAATGGATGTCTTAATACAATGTATTCCTTGTTCAGATGAATACAATACAATTACTTAAACAGGAACCTGTATTAAACATCTTTTAACAGTTTTTATTGAATTTTTTTCATTTACATTACAACAGCAAATTGCATGTTTTGTGTTTAAAGCATATGTGAAAATCTGACATCTTCATTACTGGTATTTTCATTTATTTGCTATTTGATAGTACTGGGAAGAGATTTTAGTGGATTGCATTCAAGTTATGCCATATCTAATGTATTTTTACATTCGTTTATTGTTATTAGATTTCTACATTATCACAGATTAAACTCTACATAGGCATTTTGGAAGGGACAATGTAATGATAAAACAAGGTCATGACCTTTTAAAAGAATAAGAATAAGCCCTATTACTCCAACAGTCAATAACTTACTTGTGGTTGAGACCAGTCTTGTTCTTCCTAGCTTAATTTCTGTTCATTTCCTAGCAGAACTGTTGTAATAGTAGGAAATCATATTACAAATGGTTCCAATAAGTCTGCATATTTCAGCAAAAAAGGAGAGCAGACCCAGACATCAACAGGCAAATGTGCCACCCATAGAGCCCAACTGTAACTAAGTTTTACTTTTCAATTTATTTAATATTTAAATGCATATTTAATCAGTGAAAGTTAAAGGGCTAAACTGCAAAATGTACCTGTTCAATGAGAAAAATGAGATGGCTTCTATGGTTGAAGTTACATGTAATGTGTTGATAAGCTTCAGGGATTTTTCCTTTTGTTCCAAGTCTATGACAAATACTTTGGTACCATTTTCTTGTAGGGTGATATAAATATGTCTTGCGATCCAGTCTATTGTTATGCTCTGACCTTTTAAGAGTCTTTCATCTTGTAAAAGCTGAAGAATACAAAATGGGATATACATATATAATATACAATTATGGTGTCACATTCTCTACTATACATAAACACTACATAGTATGGCTCTTGCGTGGTACTTTGGTGCACTGCGTGTGCAGTCTCTTTAAGTTAACTTATGTTGTACACAAAGTAGAATAATTTAGCAGCATATCAATATCACCACATGCAGAAGGCAAGTCTCTACTGCAATGATATTTTGCTTAATGTAAATTTTATCGAAGTGATATACTCAAAAATATAACTGTCCTACAATACATAAAAGTATACAAGATACGATTTCTTTTTAAACAGTTCAAAACCATTCTGGCCATTATTTACACTAGCTTTTTAGCAGCGCTTAGTTAAAATATGACTTTTCTTAGAGAACAAGTTGCTGTATAATAAACTAAAACATTTTATTCACAAACAAGACAATTAAAATGTTAATAGCATACATTTACTTAATTGGTTTCAGAACTTGTATGAAACACTGCTATTCATTCAAGTCACACTACCTTTTCCAGTCATAATTATGGTGTGCAAATATACATTTCACAATTGCTTAATAGCCTTCTGTTTTTATCTAGGTCACTGGTGTTTAATGTGGAGTGCTTTCAGGCTTTTATTTATTAGGCGCATTAGTGCAGGAATATCTTCTTTTGTAATGAAATACTAAAGGATACATCTATTACAAAAAATGATATGTTTAATGCCAGCTTTCAAGTACTTCATCAGTATACAGTCACAATTTTGAGTGGTACTGTGATTAATTCATATTGTAGTGAGTTACATCTCCTATTATCAGCCATTGTCTATATACTCTATAATGTCATACACCCTTATACCAATTTCAAAAGACAGTACAATGATCTCCTTATTGGTTCTTTCATAGAGATTGAATAGTCAGAATAAAAGCTTTAGATACCACTTTTTATAGTAAGTATTATCAACACATAAGTACTCTTTTAAATTATGAGAAAGTGTAAAACATAGGCACATACCAGAAGCGTAGAATATTGTTTCAGGTCTCTGCATAATAGCAAGTCATTGAGTATGTAGTATAGGGCTTCATCATAGACTGTGTAACAGACTAACTTCAAAGTGCCAACTGAGGACAAATTCCACAGCGCTTCCTTCCTGTCTGTTTCAATAAAAGACACTAGCTCAGATGAGACAGCGATTATGGAAGGAACTGGATGGATATCTACAAAAAAGAAATATATAGAGTTGGTTTGTATATAGTCGGTTTGTTTTGGTTATATACATACTTAGTGAATCAGGGGGAATGTAACACAATATGTTATTGAGGGTTACAGGGTTCCAATAATCATCATAGCAACTGAGTGCAAGTTTTCCATGCATTTGTGCAGTCATAGCAATCCATGATTTATTATCTGGTCACAAAATCTTAATACAACATGTATTTAGCATTATAACACAAAAATATCATATTATGACTGAGGCTTTTTGCTTTAATTTTAATAGTAAGAAGGAACATATTACATCATTTAGAAGGCTAGATTCAGCTATCAAGATATCATTATTATTATTATTATTATTACAGTTTTTTTATAAAGCGGTAACATATTTTTAGCGCTGTACAGAGGTTAAGTAAAAAGGAAAAAAATGCAAATACAATGTTAAACATATCCCAAAAAGTATGGGGCCCTGTTTTTGAGTATTAAATCTTTTATACATGGTGCGTTTTTCAAAACACCATACAAGACTGAAAACTTTACAATCTAAAGGGATCATTGAAACAAAATAAGTATTTAAAGGAAGAAACAAGGGCTTGGCAAGTAATTCAAAAGAGAGTAGAGGGTTAATTAGTGATTTAGGTTGGGGTGTGTCAGCTGAAAGTGAAAAAGTAACAATATTGTATTATAATAAATTCCTTTTACAAACCCTACTTCTCATACCTGAAGTATTTTTTTCTAGTTCAGAGACTGGCCCTGTACCCACAGAAGTGGAAGCTGTCACCTGCAAGACATGACATGGAACATGATTGAGCCATCTAAACAATGCAAGTAGTCTGCTTCTGGGCCAGTGAGGGAGAAGAGGCGTTGTGCCAATTTCATTCTTATCCTATCATCTAACAAATACTCAGGACGTATTCCTGTTCCCTCCACCCCAACCTTCCTCCCGATAGCTAAAAAAAAGACTTTCATGATGTAGTTTGCAGAATAAGATTTAACAAGCAGAAAATTGATTCTTCTACTAAAAAAAGAGAATCTTCAAAAATGTCATGCTCATGGCTTATGCAGTTGCTGATGTAGTTAGTTGGGTACACACTTGACAAACAAATATATTTTTTGTTGAACTACAGTGGTCCTTAAAGGCAGAAATGTCCATGCATACAGACATGTCTGAGCATATGCACAAACTATTTCATGGCATTGAAAACTTGAGGCACCTTACTTACTGAATATTTTCTACACTAGGCCTTGGCTGCTTTGCCTTTGCAGAATAAGCCGCTGTTGACGCCTAGTATAAAGTTAATTTTAAATCTGTTTTACCCCCACTCTGAACTGGTGGAGTGATGTGAATGTTTTATTATTTATGAATATTATAGAGATAGAGCAGAGTGGAAAGTATGTTTTTTTTTTCTGATAGTAGCTCTTCTCTCCTGTGGAAGGAGTCTATAGAAGACCATTGTTTTGTCTAATCCCTATCAGGACACTGGCAAAATTGTGTGGAGGGCACTTGGCTCTGACCATTTTAGCAAGCAAGAGACCATGCTGTGTATTTCCCACTTGCACTCTTGCACAAAAATAATATACTGTATATACTCAAGTATAAGCCAAGTTTTTCAGCCCTTTTTTTAAGGCTAAAAAGGGCCCCCTCCTCTTATACTCGAGTCACTCTCCCCCACATGTCTCTCTAACCCCCCCTTATGTCTCTCTAACCCCCCCCCCGTGTCTCTCTAACCCCCTGTGTCTCTCTACACCCCCTGTGTCTCTCTAACCCCCGTGTCTCTTTCCCTCCCCCCCTCCTTATCCTCAACCCCCCCTCCTCATTCTAAACCCCCCTCCTCACTTTACCCCTCTAAATACCTCCCCCTCTCCCTTTCCCCTCACTTACCTCCATCTGCAGCTGCTCCTCCGGCCTCCGCTCCTTCTTGCGTCGGCACCCGGTATATGCTAATGACGTGACGTCACATGCCCACCACATCATTAGCATTGGCCGGGTCAAGACGCAGGAAGGAGCGTGGAGGCCGGAGGAGCAGCGGCAGATGGAGGTAAGTGAGGGGAAAGGGAGAGGGGTGGAGGTATTTAGAGGGGTAAAGTGAGGAGGGGGGTTTAGGATGAGGAGGGGTAAAGTGAGGAGGGGGTTTTAGGATGAGGATGGCGGGGGGGTTTAGGATGAGGATGGGGGTTTAGCATGGGGATGGGGTTTTAGGATGAGGATGGGGAGGGTTTAGGATGAGGATGAGGAGGGTTTAGGATGAGGATGGGGAGGGTTTAGGATGAGGATGGGGAGTTGAGGATGGGGGGTTGAGGATGGGGGGTTGAGGATGAGGATGGGGGGTTGAAGATGGGGGGTTGAGGAGGGGGTTGAGGTTAAGGAGGGGGGTTGAGGAGAGAGGTTTTGGAGGGGGGCTGAGGAGAGAGGTTGAGGAGGGAGGTTTAGGATGAGGATGGGGGTGTTGAGGAGGGAGGTTTAGGATTGGGATGGGTGGGTTGAGAAAGGGGGGGTTGAGGATGGGGGGGTGGAGGTTGAAGAAGGGGGTTGAGGAGGGAGGTTGAGGAGGAGGTTTAGAATGAGGAGGGTGGTTGAGAATGAGGAGGGGGTTGAGGATGAGGAGGGAGGATGAGAAGGAAGGATGAGGAGGGGGTTGAGGATTAGGAGGGAGGATGAGGAGGGAGGTTGAGGATGAGGTTGAGATTGAAGAGGGAGGTTGAGGAGGGGGGTTGAGGATGAGGATGGGGGTTTGAGGATGGGGGGGTTGAGGTTGAGGAGGGGGTTTAGAATGAGGGGGGTTGAGGATGAGGAGGGGGGTTGAGGAGGGAGGTTGAGGATTAGGAGGGAAGTTGAGGATGAGGAGGGAGGTTGAGGATGAGGAGGGGGGTTGAGGTTGAGGAGGGAGGTTGAGGAGGGGGCTGAGGATGAGGAGGGGGGTTGAGGAGGGGGTTGAGGATAGGGGCTGGCTGGTTGAGGATGGGGGGTTGAGGTTGAGGAGGGAGGTTGAGGAGGGGGTTTAGAATGAGGAGGGAGGTTGAGGATGAGGAGGGAGGTTGAGGATGAGGAGGGAGGATGAGGAGGGAGGATGAGGAGGGAGGTTGAGAATGAGGAGGGGGGTTGAGGATGAGGAGGGGTTTTGAGGATGAGGAGGGAGGTTGAGGATGAGGAGGAAGGTTGCGGATGAGGAGGGAGGATGGGGAGGGAGGTTGAGGATGAGGAGGGAGGTTGAGGTTGAGGAGGGAGATTGAGGAGGGGGTTGAGGCTGAGGAGGGGGGTTGAGGAGGGGGTTGAGGATGAGGAGGAGGGTTGAGGAGGGAGGTTGATAATGAGGAGGGGGTTGGGGAGGGAGGTTGAGAATGAGGAGGGGTGTTGAGGAGGGAGGTTGAGAATGCGGAGGGGGGTTGAGGAGGGAGATAAGGGAGGGGGGAAGAGACACAGGGAAGGGAGAGGGGGGAAGAGACACATGGAAGGGAGAGGGGGGAAGCGACACAGGGGAGGGAGAGGGGAGAAGAGATACAGGGGAGAGAGAGGGGGGGACACAAGAAAAGGGCACACAAGAGGGGGACACAGAGGGCAGCACATTTCCCACCCTCTGCTTAAACTCAAGACACTCATTTTTCCCAGTATTTTGTGGTAAAATAGGTGCCTCGGGTCGGCTTATACTCGAGTATATACGGTACTTTAGGAATAAGCAATGTATTGTTGCAGAATTGATTATTACCTGAAATTGTACAAGCCCAGGATTCAGATCATAAAGTATGAAAGACCTTGCTGACCCTAATGTATTCACAGTAGTCCAAGTAGAAATTGATCCATTGAAGTGGCTCTCGTTAATTATTCTATAGGAAACAGTAAACTTTATCAAAGCACCGTTGGGCATATTTGGTGTATCCCATCTCAGTTCCACTCCAATAATGTCCTTGTCAAATACACTATTATTACACGGGAGAAATATCCTTAGGGTCAAAGGTTCAGATGGAACTGTAAATCAAAAGAGTAACAGAGTAAAAAATAAAGTAACAGTATTCATTTTGTGTAATTTATAGTTAAAGTTTAGACAAAATCTAATGTATTCTATTATGAAATAGCACACTTAGAGAATGAATAAATGTGTAATAGAAGTCTGTAAATTAGATGAGCAGGTTAAATGAGTGACGCAAATGTATCGTATATTTTTTCTGTAGACGACTTCTCATCACCTCAAACATGGTATAGTAATTGGTAAACCATAACTTATAATATCTAGTTAATCAAAGTTTAGTTATGAATTCCCCTTTAACAAAAAATAATAATATTTCAGGCAGTCCAGGAAGAAGTGGATAAGCGAAACGTGCACGTCGGCTGGAGTTGGTCCCCCGATGAAGACGTCACAGCTAGTGGTTCAGCGTTTGAGTGCAAGGAAGTGTTGTTTGTTCCTTTCTCCTGTTTATTTGATCTGTATGTGATTATACCTTTTTGGTTTAGAGGCGATAGGGAGGGATATTTAGCTTTCATTCTCTGCATAAGTAGTTAGTATTCCAAGTGGTGGATCCCCTGTTCCATCACAATAGTTTAGAGGTTTAGGGCTATTTTTGTATCAGGATCAGTGCAGGTAGTGTAGTTTTTTTGCCGCTTTGGGAGTGAGTGGTGGGCTCCAGTACTGCCACATAAAGTAGTGATAGTTTTTTCTATCTCTTCTTTTCATTTATGGTACTACAATTTGTACATTATTTATAATCATGATATATTAATTATTGTCTGTATAGATATCTATATATTAGCCATATTTATGGTTCACTAGTTTTGCACAGGAGATACTTGATATTTTTTGATATTGATATTTATCTGTATATATGAATTATATTGCACTTTTGCACTTTCTGGTTATACCATATGCACTTTTCACTAATTGCACTTTACTGTATTGGCATCTGAATATGATACTATGCTATAATTAATTAACTTTTTTTGTTATTGATAGATTGTGTATTACAATTTTTTATGTGCTATTTCTACTGTCATTACTACCTAATCAACTGGCCTGAGATTGATAAGTTTATATTTCCTGTATGTGGAAAGAGATTTTGATACTGTTTATTGGTTATTAATTCGGGGGAATATATGTATTTTATATTTTAATTTGACCGTGTTTTTGTTCTGTTGTTTTAAATGATAAAGAGTTTTTTATTTTATATTCTTGATTGATCTTCTCTCTTTTTATCATTACTATCCAGTGGCAGAGAGGTCTGATTAGATTTAGGAAGTTATTTTCTTTTTTTTGTCAATATATATTATTCTACATTTTTTTCAATCTGGGTACATATATATTAGGGCAACTATAAAATTGCCAGTACATTTAGGTGTATCCTGATTGGTCTGTAAATATTTCAGCCAAATCTTTCGAAGTATAAAAAAGAATAATATGCAAACATTCAAAACATTTAAAAATAAAAAAAAGCATGAAATGTTTGAATCAAAAAAGTAGTGGTTCTAGTCTAAAATATTAGTTGTAACTCTTGGTTGCTATGAATACTTCAGTATTTATTTCAGAAAAAAAGGGTCTATTGGCCTTCACACAGTACCATATAACTATATCCCCTGCTGGTTTAGTAAGAGAATAAAACAGCACACTAACATACATTAGGAAGGAAGTACTAGTTATGGCACATATCATTTTATTTCACTCACACAAAATGTAAAACTTACTTTTGGGGCTATGTGGTAATATATATATATATATATATATATATATATATATATACAGTATATATATTTATATTTATTTACAGACAGTAGAAACATTGATCTATCTACCTATCCTCAATGTATCACACAGATATTAACATGTATCAATGTATTCAATATATTCAATTCTGAATGTTAAATATGATAAATGTTTGTATGATGCACAACTCATTGATACCTTGTCAGATTTCTTTGAGTCCACTGTTCACTATATGAGGGTGCTTTATTTTAAGACTTACAATCCTTAGGAAGTTGCTTTAGTGCACCGAAATACAGAGGAGACAAGATTTTATTGCTATATAATTCTCAATCACTTTTTTTACAATATATTTTTATCTAATCACATAAATAAAATCAAACAAAAAAACATTGTAGAATACAATTGTTAAAGTGAACTTATCATACATATTCCTGTTTGATTACAATATGTATATTCTTCTGTGTTTGCAAAAGAGAACATTCTCAGATATACAATGGTAAATCAAAAGAAGAACACTCCTTCCCCAAATGTTGGTCAGGTCAAGTTCTCCTCCGATTGTTTGACAGACTGGGCCCCCCACAAATTACTCATTCAGGAAATAGATATTGGCACTCTAATAAATAAAGAGTAATAAAAATAATAATACCATGTAGAATGTTTAAATGTATTTAATAAGTTAATTTATTTGTTACATCCAGATTTGATATATATATATATATATATATATATATATATATATATATATATATATATATAAAAAATCTTAAGTAAAATACCCTCTTCTGATTGAACTGCTTACTATGGTTAATGCCCTAAAATAATAGCAGTAGTTGTTTAACTACTGCTAAAAAAAAAATAGAAAACATTTAATTTATTAGCTCTGTTATCTTTTCTTGCATTAATAATTTCCCAAAAGGTGCCCATAAAGGTTTAATATAAATGTAATCTTTAAAGTATATAAATAAAATGACTCTAACCCATAATTTTGTCTGCTGGTGTTTTTTTCTCTAAATGTATTCTACTGACTCAGTACCCCTCCAAAACCTCTCTCCTCAACCCTGCCTTTTTTAGTCTGATTTCAGGGGCGTGATCAAAATTACCTGTCGTTTACTTCTTATATAAAGCCAAAAGTAAATGAGACCGTCACCATTGCGTCAGTAAAACATGGAAGTTAGACGTAATCTGCAGTCGGAACCTAAGAGTTAATTAGTGCCAATAAGTAATATTTGTCGGTTATGCTCGCAATCTAGCACTGTATAAAATGCATTCAATTATCTGTTTTAGTCCATGTGGGTTTTATGATATGTTTTAACCCCTTGGGTCCCGGAGTCGATATCACTCAGAAATAACAGTTTAAAAAACAAAATTTCAATTGCATATTTGTGGGTTTGAGACTATTGTGTACATAATTCTAATGTCTTTCCATGCCTTCCCATACTTTTAAAGTACAGTATTGTGTGTTTAATTGCTGCTACAGATATAATAAGTGTTTAAAAAGCCCTTGTGAGTACAATTTCGAACTTGTAATATTTTTGACAGAAACTTCATATTTTTTCAGTTAAACTTAATTTGTGAGCTAGAGCTACGGGTCCAATAATATATCGATGTTATGTCAGTTTAATTAGATAACGCTCGTAATATTCAAGCTGTGCTAAAACCAATGGAGTTCTAACACCGGTTTAGAGGGTTTGGTTGGCCTGTAGTTATTGTGGGCGGGAAACTCATAATCGGATTGTGAGTAGCTAATAGAATATGTGGCAATATTAAGAGTGATTTTATGTGTGTACAAATTCATGAATTGGCCAATAGAACAAGGCCCAGATTAGTTACATGTGTTCCTCAGTTTAAGAATAATATACAAGTAATGTAAAGTCTTAAATTACATATCTCTATAAGAAATTATTTTAAGATATTGTTGGCATCTTTACAAGATGGAAAGTTCTGGGAAGAGGTTTCACCAACCTGTCAGAATGTCTCTTAGACATATCTACACCTGAACAAATGAATAGATATTTGATATGCTATGCATAAGCCTTGACAATGTAATTGATGTTGATCAGTGATTCTCAACATAAGGTCCTAGGACTAGTGCTGGTTTGTGAGACCTTATCTGCTGTTCTTAGGGATGAAGAGAGCCTAACACTTCAAACATATTACTTCCATTAGTCATATTTTTTTATATATTTTCAAGGAACTTTTTGTAGTTAAAATGTATTCTACTCAAATCAGAACAAAACTAAATGAACATGTAATTTCACCGTTTACAAATTATTGTAGAACTCACAGGCAGTTCTTATGAGTATCAGGACATAACTAGCTGGTCCCCAGATCAAATAGGTTGAGAACCCCAGATCTAGACCATTGTAAAGGTTTCAAAAGTTAAATCATTTATTTGACATAATGTTTGCCTTAAATAAAGGGGATGTATGCAAGCATAAACAAAGGATGCTTAACATGCAATAATCCTTTGACAAAAGCTAATAAAACCCCTTAACTTTTTGAAAAACATGATTATATTTTGTAATGGTTGCTGTCAGCGGCTCTCATAAAATGTTTCCTTGGTAGACAAGAATAATTTTCTTGTATTCTTAACTGTATGCTTAAATAAATATGATTTTTATATTTTCACAAGGTGCGTCCACCACGCTTCCAATTTTTTTCAATAAATTAAAGCCTAAATGCAATTAATATTTTTTTCATTTTTCTCAATGTCAAGTATATTGGAAATATGTAGCTCCAGTGGTGCTTTAAGCTAATGAGTATTACATACGTAAAAGAAAACCAGCAAAAGGAAGGATGTATTCATTGTATTCCTCATTTATAAATACATTATTTAGTGCTAAAATTATATGATGATGTTTCTTTAAAACCTTATACAATATTTAGTAATTATACTGTGTTAATATTGTCAGCATATCCTTGTGCCTTGTGTCAATCCCAATTATCCATTATCCGAATAAGCAGATTGAAGTGCAGTAAACACACTGCACATTTATGTTACAGATAATGTAAGAAAAACTTTTTAAAAGTTATTTCGATAAATAGACAGTAAATATTTTCAATATTCATATTAGAAACACTTCAATAATTCAATAGGGGTCACATGTAGCAATGTTGAAAACAGTATTGACTGAAGTGGTATCATTAAAGTGTTATTGTTGATTTCTATGAAAAGAGAAGCCAATGTTTGAACTGAACTAATAAGCAACCTATTTTTTATTAAAATGAATTAAACAATGCTCAAGTTTTTAAGGTCATCATTATCGCTGTGTTTACTGCACTTCTGTATGCGGCAAAAGAGAAAAATTTGGGCAGTGAATTCATGTGTATGACACTGGATGTGTTCTTTCTATCATTTAGCTTCCTATTACAGGTCAAGTGCCTGTTTACAGCTCATACAGAATAGGTGAATATAATGAGAAATTTAAGAGGATTATATTCAAAAACAATATGCTTCAAACTGGAAGGCCAGTGTTTTAAACAGCTTTCTGACTCATGCGCTATATAAAAAACTCAATTCACATTAAGAAAATATAAAGCTAACTTAACACAAGTCATAGCCAATCTAAAACAACATACAGTAAACTTAAAGAGATATCCTGTAGCCCATTTAGACAAGAAACAACTCATTAAAGACGCAGCTCATTCAAGACAAGGTACTTTTCACAGCCAATTCAAGACAGGGCTAAGCCCATTCAATCAAGGCACAGTCCTTTCAAGAAATGGCATAACCTGTTCAAGAACAGGTACAGTGGATATAAAAACCCCTGTTAAAATGTCAGGTTTCTGTGCTGTAAAAAAATTAGACAAAGATAAATCATTTCAGAACTTTTTCCACCTTTAATGTGACCTATAAACTGTACAACTCCATTGAAAAACAAACTGAAATCTTTAAGGTAGAGGGAAGAAAAAATATAAAAATAAAATAATATGGTTGCATAAGTATGCACACCCTTAAACTAATAGTTTTGTTGAAGCACCTTTTGATTTTATTACAGCACTCAGTCTTTTTGGGTATGAGTCGATCAGCATGGCACATTTTGACTTGGCAAGATTTGCCCACTCTTCTTTGCAAAAACACTCCAAATCTGTCAGATTGCGAGGTCATCTCCTGTGCACAGCCCTCTTCAGATCACCCCACAGATTTTCAATCGGATTCAGGTCTGGGCTCTGGCTGGGCCATTCCAAAACTTTAATCTTCTTTGTTGATTTGGATGTATGCTTTGGGTCTTTGTCATGCTGAAAGATGAAGTTCCTCTTCATGTTCAGCTTTCTAGCAGAAGCCTGAAGGTTTTGTGCCAGTATTCACTGGTATTTGGAACTGTTCATAATTCCCTCTATCTTAACTAAGGCCCCAGTTCCAGGTGAAGAAAAACAGCCCCAAAGAACGATGCTGCCATCACCATGCTTCACTGTGGGTATGGTGTTCTTTTGGTGATGTGTAGTGTTGTTTTTGCGCCAAACATATCTTTTGGAATTATGCCCAAAAAGTTCAACCTTGGTTCTATCAGACCATAACACCTTTTCCCACATGCTTTTGGGAGATTTTTTAGATGTGTTTTTGCAAAATGTAGCCTTGCTTGGATGTTTTTCTTCGTAAGAAAAGGCTTTTATCTTGCCACTCTACCCCATAGCCCAGCCATATGAAGAATATGGGAGATTGTTGTTACATGTACCACACAGCCAGTACTTGCCAGATATTCCTGCAGCTCCTTTTTTTGTTGCTGTAGGCCTCTTGATAGCCTCACAGACCAGTTTTCTTCTTGTGTTTTCATCAATTTTGGAGGGAGCTCCAGTTCTTGGTAATGTCACTTTTGTGCCATATTTTCTCCACTTGATGATGACTGTCTTCTCTGTGTTCCATGATATATCTAATGCCTTGGAAATTCTTTTGTACCCTTTTCCTGACTGATACCTTTTAACAATGAGATCCCTCTGATGCTTTGGAAGCTCTCTGTGGATTATTGCTTTTGTTGTGGGATGCGACTGAGAAAATTTCAGGAAAGACCAACTAGAGCAGCTGAACTTTATTTGGGGTTAATCAGAGGCACTTTAAATGATGGCAGGTGTATGCTGACTCCTATGTAACACGATTTGGAATGTGATTGCTTAATTCTGAACACAGTTACATCCCCAGTTATAAGAGGGTGTGCAGACTTATGCAACCACATTAT
Source organism: Discoglossus pictus (assembly GCA_027410445.1). Lineage (NCBI taxonomy): Eukaryota > Metazoa > Chordata > Amphibia > Anura > Alytidae > Discoglossus > Discoglossus pictus. The sequence goes on along the minus strand of CM050165.1, from coordinate 222,092,188 downwards.
TTTTATTATTCAATTGAGTTGTACAGTTTATAGGTCATATTAAAGGTGGAAAAAGTTCTGAAATGATTTATCTTTGTCTCATTTTTTTACAGCACAGAAACCTGACATTTTAACAGGGGAGTGTAGACTTTTTATATCCACTGTAGGTAGAAGGTTTCACTGTGATCAAATTAGATACAATACCTCCTTCTGGTGCTCGCAGAGTTAATGAAGTTGTGGATCCTCTTCCCCAATATGTATATGGAGTTACAGCAAAGTCAAACTCTGCATATGGTGTTAGATCTTTCACAGTATAGAAAGGCTCATTGAAGTCCTTTGGAGTAAGGCAAAGTTCACTGTCACCAGTCTGAAACATGAGAGAATTTACACATTTTAATCTATCAATATGCAGGTTTAATTTTTCTGTTGTGGGAGCCTTATAATATAACAAAGAGCCTCATTCAATTGAGGCTTTCGGGAGATCCGGGTTAGGAAATAAAGCCTGCAAGTTATTTTGCTATTCAATTGGCATCATTTTGCGGGCTCCGATCGAGTTACGGGCTCCGGGCTGTGATTCATTGTGATCCAAGTTAATGCCCCTCAAAGCCTTTGATCTTTCACGGCCGCAAGACTTCCGAACACTAAAATCGTGAATCGATATTCAATTGCTCCGATTCCCCATCGCTAACCACTCCGTCAAGCCCGCAAATGGCAAAGGTCGAACCATATGTTACTGTTACCAAGGAGGTCTCGCAAAGGGCTTAATGACATGTTCGGAGCACTTTAAAAGCAAATAAAAAATCAATGCTGTACTTTTATTTAAAGTGAAAGTGATGTTAGGTCTTAGAATTAATAGCACAACATTCTCAAGCTCGGCCCAACAAAACACTTGATTTCATGTTTACTTTCCGTGTTATATGGATCCTGGCAATCAATATAATCAAACTCGTATGTAATAGAATATCATATTTACGGCTTTATCAATATTGCACTATATCTGAAATGTGGGTTTGATTGTATATCATAATTCAAGCCCGTAGGACTTTGAAAGCCAACTTCTATTTTTTATTGAAGTCCTACGAGCTTGAACATGATCGCTGACTCAAGGCCGTATCTTGCGATTAGAGGCAGCCAATGGAATGTGGGTCCGTGGTTCAAGCCCATAGAGCTACAATGAAAAATGGAGGTTGGATTTCAAAGGCATACAGGCTTGAGCCACGAGTCACTATCGGACCCACACTAACTGCGAGTTACGGCCTTGCATCATCGATCATGTTCAAGCTCAGAAATGCTACTTTCGAGAGCATGGTTTGCGATGTGTGCTCTCGGGCCGGGACTTGCGAACTCGGCCAATTTAATAACACCATAAGTTGAGGCCGCTTCGTGCTCGCAACAGGCCCGCAGACATACGACCTACTCCGATCGAATTGCGGCCTTGCAAATGAATTGGGCTCAAAGTGTTCAATCATGTTCTATACACAAATATTTTCTTGAGACCTATTAACGATAATTGACATCCTTTACAGAAAGATATGGAAACATAAGTACATTGAGCAATGGCAGATAAGACCTGTATAACCCATATTTTCAAAAACACACAATTTACACAAGGGTTGACAAATATGTTTCATGTACACTTAAAACCTCAGATACCTTATATGGTATAAATTGGTCCTAAATTAAAGTAATTTAATCATAATAGGTAATTTAATTTTCTCTTCAGTATAATCTTATCTCTATCTCAAATATCCTTTTTATTCATCAATAATAAACAGCTTTGTATTAAGTGGTATTTTGCTTGCCTTATTGGATGGAGTGTCTGAGAGTGGTTTGTAATGCATAGATTATTTATTAATGTTTTTAGTGGGAGGTGAATTACATAATAGAAAAGTGCAATATTATGTGTATACTTCATGTTACATGTATATGTACAGTAATAGAATATTAATTATAAATATTAATAATATTAATAATGATATCATATTGAATATCTATCAAATTGAACTGTGTAAAACCACATAATCTCCTTAAAATTGAAGTACATGGCATATTAGTCGCTTAATAAATACAGCCCTTATTGTACAGCTAATAAAAAATCTTATATGTTATAATTTATTTAATAAAGGAAAGTGATTGTAATACTTTGCTCCTGGGATTTCTACTGAATATAGAAATAAAAGATGTTGATACCGATTGAGGCAGCAGGTTAATATTCACACAGTAGAAGACAGCACCATACTCCACATTTAACGCTTCACTCCAAATTATAAGAAAACTTGAGTAATTCCCCTTGATTTCTACTGAGGCACTGGGTATTGCATCAGGTATAACTTTTGGGACTGAGGAAAATTCCCCTGTGAATTAGAAAAAAAATAACTGTTGCTCCAAAAAATACAAGTATTATTGTGGCCAGCATTATCATTCATTCAGTGGAAGTTTACACAAAATTAGTCGTCTTTTACTTAAATGAGGCAAGCAGAAATGTACATGTACATCTTATTATGCATATTATTCATATAGAAATTCTCTTATAAATAAAAGGAAACAACTCAACACTTGTCTCAGACTCATGACATCACAAAACTTTCTTTAACACTCTTTAATTAAAAAAACAATCCTTGATTGCAATGCAAGTTAATACATTTTTAAAAGAAATATTAAGTGAGCTATGCCTTTTCCTTCATCATCTTCACACATTATATATTTGTAACAGCATACATTTCTATATTTAGTAAATTTAAGAGTGAAAGCTGGGCTTCACAAAAGTATTGTTTTCTTGGTAAAATATTTTTACCCTTAATTCAATAAAAATTATTTCAAAACATTTCTGAGAAAGAACAACTAAGAGGCTGTTTTGTGTATACCATATTTTTAGTTAATATACATCTCTCAAAAGGCAGTTTTATGTTTTGCTTTATCCATACCAATTTCCACATCTTCACATTGCCAATGAGCAACTTCTTTTGTATATTTGCCAACACTTAGCATACTATTTGCATATTTTCAGGCTCAGTTCACTTCAAAACAATATATTTTAACCTTTGCAGTAATTATGCAGCTGAAGGCTTACAGTGTGGCCCTATATACCCTAAACACACCACTCCTCATATAACCAATTCCACATAATTGAGAACATAGACTTTTTTCATAATATTTTTAATTTGCTTTTTTTCATTGTATGTTTGTTTATTTATTTTGCATTTTTAAAGGGGCACTTTCATGCTCTTACCTGGCAATGGTTTGAGAGAATTAAGAGCCAAAGTAAAAGCTGTAAATTCTGCAGGTTGTGAGAATGGAGTAAATATGCTTTGGTTTACTTGTACTGTAATGTATTTTTTTCCATTTATCCAGAATAGCCGATCACTATGAAACATCAATGCATGCTGAGAAATATCGGATGAACTCCAAGCATTTGTTTCTGTGAATTTAACATCTGTAGATCTAACAGAAATATTACAGACAAGACATTATGATTCCTTCATTGTGTAAATAGATTTACACAATGAAAAAACGAATTTACAGCAACATCGAAAGAGTCTATATCTATTGTTACCATGTATTTCAGATTTATTTAACATACATCTAAGTAGCATTAATATGTAAGTGTATGTGTTTAAATGTGTGTAGAGTCTATAACCTGTAACATCTTGCTAACAATTCGAAAGTCAGTGACAACACAAAACATCAGCTCCCTGTCTCCTCAAACACAGAGCACTAAACAGAAAAAAAAAAAAAAACTTCCATCATATTTGACCATATAAATGTTTATATAAAAAGTACTCATATTTCAATGGAAATTCCTTTCAAAAACTTGACAAGGTTTGTAGACATGGAATTATTCTGCCTCCTATGCCACTGTTTGCAGATGAGAGTGTACATGGGAGGCTTTATGTTATACACAGTAAGGTGAGAACATTGATTCCAAAGGGATACATCTCTTCAATCCATATATTATTTTATAGTGGATATTCAATGACTCTGAGCACCCACCTCACATAGTACCCATTACTATATATTTGCCCCCCACACACAGAGAACCCATTCTCTCTGTTCTTTGCTGTGATCCAGCCCTTGCTCTCCTCTCACATACCTTCCCTGATACACAACCCCAGTGTGCTGAACTGTTCCACATTACAACCTCTTTGAGCTTTAAACAGGGATGGACCAATCTCTGGCATGTGGTGTGCGCGGCCAAGGATATCCAGGGAGGCTGAGGGTGGGCATTGGCGGGTTGGACCATGACAAGGGAGCCCTATGGGGCCCCAAAACTATAAAAAAAAAAGTAAAATGCAAAAAACCCTGGTAGCTCCACCCCTATATATGAAGGAAATAAATATTCCTCTGTAAATTGGCACTGTGGAAGTTAAAATGTTAATGAGTGATGAAGGGATAATTACAGATCATTTCTTAACTGTAGCTTTAGCATTTTAAGTGGAAAGTGGAGATAGTTTAAAATCTGATGTCAGATTTTACTACTTCAGTGTTTAGTATTTTGTTGTATTTTGTTTGTTCCTAATAATTTAATACATTTCTTTTGGATAATTTACAGCACTGCTTCTTCTGTTGTTCTAGGTGTGTTTGCTAACTGTGATTAATATTTTTCCTTTGTATGTTCACCAAGTTGTAGACGTAATGTAGTCTGTGATTTATTTATTAAATTCTTTTACATTGTATCCATTAAAACATGATTTAATTAATATTTATGACGTTTGCTTCCTTACCCATCTTTGCGGAGGTTGGCATTATACATATTTATCTTCAGTCCATCCTTCACAAGCCAGTACAAAAGTCCAGATTTGATGTCCATTGTAACTGCAACTACCTGGCATATAAAACATTACATATACTTAAAGGGACTCTTTAAGCATTTTTTCTTTTGTTTTACATAAATGTTTTAACCAGATCACCTAATAAATGTTATTCTCTTCAATGTAATTATATTAAAAAAAAAAAAAATATATATATATATATATATATATATATATATATAATTTACTTCTAAAAAGCCCCAAGAGTAACAAATCCTTAACTTCTTGCACAGCCATGTCTTTAAGCCACACCTACACGGGAGGGCTTTCATACTGCCAATGTCTCAGGATGCTAACAAGCACACAGTGGGCCTCATTCAAATGCAATTTGGCCAATTGGAAAGGTCTCTATATAAGCACATATCATATTTTTTTACAAGTTTTTAGTTAGTGAAGATCTTGCTTTTGGATAGAAGTTCACTAACTAAAAACTTCTGTAAAACAAATATGCTCTGTGCTTATATAGAGCCCTATTCAATTGGACAAATCGCATTTCAATAAGGCCCAGTAACTTTATGTGTGTCTGAGTTACCTGAGACATCAACAGCCTTGTGATTCAGCCAATTGAATAGGGCTTTATATAAGCACAGAGCATATTATTTTTACAGAAGTTTTTAGTCAGTGAACTTCTATCCAAAACTTCTATCCAAAAGCAGTTCTTCACTAACTAAAAACTTCTGTAAAAAAATATACCCTATGCTTATATTGAGCCCTAATTCAATTGGCCAAATCGCAATTTAATAAGGCTGTTAATATTTTTATATTTTCAGGGAGCCTCATGGAACAGATTGTGCTTTGCTTCGTGAGGCTCTCGCTTGCGCCCTCGTTTTGCAAGGGACGCAACTGCATTACCAACATTGAAAACGTTCCGAACAGTCGCAAAGATTTACAACTATATATGTGATATATCAGTGCGTTGCAATCTTGGAATTGCGATATTTCAAGAGGAAAGGTGGAGTAGATACTGGGGGAGTGCTCAAACCTGAATGGACCGAGGGCAGCATAAAACCTAAATAAGTTCTTGGCCTATATAGTTAGTATGGCAAATAAAATCATATAGGGATGGAGATGTTACTTTAGATTGTAAGTGTGCAAGTTTTCAATCTGCATGGAGCTTTGGTGAAACCACTATGGACACAGCGGATTGTAAGCTCAAACACAGGGCCCTCCATTGTTTGCAATGTGTTAATACTGCTATTGTTTTTTCACTTGAGCTTGACCCATGTATAGCGATACGGAATATGTTTGCACTTTACAAATAAACAATAATAATAATAATGTTCACCATTTCTAAGTAAGTGGCCCAGTGTGTTTTTATGGTAAGGTAATAGTCAGGCACTTGCAGCCATTGTTATTACACCTACATGGCCATACAGATACAGCTCTTATTTACCTTTGTGCTGGACAATGGTCTTAGCTCCTGTAATATCAGTTTTCCATGCCCATTCAGCCTGCTGCTCTCCACTGTATAATCTGTGCACCAATATATAAAAGCATTGACTGAATCCACTACCAAATCAGTCACTAGATAAGTGACAACTGTCACAGTTTCAATGTCACGGGTGATGAATGATCGTCTGTAAATCTGTTATCGACACAAGAAGTATTAGCACTTTTAACTATTGAACTGAACAATGTATATAAAAACTCTTCACCAGTGAATGATTGACATGGACATGGCAAGTAATGATTGCTTAGGAATTAAGTCATAAAGGTAATTTGTGTTAAAGAAAATCCAAAGAAAAAAAATAAAATAAAATATATTTTGTTTATAAATACTCATCCTTCACTCTGCAAGTCTATATATATATATATATATATATATATATATATATATATATATATATATATATATATATATATATATATATATATATAGTGTTATATATAGTGTTATTCAGTCATGTCCAACTCTCCATGACTTCATGGACTGTAACACTTGATCCACTTGGTATTCATGGCAGGGATACTTTTGTGGGTTGCCAGTTACTTCTCCAGTGGGTCACAGCACACAGTATTCCTAGGTGGTCTCCCATCCAAGTACTGACCAGGTCCAACCATGTATAACTTCATATTGATGTGACCTCTTGGTTCCCTGACTGGAATCAAACCCAGGTCGCAAAGGTGAAAGCACCAAATCCTAACTACTGGACCACAGTGTATATATAAAAAAGATCCCCCTTTATTATGGGTTTGCATTTCAGAGCAAGTGTCACCACTGCTTGATCATGTTACGGAACATGTAAAAATGTTCATCACATCATACAGTTAGCCAGTCACAATGTTAGTTATTAAATGATAGGTAGTTATGTCTTATGTATTTGATTTTTCTATCAGCAGTATTGAGTTACATACCTTTGAGTTTGCTTTATCAGACCAATAAATGCTCTGTCCAAGCCAATCAAAAGCTAGAGAGCCCACTCTCTTTACTCCAGGTATGTGGGATACATTGTAGTCAAGGGCCTCTTTGGTATTCCACATGTTCACATGCCCTGTTTCATTGCTCCAGTAGAGGGTGCCATTGTACCAGTCCATGTCTAGAACAAAAAGAAGCTCAGTTTGTGCAAACAACATTTATTAGCAGGTTAGAGTTTAATAAACGTCAAAATGATTATAAAAAGCCAAATTTCAACACAGCCTTTGTATTTTTAACTTGTATGCCTAGTTATTTCTTATTGCAGGCCTCTATTTTCCTTTATCACCTAATTCAGTCTTTTACAGTTTGCAGGAAGGTGTGAACTTGTATATTAATGAGATTTCTATTATTATTAACATGAGCAGTGACAGTTTCCCCAAAATGCCACATGCCCACTGTGCAGATAGAATTTTCCTGTTCAAAGTATCTGCCCATCCTAGGAAGTAGATCTGCTGAAACCAATATGCTAGGTTTCACAGCAGCAGAATTGCATATAGAATGTAGAAAATTGGGGCTGTATTTTTATTTATTTTTTAAAAACATTTTGCCTATTTTCAAGTGTAGTTTTTTTAAATAGTATATTTGAAATGTAGGACTGCAGTGGTTCCTTAAAAAAATCCACGATGAATGAGTGAGCAATAGTCAGTAAATGTATATTATACCATTTTTATTTTATATATTTTATGTATATATATAATCAGTTATTTCAACTGAGACTCAAGACTATAAAACAATAAATCCACCGCCAGAGGGTAATTAGAAATTATTGTCAATAATTATTTATCAGAATGAGATATGAAATTATGATTTGCAAGCTTCTATGTAAGATTACTGGAAATAAAATAATGTTTTAGTATTAAACTGATCAAGTACCCATAGTTCTGCCATTATACCATATCTGGAATCTCCATATTTAGCAAGGCAGGCAGTCATTTTTCAATCACTTGAGCATGGCTGCTGTCTCCTTAACTAAACTTCACACGTGTTTTGACGCAAGATTTTTTTAAATTATTCTTGAGAATTTGCAGAAATCGATGAGAAACAGATTTGCATATTTTCCTTAGTGTATAACTTCCTTGCAATTATTTGAATATCTGGCACATTCAAACAATTACTATTCTAATAAGGGTCAATTCATAATTTGGTAAGGTACTGAACTTTAGTAAATGTACTTGCTTATCAGATTAGTTCAGGCTGGCCGAACTATCCAGTACAGAGCCATGGAGTAGTTTATGTATGCACAGAAATGTTTCAATGCAATGACATTTCTGTCTGGAAGTGTATATGATACTTTCTGACACACTGTATAAATACATAAACATAATATAGCATGATGATATAGCAAGGGGAATGGAGGTTCAATAACTGGAATGTAAGTATGCACAGATCTGAGTGGGACTAGGGCAGCATAAATCTGAATACTCCACTGAATCATTATTTAATCTTTACCTGAGACAAGTCTAGGATTTTCAGAAATAAATATTCCAGGACCAAATTTATCCAAAGGTTGCCTCCATATTCCATCAACACCTACTGCCAAGAAATACGGATCTTCTACAGCTGTAAAAAAAAATATCATTGAAATTCAGATAGCTGCCATCTTACTTGTTCAAAATGGCACCACTATTTTCCCAAGCACGCTAAAGTTAACATCTCTCTTATTATAATTAAGTAAATATGTTTTTGATTAATATTTTTATAACTGCACTTGTGTATTGCATTCTACTGTTGTGAATCAGCACTATTGAACGGTAGGATCATTTGAGAAGAGGCTGTAGTGCAACATTTCCACAATACATCCATTTTGATTATTAGGATAATGCTTGTGTCTTTGCCTACAAGCAATATAAATATAGTTGTTGCATAAATCATCTTAGCTCTCTTCTCTTCAAGAACACTATTAATGCTTTCACTGTCAGAGGGGCCAGGAATATATTGTTCCACAATGCATAGCTGATCCCTGTGCCAGTGAAAGGTTTAACTGCACAAGAATTTAAAATCTATGATCCTCACATAATTAAACAAGACCCTGAAAATATAAATTGATCAACAAATCAAGGTACAGTAATGCCACTGTAATGCATTTTCAAATAAAGTTCATATGTTTGTGTGTTGGGTAGAGAATATTAAAAACAGTATACAATGTAAAATAAATAAAAGTTCATATTTTTTCTTTTTTAAATTGTCTGTTTTCTCCTCAAGCAGAGCTGTTTATCTACTCCTTCCTGTGATTTGTCAGGGGGTGCGACCAGCTCTTCCTGGAGGCTGTACCATTATGGTGCTTAGAAGCAGGGAGTGTCCCAGTCCTGTAAAATCATCAGCTCACTCCCAATGACCTGCACACGGTTAATCTGCTTGCAGCTACCCCATGCCCCCCCCCCCCCCCAAGTGACAGTGCATAAGCCATCATAGCTCAGAATATTATTTTAGTCCAGCACCGCTCCATGTCCCCTGATAGGCAAAGGTCTCTGCTTTAGGTTAAACCAACAGTAAAAAGTAAGAACAAATATTATTTTTTAATTTGTTCGAAAATGCATGTTGTTTTTAATTATCTTTGACCAGCAAAAAAAAAATATGAGCTTTATTTGTAAAGTAACTGAAAATGTCTAAAACTGAAAGAATATCGAACTCAACTGCTCCGATTATAGTTTTATAGGCTTTTATATAAAAATATAACTCTAAACCAAATGAGTAATGAGGACGTTTTTGATAAAACATTGTAAGCATAGAAAAAACACACCTTCAAAATAATGATTTTAAAGATTTGACAAAAGATATATAACATATGTAAGCACTGGAGTATGTCAACAAATATAGCAAGTAATGATAATGAGTGTTATTATACTGCAATGTGGCCTCTAATACATCTTACCTGGATGTAGTGTGGTCCCTTTGATGGGTACAGTCCACTGGCTCGCCCCAGCAGGAGATGAAGCTTGCACAGTAACTTCATATTGGGCAGATTGGTTTAGCTCTGTTATTGTTAACTCAGTGAATTTTATATTTGAGAAAACTGTAGTTATTTTCGGGTGTTGTGCTGATATATTAACAGTATAAGTCCAGTCTTGCCAGGAAGTGGGACCTTGGAAAGAGGAAAATTAACAGGATTTCATTATTAATCATTTATGGAACAAATACTGGCATGTGCTTAGAGTTAACAACTGTGCTCATTTTACTAGAGAGTTTATAGGGTTTTGAATGGATTGTGCAAAGTAAACTTTAAAAGGATATAAATGAAAACATTTTTTTATTAATTTAGAACTGGGGCTCACATTATGTTTGTGTTAAATAATCAGTGTAGTTTTGAAAATCTATGCATTTTTGTAAAGTATGTAACAAATTAATAAAATGAGTCATTGTATAAGCCATGAGTATAAAATAGTAGCATACTCTACTAGTGTATAGAAGCTGACATCAAACCAATTGTTAAGATGTGATTTGGCTGGTACAGAGCAGGACAAGTAGGATTTGCAATTTCAACTGAGACCGCCAACTTCTGAGCATGTGTGGGGAAGGGAGGAAAGTAATACTATAAATACTAAAATCTTATTGGAAACATCAATGGTACAGCAAGGCCCTTCCTCTTCCCTTTCTGTCGCTCCTTAGTAAAATATAATCTCTTATGCTCCAAACTAAGAGAACATTTAGAGGATATCCAGCATGGGAACCTTCAGGCATAAGTAGAGCCTGCTAAAAATAAACTAAAGAAATTTCTCTAAAAATGATAGCTGCCAATATTGTAAGTCTGTTACATACTTTGAAACCATGACTAAAATACACATGGGCAGGCACAGACAGATCTATCTTTTTGGAGCCCCTAAGCAGTAAGGTGGAGGAGGCCCTGTGAGTGCACGTGCAAAGTGTGCATGCACCCATTTTTCCTTTTTCTGTGCGTATATATCGCTATCTTGCTGTGTGAGCAAATTGCAGACATTTCCACCATTTTTACAGCATAGCTACTCATACACATGATATGCTATTACTTGTTCACATTCTCTCCTTTTCTCTCCTCCTCCTTTTTCTCTCATTCTTTCTCTCTCTCTCTCCATCTCTCTTTCTTTCTCCTCTCTCTACCCCTGTCTTTCTCTCTCTCCCTCTTTCTCTTTCCCCTCTTTATTTCTCTCCTTTCTCTGTCTCCCTCTCCCTTTTCTACTCTCTCTCCCCCTTTCTCTCTCCCTCCCTTCTCTTTCTCTCACTCTCTCTCCCTTACCTCTTTCTATGTCTCTCTCTCTACCTTTCTATCTGCCCTATCTTTCTCTCCACCCTCTGTCTCTCTCTTCCATCCTCTCCCCCCCACTCTATCTCCCTCTTCCCCTCTCTTTCTCTCTCTCCATATTTCTCTCTATCCCTCTTCCCCTCTCTTTCTCTTCCTCTCTCTCTCCCATCTCTTGCTCTCTCCCTCCCCACACTTTCTCTGTCTCTCTCCCCCTCTCTCACTGTCCTCCACTCTCTCTCTCACTGTCCCCCACTCTCTCCCCCTCCCCCTTTTTCTCTTCCTCTCTCTCACCCTCTCTCTTTCTCCCCCTTCTCTCTCCCCTCTCTTCCTCTCTTTCTCTATCTCCCTCTCTATCCCCCTCCCTCTTCCGCTCTCTCCCTATTTTTCTCCCTATCCCTCTTCTCACTTTCTATGCCTCTCTCCCTCTCTCTCTCTCTCCCCCCTCTGTCTCTCTCTTTCTCCCTCTCTCCTACTCTCCTCCCACTCCCTCACCATATTTCTCTCACTCCCACTTTCCCTTTCTTTCTCTCCCTATTTCTATCTCTCCCCTCCATCTTTCTCTCCCATCTCTCTTCCCCACTCTCTCTTTCTCTCCCCCTCTCTTCTTCTTTATCTGTCTGTTCCCCCTCTCTATCTCTCTCTCACACTCTCTCTCTCTTTCACTTCCCTCTCTCCCTCTTTCTTCCCCCTCTTTCTCTCCCTTCCCCTCTTCTTCTCTCCCCTCTTCTCAGGCCTCCCTCTTACCCCTCTCTCCCTCCACTCTCTCCCTCTCTATTTCCCTATTTCTCTCTCTCCCCCTCTCTACATCATCCTCTCTCCCCTTCCTCTCTCAATCTCTCTCCGCCCCCCTCTGTCTCTCTCTCTTTTCCCCTCTCTTTTTCTTTCCCTCCCTCTCTCCTACTCTCCTCCCGCTCCCTTGCCATATTTCTCTCCTTTTCTCTCCCTCTCTCTTCCTATTTCTATCTCTCCTTCTTTCCCTCTCTCCTCTGTCTCTTTCTCTCCATCTCTCTCTCCCATTTCTCTTCCTCTCCCTTTCTCTGTCTGTCTCCCTCTCTCTCTATATATATGTCTCCCTCTCTCTCTTCCTTTCCCCTCTCTCTCCCTTTTTCTCTATTTTCTTCCCCCCTCCTCTATCCTCTTCACTCTTCCTCTCTCTCCCTCTCTCTCCTCACTCTCTTTTTTTTTTTATTGTGAAGCAAACAAACAGGACAAAATAACAGAAAAAGTAAATGTGCATAACTATTCACCCCCTAAAGTCAATACATTGTTGAGCCACCTTTTGCGGCAATCAGAGCTCCAAGTCACTTTGGATAAGTCTATATGAGCTTGCAACATCTTACCACTGGAATTCTTGCCCATTCCTCCTTACAAAACTGCTCCAGTTCCTTCAAGTTGGATGGTTTGCGCTTGTGAACAGCAATCTTTAAGTCTGACCACAAATTTTCTATTGGATTAAGGTCTGGGCTTTGACTAGGCCATTCCAACACATTTAATTGTTTCCCCTTAAACCACTCAAGTGTTCCTTTAGCAGTGTGTTAGGGGTTATTGCCCTGCTGGAAAGTGAACCTCCATCCTAGCCTCAAATCACGCACAGAGTGGTACAGGTTATGCTCAAGAATATCCCTGTACTTAGCACCATCCATCTTTTCCTCAACTCTGACCATTTCCCCTTTCCCGGCTGCTGAAAAACATCCCCACAGCATGATGCTGCCACCACCATGTTTCATGGATGTTGTTTGGGTGATGTGATGTGTTGGGTTTGTGCCAGACATAGCGGTTTCTTGGATGGCCGAAAGGTTCAATTTTAGTCTCATCAGACCTGATCATCTTCCTCCATACATTTTGGAAGTCTCTCAAATGCCTTTTCGCCAACTCAACCCGTGCCATTTTGTTTTTTGCTCAAAGTAATTACTTTTTTCTGGCCTCTCTGACATAAAGCCCAACTCTATGGAGCGCATGGCTTATTGTCGTCCTATGTACAGAAACTCCAGTCTCTGCTGCAGAACTCTGCACCTCCAGGGTTACCTTAGGTCTCTGTGCTGCCTCTCTGACTAATGCCCTCCTTTCCCGGTCGGTGAGTTTTAGTGGGCAGCCGTCTCTTGGCAGGTTTGCTGTTGTGCCATGTTCTTTCCGTTTGGTTATGATAAATTTGATGGTGCTTCTGGGGATCATCAAAGATTTTGATATTTTTCTATAACCTAAGCCTGACTTGTTCTTCTCAACAACATCGTCCCTTACTTGTTTGGAGAGTTCCTTGGTCTTCATGGCAGTGTTTGGTTAGTGGTGCCTCTTGCTTAGCTGTTGCAGCCTCTGGGGCCTTTCAAAAAAATGTGTGAATATGAAATGACAGATCATGTGGCACATTGATTGCACACCGATGGACATCATTTCACTAATTATGTGACTTATGAAGGTAATTGGTGGCACCAGAGCTTTTTATGAGCTTCATAACAAAGGGGGTGAATACCTACGCACATGCCAATTTTCTGTTTTCTATTTCTAAAAAATAGTTTTATGTTTATATTTTTCTTATTTCACTTCACCAACTTAGACTATTGAGTTCTGATCTATCACATAAAATTCAGATTAACGAAACATTAAACTTAAGGCTGTAATATAACTAAATAGGTAAATAGTCAAGGGGGTAAATACTTTTGCAAGGCACTGTATCTCACCCTCTCATCTCACCCTCTCACACACATGTACATGCCTCTCAACTCATTACAGCTCTGGCCTCCATTTTGTGTTGACGATCTACTGCCTTTGTCTGTACCCAGCCATGCTGCCATGTCTGCGCAGGGGAAGGCTTCCTCTACCTCCTCTCTGTGCTCTGGTGCAGGTGGCGGGCTTAGGCTTCCTGCAGTGTAATCTGAGCTTCCTGCAGTGTTTGGAGCTCAGTGTTAGGGGATTTGTATGGTGTCTGTGGTGGAAGATGGGGTGATAATGAGGTGCCCCTCTAAGAGATGCACCTGTAGGCGGGAGCCTAATGTGCCTAATGGATGGTCCGGCCCTGCACATGGGCCCCTATTCAATTGAGCAATTGTTAGTTACTAGAGCCCGTAATGTAGCCAGTAAACTAATTTGCTATTCAATTATCGTCTTTTAGCTACCCACAAACAATTTGCTGGTTACCGGCTCAAAATCCCTGCCGTTGTTAAAATCGTAACTCCGACTCATTTAAGGCTCTGATCTTTCAAGCCCGCAAATGTTACAATCGCTAAAATTGCAAATCGCTATTCAGTTGCTATAATTCCCTAAGTACGCAATTGCCGTCAAACCCGCAAACGGCAAATGTAGCCAAATATATTACGGGTTCCAAATAGGACTCGTAAAGGCTTTACCAACTAGTTTGTAACACTGCAAAAGACACACCAATGGACTTTAAAATATGGTAAAAATAATGGAAGGCATTGCACAACAGGCCTTAAAACAATATTGCATATTCTCATATGTTGGAATGGTTATGCATATGCCAATATGAAAAGTCTTGCTGCAAGATGCTGAAAGCAATTAAAGACACACTACTTGATTGCATTGCAACACAAAAACATGAAACTGCCTGCCATATTATACCTTTCTCACTTACAGAGAGGATGGTTATCATCTGCTTAATTAAACAGATGAAATAAATTATGGAAAATGTCATACAAATATATTCCACACACAGTGTGTTCTAATATATTAAGAAATAATCCCAAATAGATGATCAGAATCTGGAAAACAGAAAGAGGAAGTTGAGGAACATGCCTTCATGGTCATGAGATTGAGCAATTAAGACCTACAGAGACAAGAAAAAGTTATCAAACAGAACACTATTTGGATTGATTTCAACACCTCATCTCAACGGCAATTCACATTGAACATCAATTGCTGAGATTTTTAACATGGTAGCACAACTTTAAAGCGTCTGCCAAATGCCCGCCGACAAATGCGCAACTCACAAATGCGCGCCTCATAAATGCGCGCACAGACAAATGCTCGCCTGACAAATGCTTGCCAATGGCACTCTGTGCCATCAGGTCTCCAGCAGTGCAAGCAGGAAGTAGTAGCTCAGACACTGGTGGGTAAAATATGTCCAATGCTACCTAAAATGTGCAAGGCAGATTCAGATATTTAGAACACCACCAAGCAAAGGTCCCCCAAGCCTTTACATGTTCTAACAGTGGACAAATTCTGTGCGTAAAACTGTCTATCGCTTACCAGGCACATGATGAAGAGCCACCCAGATTTGCTTAATCATAAGAATTCAGAGCTGACAAAGGAGAGCAGGGTCTAACCTGCACCATTGAAATACAACAACCCCCACATCCATGTCATTATTTCCTGCTTGCACTGCTGGAGACCTGATGTACAGAGTGCCGTCGGTGCGCATTTGTCTGTGCACGCATTTGTGAGGCGCGCATTTGTGAGGCGTGCATTTGTTTATGTGTGCGTGCGTCTGCACGCATTTGGCCGACGCATTAATGTCGGGGTGCCATTTAACATAACCATACGTGTACACACTCTGTAGCAGAGCAATAGTGTGTTAACATTTATAGTAATTCATATTCTTGGAGGAGTCTGGACGAGGAAGACTTAGGGGATGTTCCCGCCTCCTACTTCTTCCTCAGCACTGGGCCCCCACCTTCTGTGCCCGTGTGCCTCCTCCCTATAAAACAATGAGAAGGTGTTGGAGTGAGGGGTGTGTCCACCGGGGGTGGCTGTGTAGCAGCTGGCGTTGGGGGTAAGGTATGAGATGAGGAGGCCACCGGCTCTGGTTGTGATGGTGGTGGAGCCTGTGGAACCAAAAGCTGGAGAGATATAACCTGGCCTTCCGCCAATTCCAATATCCACTCAATGAGTGTTCACTGGGCTTGTCTGTCCCTATTTGCCTTTTGCTTATACTTCTCCATCCTTCGATTGTGCCTCCTCATCTCACCACATAGCGATCTGATGCTGCCAACAAGATAGGTCTCAATGCCATTATGCCTTTTTATCTGGAGTGCTAGGTGTTTCATTATGGTGTAATGACTTTCGTTCTCCCTCTGGATCTGGTGCATGAGCTCCCTCAAAGTGGCTTGTGAGGGGGTTTGAGGTCTGTCACAGGACATACTGGGCCTTTCAATGGGCTGTGGTGATGACAGGAGTGTACTTGGTTATGGTGATGCCAGAGATGCCCATGGCAATGGGGTCGGTGTCGGCCATGGCGATGGTGTTGGTGTCGGCCATTTCAGTGGTGTAGCTCAGGTTGGGTAAGCCCAGTGTGGAGGAGCGCTGGGGTGTCGGAGCAGGTGGCAGTGGTGGGCCTGTTGATGGTGCTCTCCAGTACCAGGAAATGTGTGGAAGTGGTGGTTGCTGGCTCAATGACATGTGAGGTTGAGGTGGAGGTGAAGATGGATGAAAAGGCTGAGAACATGCCCATGATGCAGGGGGTGATTCGTGTGGCCATCTTGCTGCTAATGTGCCAGTTTCCTGTGACAGTCCCGGGCCCTCTGGAATGTTTACAGTTTCCTCAACCACCACGTGCAGGGGCGGATGTGGTTCCTCCTCCTGTGGAGCCACTGCCTGTGTCTCTGTGGGCAGGCTAGGTCTCCGGGGTACTGAAAATAAAAGGACAATAGTGTTTGAGTTTGGATTCTCTAAACAATTGTTTGCTGTGTGTGTGTTTCCATATCCCTGACATCATGGTCATTTGTAATTGGCTGTGGTGATTGTTTGATGCAGATAAACATTGACCTGTATCATGAGCATTGTGGATCATGGCTCATATCAAAATGTAAAATGCTGGTGCGGTGTGCCATCTGCAGTTCATTAGGACACATGCTCAGCTGAATTTGCTGTACAGTGTGTGAGACTGCTCAATCTGTAACCAATTCTCAGCAGTGGTTCTTAACATGCAGATGAGACATGGTCCAGAATAGGCTAGTACAAGACACGCACGTGAAGAACATCAAAGTCTGTATCTGCATATGCTGCAGTGCGCACACCCATACATGTACTCTCTTTTGGATGTAAAATCAATCTTGATCCATTTGGCAACTGCTACTCAGAAAAAGTTTTAACTGCAGGTATTGGACAGACATTTAACTGAGAACAATTATGATAATTATATGTTTGCTTCCTGAATGTACATGGTTATTACTGCCCCATATATCTTTAGTCATAACCAGAGAGCTTACAGTGCTATTGTATGTCAGTTATCTATGTGTGTGGGGTTATGTGTGTGCATATGAGGGTGTGATGGTGTAGATGATACTCACATTGCAGGGTTCTCGGAAAACCCAAGTCCAGCTGTCCAGGAAGGCCCACTACTGCCACTGACTCGATCCACTGCTTCAGGGTCTGCGCCCATTTGCAGTATGTAATGTTGGCTGGTGGTCCACCACAGATTGCACAGGCTGCTCTGGCCTCCACAGACATGGCCTGTTTGCAACACCTAATGCAGCAACAGCTGTAGCATCCTCAGTCCAGGCACGTGTCTTCTGGCTAGGCCTCACTTCCCTCCCACCATGTATGATGCTATATCGGGCACGGATTTCCCTGAGGAGGAAGGTCATCTCCTCTGGGCTATAATTGGTGGCCCTGTACTATGACACAACCTCTTGTCCTTCCAACTGTGCCTGGGGTTACTGGCCTCCATGTTCTCTCCCTGGTGCCGGTCCCTCATCCCCACTACACCCACCCCTCCCTGGGATCAGACTCCTGACCCTCTGGAGTAGGGACTACTCCTGGTGTGCCTGCTTCTGGGAGGCACATTCCTCCCACCTCCTGCTCTCATACACCTCTACCGCCCCTCCCTGACCTGCCTCCTATCCCTTTATCCATACCTCTACCTCTCCTCCTCCGGTGTTCCCTTCTCTCTCCTCCTCTCCTATCTCTCCTCACTTTCCTCCTCCCCTCCTCTACCCTCCTGGAAATTCTGAAATTAGTATAAGGATAAATCAATATGATATATACGTGTATGTGTGTGAGATAAAACAAGAATGTGTGTACTATGTGTATTATAGTATGATTAGTGGGGGGTAGGTGTGCAGTGGCCTATGAATAGCTATGTGTAGGTATTAATCTATGTGTGTGAATTATGTGATATCAGTAATTATGTGTGTTGTAAATTAAGTGTTAATATTTCTTAGTAGTCAAAATAGCCAAATACTTACAAAACTGCTCCTTCTCTCTCTCTCTCTAAAGCTCAGATACCCACCAACGCTAAGACCTGTGTGTTCACTTGCTCAGCACTGTCAAGGACTTACAGCTTCCGCAGGCTTTTAAAGTCGTTTTCTGTGGCATTAATTAGCGTTATCCGGTTCTTATTGATTAACTGGCCTGTGACAGGATTGCAAATTAAACCCTGGCCTTCCATGAGTTTGGCGAGCTTCATCAGATCAGATACCCGGATGAAGCCTTAAATTGCGGCTTTGTTCACTTGAATCACTCTGTAACTGTTGCAAATGTAATAGGGGCCATGCTATTCACTGCATATAGTGCCTCATGAAGACAATTTTCTGTTATCAGTGTCTGTTCATGGAGATATCTGCATTGAACTTTTACGTTAACTGTGTCATAAATTATCAGAATAAAATTGTTTTATTTAAGCTATTACAGGTTATTTTTATCACAACAGGTTATAGATAATTTTCCATGGAAATTACACATACCGTAAACAAATTAAAATTACTGATTGTCACATGTCAAAATAATAAAATTAATTGGTTCCTATTCTTCATTATTAAGTTAAATGTGTAAGTTATACCAGCTACAGCCAGCACCCAACCCTGTGGTGTAAGACCACTACTGAATGGAGGGAACGTGTAATACATGACATAGCATTGCAGGCCAGCACCACAGAAAGTGTTACCAATCTTGTCTGCAGCTTGCCAAAACAAACTTGTCAGCAAAATTCAGGATATTATTACTTCTTTCATGTTTTGGTTAACGACAGGGGTAATCACACTGATACAAAACCATGCATATAATAATAATTTCATACCATTGTATGATGAAAAAAATATGTTTTCAAATATTTAGAATAAATAAAAGCATAATTATTCAGGAAAGTGCAATAAAGCAGTTCAGTATACACAAATATGTTTTATTTACTTCTGGTCCCTATGATACTTTGGTGAATGTTGCATGGCTGAGAGGCTGATTTACATTTCTGAAGAAGCATGATATGCAGTTATACTTGCAAACTGCCTACTACTGAGCTTGTGTGAGGGGATAGAGGTGTCAAATACCAAAATCTTCAATGACTTAACAAATCCTTTTCTCCCTCCACCCCGTTGTTCTTCATGGTTTTAAATTACTATTCACTATTTGAACATTTATAATTTCAATTTATTTAAAAAATATAATTTGGTAAAAAAAATGCTTTAAAATCACAATTGTTGGCTGTCACTCAGCTCAGTGGTCTTGTTTTCATTAACTAAGTACCTCATTAGTTGATTAATTACATCTGTATGCAGGCTACTTTGTGGAAACAAGAGATTGGCTGTTCATTCAGTGACACCTCAGAAGTTACACACATAAGGAAGTTATTAATCAGGGAGGAATTTATCTATAATGAGAATAATTTGATTTTTATATGAAGGCCAGTCTTGTGTGTACACCTCTTGAACTGAGTGACAGCCAGATTTAGTAAATTCAGAACTCTTTTTCTGTTACGTGAGAAAAATGTTAGTAACTTTCAATTGCAAATATTCATTACTACCCTACCATAATTGGAGACTCCACTGTGTGCCTTTTAAATAAATACCCATATGATCTAAGCTAAAATGAATTGATGTGGATAAAAAAGATGGATTGTTTTGTGTTCATGACTTATAAAACTGCTAATATTAGTTTGTTACATACTTCACAAGAATTGCTTTTTTCTGTAATGGACCCATAGAACTTACTAGACTCCAAGGTTGTCTTTGGTGGTTTCCACAAGACTGTAAGATGTTCCAGGCCACACAACATCATCACTTGTTGAGGCTCACTTGGCAGAGGAAATGGCTGGACAGACTCTGCATACAAGACCATATTGTTGTATCCTGAAGGTGGCTGGGCAGCGATATCACAGACCACTAGGTATTCATTATACCAATATGTATCAGTGATGAACGTTTCATAGAATACAATATTTCCATCTGTCAAAAATACTTGGTTATTGAAATAAAGAAAACTTTTAATTTCCATGATACTATGATCTTGTATTTTCCTTAGATAATGATAATCAGATCCATCCAGAAAGACAGACACAATGGAGAATATTCCCGAATCTAGTTTTTGAACATAAAAAAGCCTCTTGGATTTAACATTGATCATGAAATCCTGAATAGTTGTGTTATCTACTATGTGATGTGTTACATTATGCTGTTCAGAAAATTCAGGGAGTACAGTCCTGTGTATACCATCATCCATCAGAAGAAAGAGATACCTGGAATGAACAAAATGACAAAAAAAAAACTATTTGCATTGTACAGATGAATATCTATTATTGTAAATATTAAGTTAATTGAAAGCCATGTGAAACTGACATGAATGAACATGCACAGACCCCAGGGGTAATTAACCCAATCAGCCTAGTTATTCAATTAGGGCTGCAAATGCTCATTCATGTTGATTTTATATGGCCTTAGACTGAAAACAACACCGAGACCCACAGATGGTAATTATTTGATATAATCTATGACAAAAAGATAACCGACTGCTTCGTTGATTAGGTGGCTCAATCCTTATTGACCGGGAAAAATGCATATTACAATGCAAATTTTTTCTTCAAGAAATGCTTTAATAAAATACAATATATGAGGTACTCGTTATTACCTGTAGTTTATAAATGTATTTTTGTTTTCATCTTTTACAAAATATTTTTCTGTCTTCATTTAGCCACTAATACAATGAAAAGTATAAATTGTACAAGGGAAAAACTTAAGTGAACAACAGTTTCTAACCATGTTCATCGAAAAGCAACACTTACCCATTATACGGATCAGCGACAATTTTTCTAGGACTGAAGGTATGTTCCAGCGGAATCTCATTTGCAGCTGAGCAGTTATTGAGATAACAGTTGTAGACCTAGAATTAAGAGCAAATACAACGACTGGTGAAATAGTAATTTATTAATTTATATGACTTTAGTCTATTCACCATTTAGGACAAGACCTTATTAGTACTTGTAAAAGTACATATAGATCAGAAACAATAATACATATATAAAAGATAGCAGTACAAAACAAATGTTGACCCCCTCCGGTGCTATATATATATATATATATACATGCAGTTGTGCTCAAACGTTTGCATACCCTGGCAGAAATTGTGAAATTTTTGCATGTATTTTGAAAATGTGACTGATCATGCAAAAATTATTTTATTGTAGGATAGTGATTATACGAAGCCATTTATTATCACATAGTTGATTGGCTCCTTTTTAAATCATAATGATAACAGAAATCACCCAAATGGCCCTGATCAAAAGTTTACATACCCTTGAATGTTTGGCCTTGTTACAGTCACACAAGGTGACACACACAGGTTAAAATGGCAATTAAAGGTTCATTTCCCACACCTGTGGCTTTTTAAATTGCAATTAGCGTCTGTGTATAAATAGTCAACGAGTTTGTTAGCTCTCACGTGGATGCACTGTGCAGGCTAGATACTGAGCCATGGGTAGCAGAAAAGAACTGTCAAAAGATCTGCGTAATCTGGTAATGGAACTTCATAAAGATGGAAAGGATATAAAATGATATCCAAAGCCTCAAAAAATGCCAGTCAGTACGGTTCAATCACATATTAAGAAGCGAAAAATTCAGTGATCTCTTGATACCAAGTCAAGGTCAGGTAGACCAAGAAAGATTTCAGCCACAACTATCAGAAAAATTGTTCGGAATACAAAGAAAAACTCACAGGTAACCTCAGGAGAAATAAAGGTTGCTCTAGAAAAAGATGGTGTGGTTGTTTCACGGAGCACAATACCACGATACTTGAACAAAAATGAGATGCATGATCGAGATGCCAGAAAGAAGCCTTTACTGCACCAATGCCACAAAAAAGCCTGCTTACAATATGCCACCTTGACACACCTCACAGATTCTGGCACACTGTAATTTGGAGTAACAAGACCAAAATAGAGCTTTATGGTCACAACCATAAGCCCTATGTTTGTAGAGGGGTCAACAAGGCCTATAGTGAAAATAATACCATCCCCACTGTAAAGCATGGTGGTGGCTCACTGAAGTTTTGGGGTGTGTGATCTCTAAAGGCACAGGGAATCTTGTAAGAATTGATGGCAATATGAATGCAGCATGTTATGAGAATATATTGGCAGACAATTTTCATTCTTCTGCACGAAGGCTGCACATGGGACGCTCTTGGACTTTCCAGCATGACAATGACCCTAAGCACAAAGCAAAGTTGACCCACCAGTGGTTACAGCAGAAACAGATGAAGGTTCTAGAGTGGCCATCACAGTCTACTACCTTAATATCATCAAGCCACTCTGGGGAGATCTCAAACGTGCGGTTCATGCAAGACGACCAAAGACTTTGCATGACCTGGAGGCATTTTGCCAAGACGAATGGGCAGCTATGCCACCTGCAAGAATTAGGGGCCTCACTATTACAAAAGACTGCACTGTCAGTGATGCTAAAGAGGGCAATACACAGTATTAAGAACTAAGAGTATGTAAACTTTTGATCAGGGCCATTTGAGTGGTTTCTTTTATCATTATGATTTAAAAAGGAGCCAAACAACTATGTGATAATAAATGGCTTCATATGATCACTATCACACACTGTATATAGTTGTGAGCGTACGAGTTGTTGCTAATGCTTGCAGGCTCGCTCAGCGAGCCGCGGCCCTCGCATAGCGAGGGCTGCGGGCGAGGGCCTCAGTTGCTGGCATGGAGCGCCAAAGGCGCTCCTTGCCAGCAACTGCGACCCTCGCAAAATTTACGTTAAAATGCAAACAACACGACACAACAACCGCGACCCTCGCAAACTTTACCTCACAATGCAAAAACATACGAGACACGTTACCACACATTACGACCTCGCAAAAATCGTCCGCAACTCGCGAACATCACAAAATTAAAAACACAATAAATACACACAGCACATACATAAAAAGCTTACCTACAGCAAGAGGAAGCATCCAGGACCTCAAAAAAACAACTTACACCTTCAGTTAACTAAAAATAAAAGAGTTTAGACACTAAAAAAAATCGCTAAGCAAGAGAAAAAATGGCCGCCGAACAAAACGAAAACGAGGCTACAGCACTCTAAACACGCAATACACCACAAGAAACTCGCAAAACACCACAAACGACCTACGGATATTCCGCTACAGACGCATACCACACATTACCAGCCATTTCACGCACACTATTACACTGCACACATTCATCACGCTTTCACAGCAGATCATCACCACTAATGCTGCAGCAACATCAAAACACATTCACAGCTCTTCAACAGAATGCTTCAAAATAGGTAAAGTATATTCATTTATTAATTGTATTATATATTTCGGTAGTAGACAAAAAACACCATTAGCTACCTTACAATGTCATTGCCGTCATTTTTTGACGGGCAATTCGCTAGTTCTTCAATAAAATAAAAATGTTTGCATGATCAGTCATATTTTTAAAATAAATGCCAAAATTTCACAATTTCTGCCAGGGTATGGAAACTTTTGAGCACAACTGTATATATATATATATATATATATATATATATATATATATATATATATATGTTACTTCCCTGGCCCCCCAGAACTCACCCCTTTTGTGGGCTTGTTAGGGGGATCCACAGGAGTTCATTAGAGATTCTTTTTCTTTTTCTCCCCTGCCGGTGTATCTTTTTGAGTGTCAGAGGAGACAAAGAAACAGAATTTCTACTGAATTGCTGTGAATCCCCCTAACAAGCCCAGAAGAGGAGGGGGCCTGGTGAGGCCTAAGGTGGGCCGGGGGAGAACATTAGCTAAGGTGGAAGGGGAAATAAAAAAGTATGTAATACTATAATACAAAAATACTGCACTGGACCCCCGAGAGGATGTCCTCGAAGCATTGCACTGCCTGAATCTCTATATGTTATTCCTAAACTTATATAAAAGAGGAAGATTTTAACCAAAATACTGTTAAATCTAAATTATTATATTCTGCCCGTGGTTTCCAAATATTGTAAAATTTGTCTTTCCGCTCCAACATAGTATAATAATTTTTTTCCATTTGGAATATTTGCCAATTGTTTTTTGCTAGTTGGTTAATGCTTGGTGTTTGTTTTTGCAGCCAGTGGGTGCTATAACAATTCTAGCCATAGTTAATATCTGTATAATTCATTTTTGTCCATCTCTCCCTATACCATCTAACGGCCAATTTAGTAGCATAAGTTTAATTTATGTTTTCCAGAATGTTTTAATTTTAGTCCAATCCCACCAGATATGAATGGTTGTGCCAAATTATTTATATCCTCTAAAATATGTTGGTGGTATGTGTGGTTTGTACATATTTATTATTATTGGGCTACTGAGCTAAAAGTATAATATATTACAGTTTGTTTCTTTAGTCTGAATATTTCTTAATGTTCTAGCGTTGTGATCCCATGTTTTTGCAATGTTTAATTATCTATTTCTCTATTTAGAATAGTTCAATTTGTGTGTATATGTTAATGCACTATTTGTATTAGGTTGATAAGCAAAGCGAGCTCGCAAGAACTGCGGCGAAGCAGGCCGCAAATGTGGACCCTCGTGAAGCAAGGGGCCGCATTTGCAGAGGTGGAGGCTCTACGGCGCCTCACAAGCCCATACAAACACACACACAAGCGCAAAATACAAACCGCGGCTCTTACAACGCAAAATTTACGGACTTAGGCAAAAAAAATGCAAGATGCAGGAATTAGAAAAAAAAACATTACGAACTTGCAAAATTACGACCTTAACGGCCGAACCGTGCGCACCTGAAAACATTAAAAACACAATAAATACACACAAAAAAGACATAAAAAGCTTACCCACGGCGAGGGGGAGCACCCAGGACCTCTGCAAGTGAAGTTACACCTCAATTTAAGTCCAAATCCCTGAGTTTTGATACACGAAAATCCCCTAAGCGAGAGAAAAAATGGTGGCTGCAAAAAATGAAAACGAGGCTACACGATCCTAAAGCCGCAAAACACCACCAAGCACATATGGATTTTCAAAAAAGCAGGACGAGGTAAAGATACACTTTTAGCAAGGACGCTAAATCATCTACACCCGCGTATCACATACACATTCGCCTCCATTTTAGAACACAAACTTACACAATGCGGAAGTACACAGCTACACTAACGGCTTTCCCTCGCGCACAAAGCCTATTTACACTACACATTGCACACATTGCTGACACTTACACCTCAGCTCCACAACAGTGCAAACCTACATTGTATGCTGCAGGAACATCAAAACATTGTCAGCTTTTCAGCACAATGCTTCCTGCATATATTACTTACGAATAGGTAAAGTATATTAGTTTATAAATGTATTCATTATTTCATTGGCATACAAAAATACATATAAAGAAAAAAAAAGTATTGCAAAAAACACAAAAGACATTAACTACGCACCTCACAACGAGCGCCAACGCTGCTCATACCACACAAAATACACCAGAGGACAGCCTTGCAATAAGCGCAAAAAGCAGATCAGCCCCAAACAGCCTTGCAATCAGCCCCGAAGGCGCTCACTGCGAGTCATGCAATGAGCCCCAAAGGGGCTCAGCGCAAGCTTTGCAATGAGCGCCGAAGGTACTCAGCGTCAAAAATGGTTTACAACATTCCCTGGCTTACAATTTCATGCCTGTCTTTTTTTGTCGGGCAATTCGCTAGTGATATATATTTGTGATATAGTCCCAGGATCATCTTTACTATGGAAACACTGGCTTTCAAAAATGGTAAGGTTGTATGAAGCTTACTTTTTCAGATATGTTTGTATATAATACCATTTCTTATTATCTGAAATGAGCATGAAATAACCTCTTCTTCTCATCCCAGGGTTAAAATCTTTTTTTGTGCTATCATTACTAAAGGCAGATTGTGGCCCTGTCAGTTTATATACAGGGAGTGCAGAATTATTAGGCAAGTTGTATTTTTGAGGATTAATTTTATTATTGAACAACAACCATGTTCTCAATGAACCCAAAAAACTCATTAATATCAAAGCTGAATATTTTTGGAAGTAGTTTTTAGTTTGTTTTTAGTTTTAGCTTCTTTAGGGGGATATCTGTGTGTGCAGGTGACTATTACTGTGCATAATTATTAGGCAACTTAACAAAAAATAAATATATACCCATTTCAATTATTTATTTTTACCAGTGAAACCAATATAACATCTCAACATTCACAAATATACATTTCTGACATTCAAAAACAAAAAAAAACAAATCAGTGACCAATATAGCCACCTTTCTTTGCAAGGACACTCAAAAGCCTGCCATCCATGGATTCTGTCAGTGTTTTGATCTGTTGTATAAATAATACTACTAAATAATAGTATTTATATTTGGAGCTGATAGTCCACCAATATTTTAATGTCTTTGAAGGGTATTTTCATTCATTCTGGTTTTAGAATTTCACATAAATTTCGTGAAAAGCTTTTGGATCTTTTTCCAGAATTATTGGAGACACTCTATCTATCTATCTATCTACAGTATCTATCTACAGTATCTATCTATCTATCTATCTATCTATCTATCTATCTATCTATCTATCTATCTATCTATCTATCTACTGATAGTTTGATTCAATGCCACAAGCTATGAATTAACAATACCACAAGGTATACATAAGTATTCAATACAGGTGTACCTGTCTGTCAATGACAAAATATATCCTGCTATATAGCCAGTCTACAGAGATGGAAGTGATAGGCCCGGGACCAGAATAAAAAATCCTGAGGTCTGAAGCATCTGACATGTTATTAGCTCCTTTAACCCAAATATGGTTCTGTTCTGAGAAGTAGACTTCTTCTGTGTGAATGTTAATAGAAACTCCTGAGCAAAAGAAGAAAAAAGTTGAAATTATCCATATATAATTCATATTTAGCAATACAGTTTTCTTTGTAGCTGGTGTAACCCAGTCATAGAATAATGTTATGAAGTGTAAATCATCATAATAAAATATCATTACAGAGTAAAGATTATCAGAAATAATAATAAGGAAAGGTCCCATGACATGCTGCTTTATGGGTCTGTGGAGCATTGCTTGTCTGCTTTACCTGAGTTCTTCCATGTTAAAACATATATACTATTGTTTGTTATATTGATGTTCAAACAGAGATTTAAAAAAAGAACACGAAAAAGGAATCAGTATCATTCACAAATTGATCAACCAAATCAATTCCATGCAACAATATAAAGCTATACAATATTGTTATAATCTGGTTATAATCTAGACCATAGGTTTCCAAAGTGGGCGGTACCACCCGCCAGTGGACACTGAAGCCTTCTACTAGGGGGGCGGCAGCGGGTTTAAAAGCAATTGAGGAGGCGGGCTCTACTTAGAGAAGAAATTAATCATTAATACTTTAAAATCTATAATTTTTGTGATTTTCCAATCAGAAAATCATTGAAAATTTAAATTCTGCATTATAATTCATGTAGGTCCATCTGCGCAGCAGAAAAGTCTCAACAAGTAGGTATGTGGGACAACTATTATGCAATTCACGCAGTTCAGCACATTTCGGACCTATCCTGTTATGTTGGCGTGATTGTGCACTGTTGTGCACACGCACGTGTCTGTTATGGCAGCGCTGATCGCGCTACCTATCTGTTATGCTACCACGATAGTGCACTAGCGCGTTGTCTGTTATGCAGAAATGTAAAACAATACTTGCACTGGAAGCTACTTTTGTTAAAAGTTATTTTCTGAAGGAAAGCCTATTTTCAGACTTGCTATTATACACCAATGCATCACCAAAACACACCAATGTATATTTGTCATGCAATATAACTCTTTCCCTGTTTGGTGAACCTGCTATTGAGTCTGAGGCAGGAATATATTGATGTGTCTACACAGGACAAGCCATGGCAATTCAGAGGTTAAAAGGTACATATTTAGTTGTGTGTAAGTCTATTGTTCAAGTGAGGATTCCCCCCCTTACCCCATCCTTGCCCAGTCCTCCAGCCCCCACCATGCTTACTAGTGTTATCTATCTATCTATCTATCTATCTATATATATATATATATATATATATATATATATATATATATATATATCCTCAGAAATGTTGTGCATATAGATGTATCCGACGTAATAGGTACGAACAATTCCTCTTATTGTTCATTGCAAGCTATCCATACTTTACTATTATAATATTAAATTATTCACTCGCACCAAATAAAAATATGTAAATATCTGATATACTGTATATACTCAAACACGTCATGCATATAGATGTAGCTGATGTAATCTCCTGCGATCCTTCTCTACAACCCCACTACCTGTGATTCTGCTCTGCGCTGGCAGACACTGTGCTTCATAGACGACTTCTTCCACTTTATCTCTCTTCTTAAGGGTATCATTTCTTGATAGATATAGCCATAAGGTTTTATCTGGAACTAAAGAGAGAGACTTTTAAAGAGTGATTCTAGAACTAAAGGACTACCATACAAGGAAAATAAGTGTGTATTAAATCTTTGAATCTGACTAAGAGTAGACATTCATCAAGCTATTGTTTATTTTGAAAAAAAATGGTAATGCCTCTACAGGACCCTGGAGAGATCCATGATACATTATTGGAGAGCTGTGGTTGCATTGAATGATGCAAAGTCACTGCTTCTGGGCCAGTAAGGGGTGAGGTGGGTTGTGGTGTCAGTTATGTGGTGGTGGTGTGGTTATTCAGTTATCAAATAAAGGCTCTGGACCTCTGCCTGTTCCCTCCTCCCACAAGCCTCCCTCCATTGTAATTATAAACACACACACCCATCATCCAGCTCTCGGGATATGATGCAACAAATACAAAATACATTACTGCTCTAATAAACAGAGTCTTCTAAAATTCATATTTTCCCCAATAAATATTATATGACCATGACTTCCATAGCTTAAAATATTGTTAGTTTGATACATACCGTACTTTACAAATAAATGTATTTGTATTGAACTGCAGTGGTCCTTTAAATCATTGTGGGTACATTTACAAATACATACGTGATTGCCACAGATGATGTAAATGCATATAGTTTATAAGACCTATCTTGAACTGATTTTCCATATTGGTGTAAATGTTGTATTATAATTATGATATGAGGAAATGCTTTCCTTGGGCTGTTTGTGCTTGGTAGCTTTGTATGGATTCTGAATATATTGCATTGTGTGGTTTGTTAAGTGTTGTTTGTTTCTCGAAAGAGAAATGTGTTCAGAATAAACCTGTGCAAATGTACAAAGCAACAGGAAATATGTATATGATTTTGGTGTAGGCATGTGTGTGTTTCAGCCTAGGCCCATGAGGTCCACGAGGCCCACAAGGTCCACGAGGCCCACAAGGTCCACAAGGCCCTAAAGGTCCCTGGCCTGGGGCAGTACATTTTCTGGGGGCAGCTGGCTGCCTGAAGTTACTGATGCAATGCTATTAAATATGCAGATAATACTCTATCTGTAAGTGTACCTGACACATTCTGACTTATTATTTATTTGCATAGACACATACATTTATGAGTTTCTATATGGATATGTGGTAAACCTATGTCTGGGATATAGCAAGAGAAAATGTGTTGCTGGTGGGCAAATCTGAATAGGCCTAGGACAACATAAAACTTAAACATGACCATGGCCCTCATTCAATTGCAATTTGGCCAATTGAATAGGGGTCAAAATAAGCACATAACATTTTTTTTTAAAGACATTTTTAGTTAGTAAACATCTATCCAAAAGCAAGGTTTTCACTAACTAAAAACTTATTTAAAAAAAATATGCTATGTGCTTATTTAGAGCCCTATTCAATTGGCCAAATTGCAATTGAATGAGGCCCCATGTGTTTAGTAGACAAAGATTGACTGCTCTAACATCCATAGGATTACCCAAACTTTTACTAATATCTTATTTTATTTGTTGAATTGCAAACCATAAGTGTAAATTGTATATTCCAACAGGACAAAAATATGAATTGAGTTAGCAAGAAAGTAATTAGTAGAAATCAAACTTGCTGAATGACCTTTACCTGCTGATCCTATGGTAGTAATGTTCGCTTCTGCTGATGGCCCTTCACCTTGACCATTTACTGCAGTTACTGAAAACCTGTTTGGGGGAAAAAGCTTTAGAACATAATATTAAAATATTTTCATAAAATAAGTGTAAATCAGGAGTTTCTAAAGCTATCATTGAAAATGAACATAGTTTAGCCTATAAAAGTGCCAATGTAGAAATACAGTTAGAATTTTCTTAGTACTCTTATTATGTTTCAGTAATTTTTTATTTATATACTAGCGACTTGCCCGTCAAAAAATGATGGCAATAAGATTGTAAGGGCGGTAAATTTTGTTGGTGTTCCAAGA
Organism: Discoglossus pictus; assembly: GCA_027410445.1. NCBI lineage: Eukaryota > Metazoa > Chordata > Amphibia > Anura > Alytidae > Discoglossus > Discoglossus pictus. The sequence continues at coordinate 222,061,279 of CM050165.1, read as the reverse complement.
TGCTTCGGTGCTCATTGTTGGTTGTTTGTGTGCTATGAGCATTGTTTTTTTTGCTAATGCTAATGAAATAATGAATAAAATAATACATCAATATACTTGACCTATTTTGAAGTAATATATGCAGGAAGCAATGTGCAGAAGAGCTGGCAATCTGTTTTGATGTTGCTGCAGCATACAATGTGTGTTTTTAGTGCTGTGGAGCTACTGTGTAAGTGTCAGTAATGTGTGCAGTGTGTAGTGTAAATAGTGTGCATGCGAGAGCCAAATCCGTTAGGGTAGCTGTGTACTTCCACATTGTGTAAGTTAGTGTTGTAAAATGGTGCCTAATGTTTGGTACGCATCTGTGGCTGATTTGGCATCCTTGTTCTTGGATCGCGTACGTCTTTTTTAGATGATCCATAGGTGTTTGGTGGTGTTTTGTGTCTTTAGAGTCCTGTAGCCTGGTTTTCGTTTTTTCTCTTGCTTAGGGGATTTTCGGGTGTCGGAACTCTTGTATTTCGAGTGAAATTGAGGTGTAACTTCAGTTTTCGAGGTCCTTGGTGCCCCCCTTGCTGTAGGTAAGCTTTTTATGTATTTGTTGTGTGTATTTATTGTGTTTTTAATGTTTTCATGTGCGCGGGTTTCGGCGGTAAGGTCGTATTTTTGCGAGGTCGTAATGTTTTTTTTTCTAAGTTCCGCGTCTCGTATTTGTTTCTCGTAAGTCCGTAAATTTTGTGAGGTCCTTGCCAGCAACTGCGATTTGCGAGGGCCGCAGGCTCGCTACGCGAGCGTGCAGCGTTAGCAACAACTCGCGTGCTCACAACTATATATGTGATGTTTATATATTATTTTTGTAACACATTTGGTTACAGCCTACTGCAGTCTGAAAAGTTCAAAAAAATACAGAAAATGTAAGCAGCTGTTACAAAGAGTACATGTAAAAATATTAATGATATTTAAAAAAAGTAAAACAGGGGACGCAAATTATTAAACCTCTTTTACATAAATGTTCAACTGACTGTTTGAAGGCATTTTAAGCTTTCTTATGTAATACTGGTTTACAAAATGTATAGTGTACAATTCCTGTATCCCTTAGTTTGCTCAATAGTCTCCCATGTGGCACTGTATCAAAAGCCTTTGCAAAATCAAAAAAAGATTACAACCACTGAGTTGCCTTTATCCAAGTTCCTACTAACCTCTTCATAGAAACAAATGAGGTTTGTTTGACATTACCTATCCGAAATCTCTGGTGATTCCTACTTATAATCTTGCATACTATCCCTTATTAACCCTTCTAAAAGCTTTCCCACTACAGAAGTGAGGCTTACAGGTCTATAATTTCCTGGATGTATTCTTGCTCCCCTCTAAAATATAGGTATCACCTCTGCTTTTCTCCAGTCATCTAGTAGAGACCCTATGTTGAGTGTATCTTGAAAAATTAGATATAATAGTTTGGCTACTACATAGCCCAATTCCCTCAGTACCATTGGATGTATTTCAACAGGACTTGGGGCTTTATTAACATTTATTTTTTTCCAACCTCTTTTGGATTTCTTCCTGTGTTAACTAATTATTTGGTGAAGTTAGTGTAGTCAGATTTTGTTGCAACTGGTTCCTTCCTTGTGTATATAGAAGAAAAGAGCCTGTTTAGATCATCTGCCTTTTCCTGGTCACTAACTGTCAGACAGACTGTTTCACATTGTAATGCTCCTATAGCTTGCTTCCTGGCCTTCTTCCCAATCATATATTTAAAAAATATTTTAGGGTTAGGCTTACGCTCCTTTGCAACTAACTTTTTATTTTCTATTTTAGCCAGTCTAATAGCCCTTTTGCAAGCCCTGTTGACTTCCTTGTACTTACGTAAAGTAGTCTCTGTCCCCTCTTGCTTTTAAAAGCCATTTATTATCACATAGTTGTTTAGCTCCTTCTTAAGTCATAATGATAACAGAAATCACCCAAATGGCCTTGCTCAAAAGTGTACATACCCTTGAATGTTTGGCCTTGTTACAGACACACACAGGTTAAAATGACAATTAAAGGTTCATTTCTCACTCCTGTGGCTTTTTAAATTGCAATTAGTGTCTGTGTATAAACAGTCAATATGTTTGTTAGCTCTCATGTGGATGCACTGAGCAGGCTAGGTACTGAGCCATGAGGAGCAGAAAATAAATGTCAAATGAACTGCGTAACAAGGTAATGGAACTTCATAAAGGATATAAAAAAAATTCCAAAGCCTTGAAAATGCCAGTCAGTACTGTTCAATCACTTATTAAGAAGTGGAAATTTTGAGGATCTCTTGGTACCAAGACAAGGTCAGGTAGACCAAGAAAGATTTTAGCCACAACTGCCAGATAATTTGTTTGGAATACAAAGAAAAACCCACAGGTTGTCCAGCCATCCTTTGTCACAATATATATATATATATATATATATATATATATATATATATATAAAGATATATTGTGACATGACATAGATATAAGGTGACATGTAAGCATTCTGCAAACATATCACTATCATGAGTAAAACGTGCAATTTATCAAACTTTGAAAAGGGGATGTTTCGGAAACATTTCAGTTTGTGACCTGTTCACGTGCTGCTGTGGTTAAAGTGTACCGTGACAGGACTAAGAGCACCATTGTGAATAAACAGCATGGAAACTGCGGAGCACTACATGCCACTGATATCAGAGGTGAAGGTCGTTGCAAAGGTGTGTGAGGGCCAACCAACAGGCTACAGTTGAGCAACTCACCATCCAAACGAACCCGGGGGCTACCATACGTGTGTCTAAAATGACAGTACAATGAACCCTGTTGCGTGTGGGTATCCAAAGCAAATGGCCGATCACCGCACCCTTGGTGACAAGGGTTCATCATCCAAAATGGCTTCAATTTGCACAACAGGACCAAAATTGGATCTTTTCTAATTGGCAAAAGGTTGCCTTCTTTGATGAGTCAAGTTTTATACTCCATCGACTGGAAGGACGTTGGCGTGTCAGGCGTGAAACCTCTGAGAACAAACACTCTGCAACCATTGTTGGAAGAACACAAGCTGTGGCGGCAGCATTACGGTCTGGGGAATGTTTTCTTGGCATTGACTGGGTAAACTCAAACCTCTGGAAGGCACTCTCAACCAATTGGATTATCTCTCCATCCTTGCAGATCAAGTACACCCATACATGTTGACTGTCTTCCCTGGAGCAGATTAGATCTTCCAGCAGGACAATGCAACATGTCATACAGCCAGTATTGTCCGTGAGTGGTTGGAGGAGCACAACAAATACTTCCAAGAATTTCCCTGGCCTCCAAATTCTCCGGACTTGAACCCCCTTGATCGCCATGTTTGCCTTACGAATTCTCCACCAAGCACTTTTTAGTAGCTGTTCGATGCACTGCAGTCTGCAAGGCTCTAGATACCGTTACCAACCTTCCAGCATCTTATTGCCTCACTACCGTGTTGTCTAGCTGCTGTCTGTTAATGGTTATTCAAGATATTAGCTAGTGGCCATAAAAATGTGACTGGACCGTGTACACATATATATATATATATATTCCTGGCTTGTGTATAATCTATCCTGAGCTTTGCAAAAAAAACTGTGTAATACAGTGGCATATGCTTAAAGGAAGCCATTTTTAGAATGGTTATGCATTGCAAGAGCGAAGCCTTTGTGGGCACATTTAAATGTCCCTGATTAGGTTCCCAGAATGCAGTTTAATAACTGTATTTCTTGGAATTTTGAGCAGGAAACAATTTTTTTTAACTTGTTTAAGACATTCAAATATGAACACAAATGTACTATTTGTATACTGTACTACTGTACGGTGGACGGCTTCTATGGTTCTTTTGCCCGCCATAAATAAAATGAATGTTGTGGTAAACTACCTCCTCATAAAATCTACAACACAAGCTAAGGAGCCGGCGCAAGCTGATAAGATGCAGTAACCTTGAAACAGCTTTAAGTGGGTAGGATTCCTGGCTTGTGTATAATCTATTCTGAGATTTGCAAAAAGCTGTGTAACACAGCAGGCATATGCTTAAAGGAAGCCATGTTTAATATGGTTATGATTGCAAGAGCTAAGGCTTTTATGGGCACATTCGCATGTCCCTGCCAAAGTTCCCAGAATGCAGTGTAATAACTGTATTTCTCGATCCACGTGCCATGTCTTTTTTACCACTATACTGTCCCTTTAATAAATTCAAGGTAATTAAAAAAAAGTGTGATGTTATAATGAAGATGTAACTTCTCTCTGTATTTTAGTGCAGACACATGATTCTATATATACATTTTCTATATATACAGCAGCCATTTCAGATATCTTGGCTACTGTGAGGGTTCATTTAAAGTGTAACTTCTCCCTTGGCACTGAGCCTAAAGCTCTTTTTTGAAATAGGAATGTGCCATACACAAACATCACAATAAATATTTATTTCTAGACTAAACTACTTTGCCCTTGGTTATTTATTGCACCTCTGTTCTGTAGAGCCAATGCTATCCCATCTTATATTTTCCTTCATAATTGCATCATTTTCGTGAATGTCCATGTGCAGCAAACGAATCCAGTATTTTCATTAGATAAAATCAATACTTACAATGAGAGATTGAACATGATGGATTACACTTCTACTTTTAACAGTATAATATATGTTACCTTGAAAAAAAACAATGCTAATGTTATAATAGCCTTGATTATTGATGGGTGTATGCTCCATTGAAGTCTGATTTTTTTTTAGGTCTACATCAACATTCCCTGTAATATAATAATACTAACCATGTAATGTTAGTCATTTTCAGAGAAAAACAAATTACTTGCTCTCGGTTCAATTCTGTATTGCTAATTCTGGATAGGTAATAAGACATCCAAGGCAATTTCAATATAAATATTCTGTCTTCTGCTTAAGTCTGAATAGAATACAAGATATTCATATGTGCAGCAGGTACTAAAAAAACTTCCGTTTTAAATGTGATTTCTGCAGTCACAAATCGATTGTACAATTATTATATTGTTGGAAGGCTGCAATTATTTTACAAGGCCCTACAAGCTGTTCTGGTGTATTAGCTTTACAGACTGCACAGGGCTAGTGTACAGAAGTAGTGTACTTAACTTGTATATAATAAAAGCAATGTGCTAGATTTCAGCCGAAAAGGAGGTAAAGTTAATTAATTATACTAGGGAATCCCAAGCCAGAGATATGTACATAGAATTATTTCACCAGTGACTGATCTATAAGGCACATTGCAACATATTCATTCTGAACCTTTTACCATTATATAATTAGTACCCTAAACAAATATATAATATTTTCCTAGAGTATCATATAGTCCTGTCTCTATCTCCCATGACACGATGATTAAGAAATGAAGGCAACCTAAACTAAAGTGATGCACGTTAGTGATCTTTAAGCAGAGCAGGTAGAATACAGCAAGTGCTGCTGCTCAGTGTGCATTAGCGTCTGACGTCACTCGGAGGGCAACCTCAGTAAATGCTGCTGGCCTGATGCACTTTTGGTATTCAGGGCTTCTAAGGAGGCCGAATCACCTTTCTTTGGTCCTTGAACCACTCCAATTTGCAATGAAAGAGTCAACAAAAATTATCAATACAAGATATTCACCTATTTAATGCATTGACGTCTTGATCCAGCCCTGAGCACAAAACGTGTGCATCTGGCCGGCAGCATTCTCTGCTGACGCCCACCTGGATGCCGAGGCACACCAAGCAGCAGCACTTGCAGTATTCTGCCTGCTCTGCTGAAAGATCACTAATATCGTTGAAGCTATCTTTTTATGAGCGTTGGCACTTTGTATATATTTATACATAAACAAGCCAGTATTTAGCTGCGAAAAAAAAAAAGTATAATTACTGCTAATGATTTCTGGAAAGAGGAAAGTAATAAAAAAATGATTTACTATATTTCATAAGCCCTGATTCTTTGGAAGCATAAACCCTACAGACATTATGCTGATCCTATTAGTAGATTGGAGACATACACATTTCCTAATGATGATATGAGAATTTACTCTGAATTAATTAGTCTTGGTGTGCAAGTGCATAGGAATCAAAGAAAATCTGGGGGGGTAGTTTTAAAAAGACAAAGATCCAAGCAGTGAGCGAATGAACACAAGTAATAGCACTACAATAGGTGCAATAACACTACTATTCTACAGTAAACATGAAAACAAAGGGTACAAAAGTGTGTCTGTTCTGCAGTAAAGTTGTCTAAAGGGATGAAAGGAGTGGTATAGCAAAATGTATTAGATTATCTATGACAAAAGCAAGATGCAAGATATATATCTGAGGGATCAGAATGGTTAACCGATGCAACTGATGAACATTGTTATTTCTCTCATCCTACGAGACACCAAGGATAAGGTACCTACCTATTTTTCAGTAACTGAGGTTTTTCAGTAAAAAATACATACATTCTATATTAAATATTTCCAACTCTGTGCTATTTAAAAATGAACACCACCAATATATATTGTATTACCATAATAACCTCATCAGACAGGAGACAAAAACTCAACTGGAGACTTATACTCATCTTTCAAATTGTAAGTATTATTATAAATTAAATAAATAAGATGTTTATTAATCATCAACACATAATTAAAATAACTAGCCCCTTTTGCTAGAGTTTCACAGTGGCCCCTTAATACATTTCTCAAGACTACCTCAACTTACTCCTCTCTACATTATCTACTTTACTTTTTCTATGGACTTCTCTGTCTAGCTCTATTTCCCCTGTTCTTCACCACTTCAAATACTCTCTAGAGATTCATCTTTTCATACAAGCTTATAAATCTGTTCCATAAAATTCACTATAAACCAAAGTAGCCTCTCCATCAACTAATTCCCCCTCTGTCTGTAACACCCTATACATTGATTGTTAGAACACCTTGTGTATCTGAAATGTTTATATGAATATTCTGTAGCTAACTCTAAAGTCATCTTGAAGTTCAAATCTTTCCACAAAAGTAAAATGGCCTTTCTGTGTTACCTGTATTTTATAAAATATCTGGAATAGGTTACTCAGAATTAGATATGGCATACAGTAAAATACAGAAGTGAAGGATGTTTTAAAAGAATAGAAATGTTCTCTTTAGGGTTCTCCTTTTTACTTACAACAGCAACAACTGGGTTTTGTTCTCATTTTTGTTTTATTTGATTCTGAATTTATACTGTGTGACCACTTCATATAAGCCTGGTATATATTGTTATACCATTTATCAACTTTGCAAGTTGTATTATGGACATCACATATAATAGTTGTCAAACGGCGATTCGTCGTCACGCTTGCGACAAATTGTAGTTTGACAACTACAATCGATCGCACACCCCGCTCATGCGGATTGTGCGGCATAATCCACATATGCACATTGCTCCAGGGGCGTGCGCATGTGCATTGCGTGGCGTTAGCCGTGCACACGCATTGCGTCGGGGGTGTGCGCATGAGACGGATGACACGGAAAGCAGATAAGGGAGGAAGAGACACACAGGGGAGGAGGGAAGAGACACACAGGGGAGGAGGGGGAGACACACAGGGGAGGAGGGGGAGAGACACAGGAGAGGAGGGAGAGAGGCACGGGGGAGACACACAGGGGAGGAGGGTCAAGAGACATAGGGAAGGAGGGGGGAGAGACACCAGGGAAGGAGAGGAGGGAGAGAAAAGGGGGAAGAGACACAGGGGAGTGAGAGAAGGGGGAAGAGACACAGGGGAGTGAGAGGAGGGGGAAGAGACACAGATGAGGGAGGAAAGACACAGGGAAAGGAAATGGGGGAAGAGACACAAGGGAGGGGGTAGAAACATGGGGGCAGGGGGAAAAGAGACACAGGGGAGGGAGAGGGGGGGAAGAGACAGGGGGAGGGGGAAAGAGATGCATTGGAGGGAGAGGGGGGAAAGAGACATGTGAGGGAAAGGGGGAGAAGAGCCACAGCGGTGGGGAAAGAGACACAGGGGAGGGGGAAAGACACACATGGGAGGGAGAGGGGTGGGAAAGAGACACAATGGGGAACAGACACAGGGGAGGGGGAAACCGACACAGGGTAAGGAGAGGGGGGAAGAGACATGAGGGAGGGGGGAAGAGACACAGGGGACAGGGGGAAATAGACACAGGAGGGAAAGAGAGACATGGGAGGGATTGGAAGAGACACAGTGTAGCGAGAGGAGGGGAAGAGACAGGGGAGTGAGAGGAGGGGGGAAAGACACAGGGGAGTGAAATGGGGTCAAAGAGACACGAGGGAGGGGGGAAGATACACATGGGCGGACAGGGGGGAAATAGACACAGGGGACGGGGAAGAGACACAGGGAAGGAGGAAAGAGACTAATGGGAGGGAGAGGGGGAAGAGAAACAGGGGAGGGAGAGGGGGAAAGAGACACAGGGGAGGGGGAAAGAGACAGAGGGAGGGAGACGGGGAAAGAGACACAGGGAAGGGGGGAAGAGACAGGGGAGGGGGGAAGAGACACAGGGGAGGGAAAGGGGGGGCAGACACAGGAGAGGGGGAAGAATCATGAGGGAGGGAGGGAAGAGACACGGGGGGACATGGGGGGAAAGAGACACAGGAGGAAAAGAGACACAGTGAGGGGGGTAAAAACACAGGGGGTGGAAGGATACACAAGGGAGGTAGAGGAGAGGGGAAATGAGACACAAGGGAGGAAGTAGACAGGGGAAGAGATTTGCAATGAACGGCAAAGGCTCTCATTGCGAGGCCCGTGATGGACACCGAAGGCACACATCACAAGGTCAGTAAAGTAGAGGGGGGAGAGGCTTGCAATGAGCACCTCCCCTCAAGTAGAGGGTGGGAGCGGTAGGGGGTGTAGAGGCTCATGATGAGCGCCAAAGGTGCTCATCGCAAGGCCAGTAAAGTAGAGGGGGGAGAGGCCTGCAATGAGCACCTCCCCTCAAGTAGAGGGTGGGAGCGCAAGGTGGGGAAAGGCTCGCAATGAGTGCTGGAGGCGCCCATTGCGAGGCCCGTGATGAGCACCAAAGGTGCTCATCGTTAGGCCACTAAAGTAGAGGGGGAGAGGCTCCCATTGTGTGGCAAACAGCATTGCCAGTATTCACTTTGTATTGCCGTAATTTTTGACGGGCAAGTCGCTAGTATATATATATATATAATTGGTATCCTGTCATTGACCTGTACAAGAACAATTTTCAAAAAGTGATACATCTGAAAGTATTGCTAAAAAGGCTATAGATACATGGAATATTCTTCCAACATAATAACAGAGTAATGGAATTCAGTCATGCTTGTATGGATATTTAAAACATAAGCAGCCTTATTAAATTGCGATTCAGTAAATTTAAAAGGGCACTATTTAAGCACAGAGCATAATTTTTTTACAGAAGTTTTTAGTTAGTGAACTTCTATCCAAACGCAAGGTCTTCAGTAACTAAAAACTTCTGTAAAATAAATATGCTGTGTGCTTAAATAGAGCCCTTTCAAATTTGCTGCATCGCAATTTATTAAGGCTGAAGGTAAGCAACTGAAAGTTGATATTGAAAGTACAAGAATTACTACATTTCTATGAATAAGAAAGCATTAATACATCATAGGGAAAAAGTTATGTTCTTAGACATACACATTACCTGTATCTGGTCTCTGGCTTTGTGGCATAAAACTGGAAGCTCAGTCGTCCGGTTACTGAGTAGTGCCTTTGGTTTTCATAGTCAGTAGAAAGTTTTAAATAGTATGCTACAATAGGTCCATTTGGGAAAAGTGGAGGAAGCCAGCTAACCTCTATTGTGTCACCACTGAAGCTCTGAAGATTCTCAATGAGAGGTGCTACTGCGGGCACTGCAAAATATAACCATACAATAATGATAGTGAGAAGTTGCTCTTCATAGTAATGACAGTGAGAAGATGCTCTTGATAGTATATTGACATTGAGAAGCTGCTCTTGATAGTATAGGGGCAGTGAGACGTTGTACTTCATAGTGTAGTGACAGTGAGAAGCTGCTCTTCATAGTATAAAGGCAGTAAGAAGTTTCTCTTCATAGTATAAAGGCAGTAAGAAGTTTCTCTTCATAGTACAGTGATAGTGAAAAGCCGCTCTTCATTATTTAGGGCCAATGAGAAGCTGATCTTCATTATATAGAGACAGTGAGAAGCTGCGCTTCCTTCTTTATAGACAGCGAGAAGTTGTTCTTCCTTATATATGGACTTTGGAAATCTGCTTTTCGTTTTCTATGGACAGTGTGAAGCTGCTTTTCATTCTATAGTGGCAGCGAATGAGAAGCTGATCTTCATACTATATGGACAGTGAGAAGCTGCTCTTCATTCTCTATGGGCAGTGATAAGATGCTCTTCATTCTCTAGGGAAAGTGAAAAGCTGATTTTCATTATATAGGGAGAGTGCAAAGCTGATATCCATTCTACAGGGACAGTGAGAAGCTGCATTTCATTCTATATGGGCAGAGAGAGGCTGATATTCATACTATATGGATAGTGAGATGCTGCTCTTCATTCTATAGGGTCAGTGAGAAGCCTCTCTTAATGTCCTATGGGCAGTGAGAATGCTCTTCGTTCTACAGGTAAAGTGAGAAGCTGCCCTTCATTCTATAGTGAAAGTGTGAAGCTGCCCTTCATTATATAGGGAGAGTCAGAAGCTGCCATTCATTCTGTAGGGACAGTGAGAAACTGCTCTTCATTATAAAGGGAGAGTGAGAAGTTGCTATTCATTCTTCTGCCAGTTATGCCCATTGTACCAACTGACAATACATCTATGAAAAATGTTAGTGCTTTATAGAGAAATAAAAATATGATATAATACTGCAAAATAGTATCATACAAAAGAGACAAACAATTGAAGATAGTGGGATCCTGCTCTTCATAATGCTTCAAGACATAACCATACAACAGATACAGTGAGAGGCTGTTCACCACAGTAATGTGGTCTAAGTACAACAAGCTATGGAAATTTGAAACTTTATAAAAAAGGATTCCTATATTGGATCTTTGTTTCCCATTTAATGAAAGAAGCAAGTGTGTATCCCTTGTCAATGACATTAGCTCCATTAAATCCAAATTAATGTTTTTAAGGAGTCTTCTGGAAAATATTCCTTACATTTGAATGCTTTAAAAAAATGAAAGTAAAGGGTAATACACTATTGTGCATGTTGTTCTCTACCTCCTTACTATCTTGTATGGTAGAAGGAGCAGAAGGATTTACAGCATGTGGAGGAACAGAAGATAGCCACTGCAGCACAAACATGCAGCCCTAACCCACAAATGATCTGTAAGTTACAGGTGGAAAAACCCTACGGGCTGTCGAAATTAGCACTTAGTTGGCGCAAAGCCTTTGATCTGTCGAACCCATAAATGTTACATTCGCAAATCGATATTAAATTGCTACGAATCCCCAAAGACGCACTGGTGTTCAAACCCGTAAAAGGCAAATGGAGGCAAAAATATTATGGCCTCCAAATAGTACCGCAAACGTTTAACAGACAAGTTCTCAACACTGTAACAGACATTATAGATCCACCAGTGGACTTTAAAATATGGGAAAAGCATTGGAAGACATTGCACAACAATCCCCAAATACAGAATAGGCATTTAAAATGATTATTATTTCATCATATGTTGAAATGGTCATGCATATGCCAATATGAAACTTCAAGCAATTAAAGACACACTCCCTGATTAAATAGCAACACAAAAACATGAAACTGCTGCCATACCATTAACCCCTTCTCACTCACAGAGGCATTCATGTGGACCCTGAAAGATAAATAGGACCAGCAAAGGGTTCTTACAGAGATGTAAGAGTGCCCTAGTAGCCCTTAAATAAACAGTAAACCACTTTTAAACAATGCAAAAGCAGGGAAGTTCATCATATTGTCATGCTCAGCATTCCCATTGCCACATTAGTGTAAAAAAAAAACATGTGCCCCTCTCCTCAAGTGACATTTATCGTATAAACATCATATACAGTACAGGGGAAATGAGACACAAGGGAGGAAGTAGACAGGGGAAGAGATTTGCAATGAACGCCAAAAGCTCTCATTGCGAGGCCCGTGATGGACACCGAAGGCACACAGTATGGAGTTCACAAGCCTTTCCTCCAGACTCCCCAGACAGGCCAGAAAAAAATCCTTAACCATGACAACCCAGGTGACCAAATCAGAGGCTCCTGTTGAATAATAATTGCCTCACCTGTGTTTATACACTGTTAAACAGAAAACCTGACCTGCTCGGCTAGCCCTGAGGATTAGATTGTGAAACACTGCTATACACATTGCCAAAAATAATTGATGCAGCATTTAAAGAGATAGCACACTTATATAAAACTATGTACAATCATTGAACTATGGGATATGTCATCACTTAGCAAACACTGAGGCACAAAAGAGCAATGCAATATATCAATCCAAATGAAAATCACAGGTCAAGAAATACATGTGAACAGTAAAGGCCATATTGAGGGAGGCCTGCCACTACAGTAAAACAAACATCAAAACATTAACTATAGCAATGCAATCATAGACATCATCAATCAATAAATAATCTTATATCATTGTCAGTAACATCATTTGTTTACCCTGCATCAAACAGTGAGTGTGATCTATATATGGAGCAGAGCAATCATCAGCTTGAATGCCAGATACGTCTCATCAATTCCAAACCTGAAATCCACCTGCCTATTAACAGGTGCTGTAATGAACAAGATATATAACCCCATAACCAACAAGTCATCCGCACGTCTGAAACAGCATGGATTCTCAACATGAAATAGAGATGCATAAGAATATGGATGCATGGTTCCATCTGAGGTACTATTGTTTGTACAGCATGTGGCATGATGGAGATCCGGATGCAAGGTGTGTGATTGAGGAGTGGATGAGGAGTGGCAGAGAGGAGTGTCTGGGAGTGAATGAGGGTGCAAGTGGTAATGTGATCCATGCTGGGCCAGAACCAAGCCAGGTAACTGAATTACCACAGGCCATGCATAGTATCATGGTGGAGGATCAGGGGGGGGAGAGAGCTCTAGTAGCACAGGGATAGAGGGATATAGGGGCACCTGCAGACAGGGAGTATGACATTGATCTGGGCTCCCAGGAAGTGCTGGCTCCGGCACAGTAACAGGCACAGGGGGGTGAGCAGGTCCAGAAGACTGTAAGGGGGGTCCAGGCACCCAATGTATACAGGGAGAGACTCACATTAGAGGGGTTAACTGACAGGGAGGTGTATAAGCATTTTAGGTTGACCCGTGCCAGTCTTGGAGAGCTCTATTCTGTCCTGAGTGAGGACCTTTAGACTTGTGTACAGACCAATGGATCTATACCCGGAATGACACGGATGTTAGCCGCAATACACCTCCTTGCCTCTGGTAGTTTACAGAACACCCTGAGCATAGCCAGAGGAATGTCTCAGCCAAGCCTCTCAAATTGTTTGAGTATATTCCTCCGTGCAATTGTTCGGCAAGCTACCAGATACATCAGTTTCCCCAACAGAATGGAAGAGATCTTTAAGGTGAAAGCTGATTTTCACCGATTAGGAGGTGTCCCTAATGCTCTTGATTGCACACATGTTGCTATTGATTGCACACATGTTGCATTGATACCGCCTAGAGCGCAAAAAATGCTGTTCAGAAATCGCAAACATTATCATTCAATCAATGTACAGGTTGTTTGTGATGCAAACTTGTGCAAACAAAATGTGTTTGCAGTCTTCCCTGGAAGTGCTCACAATGCCCATATCCTGCTTCAATCATCCACCTATGATCTGTTCGAGTCCGGTCAATTTTGATCCGGTTGGCTACTGGGTGAGTACACAGAAGTAATTACAGGCAACCATATCTTACTAACACTGGATACAATAACATATACATGTCTATTGCTCTAATGTTCACATGTGCATAAGGGAGTAATACTACTTGAGCCATAACATAATTGCTCATTGCTGTGCATAGAACTGTGTTAGCTTGCCCAAACAGTATGGAGTTCACAACAACATATACAAAAAAGAACAATAGATTATTCATTAGGTAAACGTTAATATGCTTTGACAAACATCACAACATCCTATTAGTATCTACATCTCCCATTTTTTTTACATCAGGTGATGCAGGATATGAGTGTTTGCCGTGGTTGTTGACCCCTGTGAGCAATCACAAACACAGGCAGTGGAGAGGTATAATGCGGCACATAAGACATGTCGGAATGTAATTGAGCGCACCTTCGGTGTACTCAAGATGGGCTTCAGATGCTTACATTCCTCTGGTGGTGCTCTACAATATAGCCCAGACAAGGATTGTCGGATCATTGTTGCCTGCTGTTGTCTGCACAATATAGCAGTACAGGCCAACTGTCTGGGGGACATTGATGCGGCTCTGCTATATTGGGAGGAAGAGCCTTTACCTCCCCCTGTAGTGGATAATTTGCAGGGGTCACAACAACGTGCCCGCATCATTCGTGAGTACTTCATATGTAAGTACAAACCCAATAAGAAATTACCATAGCTTGATTATACATAACTCCTAAAACTCTTTTCTCCATCTACATTGTCATACAGAATATCAAATAGTCCACAATAGAGGAGGGTTCCCTGATATGATGTATGGCTCATAATGCACTATTGATTAACAATGACTACACTACAACATGCCACTCTATCAGTTACAGGTAAGTAAGCACACATTCCCATACACATCATAAGTACTGACAATTAAAAACATCAATAGCATAGATAAATGTAGGGGATTATACATCCCACAATGTCAATGTTTATATGCCCCACATTTGTATAGGAAAACCTCAACACACTATAGACCAGTAAAATTCGTGTGATAATGAAAATCCACATCCAATAGGGATCAGAACAATTTTTTATCAATCTGGAAATATGAACATACCTGCAGATATGTAACGAGAATATATGTACTGCATGAGATCAAAATCTGTTATCACTAATCATATTGTAACTCAATGTTAAAAGCAAAATGATTACAGTGGATAATTGGTGACTCCAATAATAACATCATGTTTCCATTACAGAACTGCTGCCGTGTGTTAACTCATCGTTTAACAACATGGACAAAGAAAAACAACATGTACAGCAACAGAACATCTGCCACATCAATGTAGCCCTACCTTTCAATAACAAGAATACATCCCATATGTAAAGCGTAAACCATCTAAACAGATATAGATCCACAGAGCATGTGTCCTGGTGGAACAAATCCCCTTGTGGATGATCTCAGGACCATGTCCAAGGTAAAACAGCACATGCAGCTCTCCAATGATGCATTAATGCGTAATATGTGGGATAAGTCTACATCATTAGTAATTAGAAATATCAGTCCTCATCATCTGCCAGATGAGTAGCTTGTTTCATATGTTAGAACACATCAGTCAAAACATCTGTTTGAAATTACCAGCATGTCTTGGTATATGATGAAGTAGGCGCTAATATAGTATGTGTAATGTATATATTCACATGTTCCTTGTATGTTTCTTACAGATCGCAAAGATGTGTCACATTCCTCACAGTCAGAACAATGCATGATGATGACCATCCTGACATTCGATGACCATGCTATTGTCAAATTGCATCATGTATGTTCATGTGCTATAATCGTTCATTTGTTGCATCCTGTGAGCTATGTGATTCTTACTACTGATTAGCTAATATATGTAAAGCTTCAATTGCAGACTACAATGCAGATGTCATGTGACATATGTCACATGTTGTTCCATGCATATCCACACCATGTGCATGCTCACATACTCTACATATATTTATATGTACCTATTGCTTTAGACATGCTATTCCCTCATCTACTTGGACTATTGTGAAGGCTGCATCATACTTCCTTCCAGATCTCTTCTTCAGTGCTGATGTGATCCTTTCTGTAAATATGGGGAAGAGTAACTCTAGGCTTGGAACATAACTGTTAATGAGGTTATCTTAACCTTCAGTTATGCATATGCAACAACAGATAATAGAGATGCTCATTCAGAGAACATAATTCGCCTCAAATTGGCGGGTTTGTTGTGAGTGAATCTCTCAAATAGAACAATTAGAACACACTGATATGGTCCTGGTCCGATCTGCATCTGAGTGTCCAAATGTAAGTATGGAGTGGCTGCTCTCATAGCGAGTTAGCTTTGCCAGAGAACTGACCTATTGGGGTTATAACATTAATTGACTGAGCACTTACACCTCTGCTGTAGCATAGGAGTGTCTGTTGGACACACAAGCCTACAGTTATTATTATTATTATCTTTATTTATATCGCGCCAACATATTCCGTAGCGCTGTACAGGGGTTGAGTACATAGCAGAAAACAAATTAAACACCTTGTAAAGAATGGAGGGCCCTGTTTTTGAGCATAAAATCAAATGTACATAGAGCTTGTTTCCAAGGCACTGACACAAGATTGAAAACTCACAAACTTACAATCTAAGGGTTTATGTGTGATACAAGAGTGTGACAAATGCAATTGAAAGCAATTGGTTCAGTCAAGTGGAGGTGTCTGTGTGTTGTACTGTAGATTGTGGGTGGGAGTGTTATTAAGCTGTGGAATGTTCAGTTGTACATGTTAAGGCTGAAGGTGATAAGATTTTTTAAACAGGTGTGTTTTTAATAATTTCTTAAAGGTTTACTTCTCCCCACGAGTATATCTCCTTATTCTGTATTATTATATTAGAATTTTGAATGTTATAGTTCTCGTGATATCTGTAATAATATGATGTAACTTATATTGCCTCATGTTGGATGATACACTCAACCGATTATCCATATCAATGCCATCCCCACTTCCTGCATTCTGTTCCTATGTCCCTATTTCCCTGTATCCTATCCACCTCCAACATAATACTGTGCATACCTGTGATAATTTGTCACTGTGTGGCTTTGTTGGTATGTTTGTTATTATTTGTGCTAAGATTAAATATTATCTATCAGGTATGTTGTTTGTGATAGCCTCGCTAATGTTTATACTATAGCCTTTCCATAACAACAATTAATTTACCCTAAAAGTCAACAGATGTGCACATCACCATCAGTTAGGGGTGTAAATATTATTTTCAATATGTGTTTAATCATGAATGTAGATGAATAACATCATTCTAGTTAAAGTCATTACAGACAACCCTTCACGTATATTGACATGACTCATAATTTTACGCCCCTCTGGCTGACGCTTCCACTTTCGTCAATACTGGCAAGGTACAGATTAATGTAGTCTATGTATATCTCTAAACACACATATATATATATATATATATATATATATATATATATCAACTTCATTAAATCTGGATTCTGCCGATTCTAAATTATGATGATGTACAAACACACATAAACAGTGATAACAGTATAACATCATCATACTTTCTTTGATACAAATAGCACACGTTAATATGTATACGACCGTGCAAACATCTCATGGGTGTAGTGTGAGCGGATCCCAGAAGGGCAAGAGGCTGTTGGACAACAAGGGACACCTGAAGGGTTAAAAGTTAGACAGCATCATTAGGATAATGCATAGCATCTACTAAGGTCAAATATGGTCAGGACACCACACTAACCATGATGGGATGTGAAATTGAAACATCATATAACACTCCATTTCATAGAATAACCATTAATGTGCATACAGCAACCATATGGTCACCATTTGCTATATTAAACAGATGCTAGAAATCATGGATCGTGTGAAACTAATCCATTCCACACACAGTGTGTTTTCATACATTAATGATGATTCCGAAATACATGATAGGAATCTGGAAAACATAAAGAAGAGGTGTTAGAACAATCATAAGCTGCTATTACAGTACATTGTTTTTGCTCTGGACACTACAATAAACCAATTAACATGCTTCACTGTGAACACAATTTTTTAGCTAAGAGTACTATCACTATCTACATGGAATAGTTGTGCCATGCTGATATCACATCTCACTGGTATATGGGTGGTACCAAGGCCAGACAGATTACACTGTTCACATTACCCCTAAATACATACACATTGATCCTGATGTCAAACCAAGGAAATTATCCATTTTGTTTGTGGATGGCTTGAAATACATTAATAAGCTTTCATACAACACCTCATGTCAAGTTCAATGCACATTGAACATCAATTGTTGAAATGTTAAACATAATCAGAAATGGATACACTCTGTAGCAAGCCAATAGTATGTCAACATCTACACCAATCAGTATTCAGTGAGCAGTGATCAAGAGTGGGACTTCGTGGATGGGCCTAAGACCCCCTTTTATGCAGCACTGGACACCCACCTTCTGAGCCCAAACCCCATATTACTCTTCGAAGTCTAAGTGGTGTTGGAGAGTGGGGTGCCACTACATTGGGTGGCTGGGGATCAGGTTGAGATGGTGGTGAGGTCTGAGATGAGGAGGCCACAGTCTCGGATTGTAGTTGTGCAACCGTAGTCTAGAAAGGTATAAGCTGACGTTCGGCTAATTGGAAAGTCTGTCCCAAATCACCTGTTCCTCATATCTCTCCATCCTTCAGTTGTGCCTCCTCATCCCCAAATTGAATGATCTGTTGCTCACCAAGAGGGTGTGAGCCAAACCTGCTTTCTGAGCAATCGGAGCCTCTCAGTCTGTTGTTTCTAACGTGTCATGTCCTCCCTGGTGAAACAGGACATGATTTCCCTCAAAGCCAGGGGTGGTGGTGTTGACAGCATTGGGGCTGATGTTGGAGGCATTGGGGCTGATTTTGACAGCATTGGGGCCAGAGGTGACGGCATTTGGGCTGAAGGGAGCGGCATTGGGTACAGAGGTGTCGTCAGCAGGGCATGATGTGACGGCAGCAGGGCCTGAGGTGATGGCCACAAGGCCTGAGGTGACGGCAGCAGGGCCCGAGGTGTTTGGCAGCAGGGCCTGAGGTGATGGCAGCAGGGCCTGAGGTGACCGTATTGGAGCCTGACGTGTCGGCAGGAGTGCCTGAGGTGTCGGCAGGAGTGCCTGAGTTGTCGGCAGCAGGCCCTGAGGTGTCGGCAGGAAGGCTGGAGTGTTAGGCCATGTTGGGGGAGCCCATTGTATGGGAGGCCATGTTGGGGGACCCCATTGTATGGGAGGCCATGTTGGGAGAGCCCATTGGGTGGAAGGCCATGTTGGGGGACCCAATTGTGTGGGAGTGGTTGTGGCCTGCCATGCCTGCAATGTTGTTGTAGCAGGTGGCAGCTGTCAACCACTCCCACCTCCAGTGGAGTATCCACCTGTTCCTCTGTGGTCGGCCTTGTGCTCCTGATTACTGAAATGGAAGTCAAAATATATTTGAGTTGGCTTCCCTACACAGTTGACAGCTATATGTCACCATATCCTTGACATCATGGTCACCTGTGATTGTGGTGCTTGTGTTACACAGATGAACCACCGCCTGCATAATGAGAATTATGGATCATGGCTTGTATGAATATGTGTAGTGCAGGTGCAGTGTGCCATTTGCATGTGCATCAGGCACATGCTCTGCTGGATCTGCTGTTCAGTGTGTGAGACTGACCAATCTGTGACATGTTCCGAGCAATGGTTGTTAATATGTAGCTGAGACATAGTCCAGGTTAGGACAGTATATGACACGCACATGCAGTCCTACAGAGTCTGTATCCACATATGCCGCAGTGGGCACACCCAGACATGTACTCTCTTTTGAATGTCAAATCAATCTTGATCTAATAGCAAATTGTACTCATAATCAGTTTTAACTGCAGTTATTGGCAAGAAATGTAGTTGATACAAATTTTGAAAATTATATGCTTGCTACCAAGATTTACATGGTAATTGATCCCCATATATCTTCAGTCATAGGGCTTACAGTGCTATTGTATGTCAATTATCTATGTGTGTAAGCAGGGGTGTAGGAGCCCGAATAATTATAGGGGATACAGCTCATTGTATACACCAGCCAGAGAAAAAAGCATACATACAAACGTCATGATACCTGCGGGATATTTGTTCATCCCCCCCCCCCCCAGTTCATACAACAAGGTGTGTGGTCTGATATGATACTCAATTTGCATGGTTCTTGGAATACCCGTGTCCACCTGTCCTGGTAGGCCCACTACTTCCACTGGCTAAATTCACTCCTTCAGCCTCCTCTGCTATCTTCCTCTTCACCTTCAGCCGGCTGTCATCATATCTGTGTTTGACAGACTTTACATCCCTGTTTGCAACCCCTAATGCTGCAACAGCTGAAGCTATCTGACTCCAGGCCTCTGCCTCACATCTCTCCCACCATGTATGATTCTATAGCTGGCACGGATTTCACTGAGGAGGATGTCCATCTCCTCTGGGCTATAATTGGGGGCCCTGAACTTTGCCACAGCCTCTTGTCCTTCCAACTGTGCCTGGGCTTCCTGGCCTCCGTGTTCTCTCCATGGGCCTTGTCCTCATCCCCACTACCTCCACCCCCGGGATCAGGCCTCTGACCCTCTGCCCCTACTCCTTGAGTGCCTACATCTGGCGGCACATCCCTCCCCTCCTGCTCTCCTCCACCTGTACCACCCCTCCCTGACCTGGTTCTCCCTCTCTCCATACCTCTATCTCTCATTCTCTCCACCTCTCCTCACTCTCCTGTGAGTATTATGTGTAGTATAGTAATTGTATGGGGAGGAGGTAGGTGGGGGTATTGGGGGTGAAGATGTGCTGTGGCCTACCGCTATGTATAAATAAACATATTAATCTATGTTTGTGAATTATTTGATATTAGTAATTATGTGTGTTGTTAATTAAGGGTAAATATATATTAGAGGTCAAAATATCAAAAAACATACAAAACTCCTACTCTTGCTCTCTCTCTCTCCAATGCTCACAAACCCACCAAACCCACCATGGTGTCAGATTAAGATATAGACTGACCTTTTCCTGTCTATTGGTCACTGTTGAGTTGTTGGCATTAAACTAGCAACACTTTCACGGCATCCTCTTGTCGAATTTTGAATAGTTCAGCTGGGATTCTGTCAACTTCTGCAGCCTTGTTAGCTGCAAGGAATCCTAGGGCCCATCTCACTTCGCTCTCCAAGATGTCTGGCTCCAGCTCATTGGCCAAACTATTGAGGTCATCACTGCTGCAAAGATCCTTCCTATATAGATCTTCAGTATATTCCTGCCATCCATTCTGTATCTGATCTGTTTCTGTTAAGTCCCTACCATTTTTGTCTTTTATCATACCCACTTTGGCATGAAAGGTTCATTGAAACTAATTTTCTTAAAGAGATCTCTTGACTTTCCATTTCTGTTATCTTCTCTCTCTGTACGTCTCTTACTATATAGTGTCTCCTTGTCTGTTCTTGCAATCCTCTGGAATCCTGCATTCAGTTGGACAAATCTTTTCCTATTTCGACTACCTTTCGCTTTTCCTCTTTCCTGGGTTACTTTGAATAACCGCATCAGATATCCAGTTGCCCGTCTCTTTTCTTTCCTATGAGGATCATCTTTGTTGCTGTTTCCTGAAAAATGTTGCAAACTTCAGTCCAAAGTTCTTCAGACATTCTATCTTTCATGTCTAGTCCCTTAAATCTTGCTTGAGTTCTGGTTAACTGAGAGTCAATCTGATTTCTATATTGTCCATCTGGTGATGTCCATGTGTAGAGTTGTCCCTGTGGCTGTTGGACGAGGGAGTTTGCTATGACCAGAGAATTATCTTAACAGAGCTCTACTAATATCTAATCTTTTTCATTTTGTACGCCAAGGCCAAACTTGGCAGTTATTCCAGGTACTGCTTCTCCCCTGTTTTCTTTAGCCAATTGATGTAGTGGCTTCCTATTTTTACAGGCAACCATTCTAGAGACAATGATAGGATTACATGATTAATAGCATTTACACTTGTAAGATAAGGATATTATCTTATTAACTTATAAGATAATATCCTTTTTTTACAAGTTTTAATGCTATATTAGGAAGCTATACTTGATGTTATCTTTTTTTCCAGCATATGGTTTTCCCTAATATACTATGGAATACTGGTGAAATCTAGTCTCTATAGTAGAAGGGTGCACACTAATCAGCAACATTTATTGCGATCTGTACCTTCTCAATTGGGTGCATTTCAGCCATATAGAGAGTTCTGTATATATAATTGCTTCTGATGCATCACTTTGAATTTATACTCAGCCCCTACTGGCATAAGCAGTAAATTATCTTTATGGGAGAAAACATTTGTAGTCATTTTCACTTTTTTATATTTTTGAGACGTTGCGTTTCTTACGTCATTATGTAAATAGGTATATTAATAAAGTTTATTATTTTTTGATGTTGCAACAAATTCTAATAGAGTTGTTTTTTGTACTCAGGAAGTGAGAACTTTCTTCTCTCAGCCCGAGTTCAATTGACTATTTAAACATTTATTTACTCTATATTTTGAGTTATATTCCCTAATTCCCTAATTCAGTAATCTTTTGGTCCCCTACTTTAACATTAAAATTTCCTATGATGAGAGCAATACCTTTTTTTGGTGTTATACCTATGATGTGTTGAATAGCTTTGTAGGAATGGAAGACTTGAATTACTTTGATGTTAAATGACTTGCTTTGAATTTGATTTTAAATCATTCTGTTATTTTTTCGAGTTGTAACTGAGCATTGCTTTGAGTCACCCTTTGATTGACTATGATGTGATGTGAAATATCCAATTCCAGCCAATTTGAGTTCACTAATTCCTAGGATATCAATATTTAACCTTGTCATCTCATGTTTGACCATGTCCAGTTTGCCTTGGTTTCAGATTCCTATTCTGAATTGTTCTTTGCACCATCAGACTTTCCTTTCCACCCCAGACATATCCACAACTGAGTGTCCTTTCGGATTTGGCCAACTACTTAATTAGATCTGGTGATACTTGTTATCGCCCTCTGCTCTTCCCCAGTATTGTGGTACACTCCTTCTGACTTGAATGGCTCATCTTCTGGTGACATATCATTATGTTTCTTGTTGCGCTTGTACATAAAGTAATTCTTACTGGAATGGGTTGCCAGTTGGCTAACAAGCAATAAGTAATATGCTTTTTGGATTATTTTTTTTATAATATCCGCCTAATATACATATTTAATATAGTTTAGTGAATAGGCACACATCTTACCTGCTAAAAAATAAATTGTGGTAAATTAGTGAAAGCAAAAAGCTGCTGCTTACTGCAGGATGTGCATTATGGAATATGGGTATTTCATGTATATCTATGTAAATGTACAATTGTGATCTAAAAAGTGATATACTGTACATGATTGAGGCCTGGGCTGATCAGAATGCCAAGATATCAGTTTAAAATAAATCCCTGGCTTAGATCTGCCACTTCATTTAGAGTCAGGTTGATATTAAATGCCTCTTATTTTACTGAGTTCAATATAATACTTGGCTAAGTAGTTTGAACTCTCTAAGAAAGTGGAGGGGGGGTGGGGTTCTTTGTTCCTGGATTTATCTGAGTGGTTCTCTACAAATAACAGAGCTACATGTCCCAGTATTCCTTGTACGTTCTCCTTTCAATTCGCAAATATCTTTAGCATTATATATAGAAATAGATTTTCATAGAAATAACTATTTTAAGTGTGTCAGAGTGAGGTCAGTTGGAAAAATTGGAACCTTAGTATGAAATTTATAACATCTGAATGTTATTAAAAAGTGGGTGAATTACATGAGAGTATATGAATAGAAGATCGCTAGTGCATATACATGTATGCATATTAAATAAATTATACAGTGCATACATGTGCATGTCTAAAACAAGTCAGAAAACTTGGTTCCATACAGTGCCTTACAAAAGTATTCACCACCCTTGGCATTTTTCGTGTTTTGTTGCCTCACAATCTGAAATTTACATGGATTGTTTGAGGATTTGCATCATTTAATTTACAGAACATGCCCACAACTTTGAAGATGTTTTTTTTCATTGTGAAGCAAACAACAAATAGGACAAAATAACAGGAAAAAAAGTTAATGTGCATAACTATTCATCCCCTTAAAGTCAATACTTTGTAGAGCCACCTTTTGAGGCAATCACAGCTCCAAGTCGCTTTGGATAAGTCTCTATCAGCTTGCCACATCTTACCTAAATCACGCACAGAGTGGTACAGGTTTTGCTCAAGAATATCCCTGTATTTAGCAACATCCATATTTCCATCAACTCTGAACAGTTTCCCAGTCCAGGCTGCTGAAAAACATCCCCAAAGCATGATGCTGCCACCACTATTTTTCACTGTGGGGATGGTGTTCTTTGGGTGATGTGATGTGTTGGGTTTGCGCCAGATATATCGTTTTCTTTGATGGCCTTAAAGTTCAATTTTAGTCTCATCAGACCAGAGCACCTTCCTCCATACATTTTGGTTGTCTCCCACATGCCTTTTCTCAAACTCAAAACGTGCCATTTTGTTTTTTACTGAAAGTAATGGCTTTCTTCTGGCCACTCTGCAGTAAAGCCCAAGTTTATCGAGTGTACGGCTTATAGTCGTTCTATGTACAGATACTCCAGTCTCTGCTGTGGAACTCTGCAGCTCCTCCAGGGTTACCTTAGGTCTCTGTGCTGCCTCTCTGATTAATGTCCACCTTGTCCGGTATGTGAGTTTTGGTGGGCGGCCGTCTCTTGGTAGGTTTGCTGTTGTTTCCATTTCCATTTGGTTATTATATATTTGATGGTGCTCCTGGGGATCATCAAAGATTTGGATATTTTTTTATAACCTAACCCTGACCCTGTAGTCCTCAACAATATTGTCCCTTACTTGCTTGGAGATTTCCTTGGTCTTCATGGCAGTGTTTGGTTCGTGATGCCTCTTGCTTAGGTGTTGCAGCCTCTGGGGCCTTTCAAAAAAGGTGTGTATATCTAATGACAGATCATGTGACAGATTGCACACAAGTGAGCATCATTTCACTAATTATGTGACTTCTGAAGGTAATTGGTTGCACCAAAGCTTTTTATGGGCTTCATAACAAATGGGGTGAATACATACGCCCATGCCAATTTTCTGTTTTCTATTTCTAAAAAATATGTTTATGTATATATTTTTCTCATTTCACTTCACCAACTTAGACTATCATGTTCTGATCCATCACATAGATTTCAGATTAACAAAACATTGACTTAAGGCTGTAATGTAACAAAATAGGTAAAATGTCAAGGGGGTGAATAGTCCTGCAAGGCACTGTATGTATATATATTTATACATATGTACATATATAGTGTGGTTTGGCTAATCATAAATATGTTGTTGCTGTAGTAAGACACCTTATCTATATGTTACTGTTGATTTATACTTCATGGAAAATTTAAAAACATGCTCCACCAAATTGATAAACAAACATCCTGGTGTTTGGACAGATACGTATCTGCTTGATAAAGTAATGGAATGTCTGTCTCAAAGGGCAAATACACATGATCACTTGGCGTGTATAACCTGTTTTAACGTAAAATCAAAAATATGGTCAAAATCACAACCCTTATGAGTAAACAAAAAATATATAATTTCATAAATAAATATATGCATTTTACTTATTTAAGGAACAACTGTCATTTTTGTTCTATATTATCTTTGTAATAACTAAGTTTAATAATGGGCAAAATATTTTTTTAAAAGAAGAAGCAACTTTGCAATTGCAAACTATAGCGTTTGTATTTGACCTGATGAAATCACTAGCATATTCCCATTTAGCAGGCATAAACTTCATCTGCATTCAGTGTCTCCCATTTCAAGAAGTTGTTCAGCAGAAACCAATCTAGCATTTTGGTTTCTTCCTAGAGTTCTTCAAGAGTATATTTTAGTTACATTAGTATATATATTATTTTTACTTTGTTGAAACTGTTTTAAATAAAATAGTTGATGAAAATTGATTAAAAACTCACACATATACAGACATCAACAAAAAAAAGTGTGTGTACTTCATTGTATACAGGAGAAAACATAAACTACATTTAAAATGGTTTTCCCATGTCCGATATGTATGTTTTTTCAAATAGCAATGAGAGAAAGTACATACGAAATTAGAATAATTAAAAGTAATTGTCATACTTTATTTATAACTTGTGTTAAAGTGTGAAGATTATAATTAAATACTGTTTGACTGTGGTCAAATTTGTTCGGCAAAAATGTTGTGTTATATACATAAAGATGTAATTCGCCAGTGTAAGTTATCTCAACAATTGTTGGTCCAGCCAAGTACTTAAAGTCCTTAACAGCTTTTTCATATTTTTTTGTAAATTTATTAAAGGTTTTTACTTTTATATATTATATGTAACTATTTAGGGGAACTACTTCTCTCTATTATAGTCTTAAGAAAATAGGTATGCAGTTCATCTGTTGTCTAAAGGTACATAAAGCACCACTCGACAATTAAAAAAAAAAAATGTCTGAAAACTTTAAATCTGATTATTAACATAACTAATCTGAAAAACCAATTATGCAGGTACTTTTTAATTAGAAAAAATAATCATTTTGATGCCTTTGCAGGGACCGTGATGGATTCGTGATACATTGGTAGAAGCTGTGTGGGGGTGTTTATATTCCTAGAGAGCTACGGTTGCATTGAATAATGCAAGGGGCCTACTTCTGGGCCAATGAGGTGGAAGGAGTGTAGTGTTCATTTCAATTTTATGCTCTTATCATCAAGGGCTCTGGCTTTACACCGGTTCTCCCCTCCCCACTCCTCCACTCACTGATAACTACAAAAAAAAACTATCATCCAGTTCTCAGGATGTGATGTAACACAAAATGGATTCCTATGTAACAGAGAGCCCTATGTAAATTAAGTGCTCTATGTTAGGGCACTGCCGTAAATTGGCTGTGGGAGCTTTTTTTCACTAAGTTCTACACTAATATAAATCTTTCACTCCCCCATGTTAGAGCACAGCTGTAAATTCTGCCTTAGCCGCAACAGATTTCTGTGTAGGGAGTAGCCAAACCAAGCTTTACGGGTGAGACAAGGCCCAAGGAGCCAATTGGAAATGGGAATGCCATAAATCTGACAATGAGTGGGAAGCACAGTAACAAGTGCATAACTAGAGGTCCAAGGAAACATTAGAGGAATATAGAAAGTAATTGTTTTGTAATTAAAAATATATTTTGATATTAAAAAGATGTGACAACTGTATTTATAGCTTCAATCAATAAAACAGTATCCTAGGCAACGTGGTTTTGTGATGTGCATTAACCCCTTGAGTACTTGGTTGTTTGTTACCCTGGATTTTGTATCATAAAACAGGTTTAATACTAACATGTAATTTTTTTTTATTACACATATGTTGATATTGATGTCAAATAATGTTAAAATGTCATCTTTTTGTACTATACTGGCACTTTAAATGCTTCTGGGGTACTCGGCAAAGGTTTGAAAACCAGATGCAAATAGTCTTTGGTACATCTTTCTTCTCCTTTTTGCAGGTACGGCAGTGCTCTGATTTGCAAAAAATCCATAAAATCTTATTAGCATATGTTTTGGGTGTCAGAGTGTCAGGGAGTAACTCATAATATAGTTTCAGTATAGAAATTAATGGAGATTTATGCCTTGCTTTTTGGCTTTGTCGTGAAGTTCACTCGGAGCAGTGACCCGTAAGGAGTTCTCTTGCAATTTTTTAGGGATGGGGGATTAACAAAGCTATGTAGGAGTTATTGTGCAGATTCAGCACATGCAATTGATTTTTCGGAGTCTTCAAAACTTTTTATTTTACCACAAAGCATTTTATGATCTTACAAAACAAGGGTCTTGAACTTGTGGGAGGAATGGTAAAATACTTGTTTTTGTGCTCACTATCTTGTAACAACAACCTACATTTTTCATGATTACTAGTGTTATATTTCATTGCTCAAATTATATTTATTACATATAAGTAGGCCGGGCTCTAACATTTTGGAGCCCATGGACAGTAAAGTGGAAAAGCCCCTGCAAGTGTGTACACAAGGTATGCATGCACCCATTTTTTCCTTTTTTGTGCTTGTGTATCGCTCTTTTGCTGTATGAGATATTTCTGCCAATTTAACAACACAACTACTCCTACCCACCTCCCCCCCAAACTATTACTTATTTATTAAATGAATTTGATGGGGGACCATATTAATTATTATATTCTATTATTTATATTATTCTATGGAAGGGCAATGAACATATGTCACACAAAAACACATATCATGATCACTTGTATCACATATAAAAACGTAGTATTTATGAGGGTTAAAGCGCCACTGCACAATAAAAACAGAAATTGTTAAAAAAAAATTGAGTTTGACTGACAGCATAAGTGCCTTAGGGAGTTCAGCTACACCTCACTGATAAGGCCCAATGAAGGTCAAAACGTACCTCTGGGGTTTGCTGTTTCTCCTGTTCAGGGTAGAATTGCCTGGTATTTCGGGGCTGGACCACTCTAGTGATTGGGACCAGACAGATATAATACAGGATATTTCTCCTTGTGAAGGGCACAATGCTCACCTCGATTACGCTTGATTTAGTTTAGCAATACTTTCATGCTTAGCTGTTTGTAATATATTCATTAATTGAATAATTAATTATGTACTTCAATTTATTAATTATTAATTAGTAATCATTAAGAAAAAAAGCTTAAAGTTTATTAATACATTAATGCAAAAACTATTTCTAAGACATTTACACATTGATTAATTAATTATTAATGTACATTATTTTATTAATTAATTATTAGTAATCATTATGAACAAAAAATATTTGAGATTTTACAATGCCTTGAGTTTAGGAATATATTAATGCTTAGCTCCTTAGAATACATTTAGTCAGTGATTAATTGATTTTTAATGTACATTCATTTATTAATTTGTAATTAGTAATATTTTTTTTAAAAAGGACCACAAACAAGATGTATATTTTAAGATGCACTGACATATCCGTGATGATGCTGATTGCCTCATAGGGATTAATCCAAATATTACAAATGCTTTTTTCTTATTTTACAGTTTTAGTGTAGCTGCCGCTGACTCAACACAGAGAGTGACGTTTGCAGCCTTTCAACACAATAAACATCACCTTTACAGGTATATCATTAAATTATGTTCTTTTGGTAAAAAAAAGGATTAAAGTCTTTTTAGGGGGAATTGATTACAGTTATTGATTAATTAACGTATATAAATATATTCATTAATTAATAATTAGTAATCAGGGCCAAAAAAATGGTTTGATTTAACAATACATTGATGAGTATGCTTTTATGTTTTGCATCTATGCTAATAGATCTGTGTTGCTGCCGATTGCCTGATAGGAATGAAGCAAAATATTACAAATGCTTTTCATCTTATTTGACGGTTTCAGCGTACCTGCAGCTGACTCAACACAGAGAGTGACATTTGCAGCCTTTCAACAGCATAAGGATCATCTTTACAGGTATATCATTAAATTATGTTCTTATAGGTAAAAAAATTATTACACTTTTTTTTATTTGGAATTGATGACACTTATTGATTAATTAACATATATTCATTAATTAATAATTAGTAATCATTACAACAAAAAAAGGTTTGATTTAACAATACATTGATGAATATGCTTTTATGTTTTGCATCTATGCCAATATATCTTTGTTGCTGCTGATTGCCTGATAGGGTTCAAGCAAAATATTACAAATTATTTCAATCTTGTTTAACAGTTTCATCATCTCTGCAACTGACTCAATACAGAGAGTGACGTTTGCAGCCTTTGAACACCATAAAGATCACCTTGACAGGTATCTCATTTAATTATGTAGTTATGGAACAAAAAAAGGCTTCATTTTTTTATTGGTAACATGGATAACAGTTATTGATTAATTAATGTATAATAATATTTTAAATAATTAATAATTGAACATTATTTATACTTTGATAATAGCTGTTTCTGTTTGATCTTCTTTACGACAATATAATTAACTTTTTAGGTTTACCATTGATCTCAGTTTTTGATTAATTCAATAACGTATATTCATTTAGTAATGACTTAATAATCCATTAGTCCAAAAAAAAAAAAAAAAAAAAAAAAAAAAAAATATATATATATATATATATATATATATATATATATGTGCAGTGCTTTGCTTCTTAATGTATGCCAATAAAAAAAAAACAAAAAAATGTTTCATTTATTGCAGAGAAAAACATAAAAAACAATTTTCAAATCTTTGCATTCTTTAATTTATTCTATTTACCTTTGGATTGAGATCAGCTACAAACAATATGTACAGAACAAAAAAACATTACATCTTACACCTGTATTTACAATTACAGATTACAATGGCGGATAATGGAGAAGACACCATTGAACGCAAAAGAAGAGTGGCAAGGAAGCAAAGGTGGAGAGATGCACAGTCACCTGAAACTTCCCAACGCTTATGAAAAGAAGACAGACAGAGACTTTTAAATAAAAGAAAAATGAGTAAGAAAGCACAAAGTGTGTGTGCTGGAGCTCAAAGAAACAAAAAAGTAAACAAAAACATGTCTGTGAACCATTGCCCAATGATACTGTTTGCCTATTGACACCAATGTTCAGACACATGACACCAATGTAGATATAGAAAGTTGTAGTGATATCTATGTTGAGGAAGCTCAGGATAATGCATTGTTTAGAGTACTAACAGTAGACACTCATTATTGTGGATTACTCAATGTTGTTTGTCAGTTTTGTGGGGCCTATCATTTTCTCAAGGAAAGACCAACTGACGGAGACTTCATTAGTTGTTATCAGAAAGGAAAGGTAAGACTTCCACAAAGACACACATTTCCAGATTACTTACAAAGTATCATGAGTGATCCAACATTTCCAAATTATACCAATTTAAAAAAAAAACATAAGGTCTTATAACAGTGCAATTTAATTTGCTTCAATGGGTGCTATATAAGCAGAAAATGTCCCAGGACATGGTCCTTACTGTTTTAGAGTTCAAGGACACATTTAAAAACTGAACTTCACATTTACACCCGCAAGAAGGAGAGCAAAGGAAATTTGCACAGTTATATATCTTAGAGACAATGGAAGCTGTTGAACAATGAATGACGCTTCCAGAAAATAAACAGTGTTTGCACATAGTCTTTGAACAGCTGTATGGCCAACAACCCATACAGTCAAGCATACAAACAATTAGCACAGGTTGAAAAAGAACAACAGCAACATGCTCAAAGACATCAATTGACAATGCCAAGAGTAAATATGGTGTAAAAAAGAGATCGCAACACGGATCAAAGACGGTATAATTTACCAACAGTAAATGAGGTTGCCATGGTCTTTAAAAATGAAGATGGTGAACCACCTTTTCAGTGGGATATTAGAAGAACAATCTTTTATAAACATAAATATATTAAGTTGTAATTTAGATCCAATAACACATCCCATTTTCTTTCCAAATGGTGAACCTGTATGGGAACCAAAATTGCAATTGCAAAGTTATCCTAATAGTAATATAACGCGGCACAAACTGCTATTCGGTATTCTTTTAATCCTATTTTATGTGGGGGCAAACTCACACAACAATGGATTATTGATTCCTATCTACAAGTCGAAGCAAATAATCTAAATTTTATAAAATGTCAACAAAATAAGCTTTGAGTAGAACAGTATTGTGGATTGATGGATTATGTCGCTGAATTGGCTACCAACAGAGACATTCCAGCTGGAAGAGCAATTATTTTGCCATCCACTTTCCCAGGATATCCTCACAATATGCAAGAAAGATATAATGATGCCATGGCTATTGTCACAAAATTTGGAAAACCAGATTTGTTCATTACATTCACATGTAATCCACAATGGCCAGAGATCAAGGAAAATTTGAATCTGGGACAAACTACTTCTGACCGACCAGATTTAGTGGCAAGAGTATTCAAAATCAAACTCAATTCATTAATACATGATATAACTAAAGCACAGTTATTTGGAAAATGTTTATACCATTGAATTTCAAAAAAGAGGACTGCCACATGCTCACATACTTTTAATCCTGCAGGAAAAAGATAAGTTGAATACTGCAGAGAGAGTGGATTCAGTCATTACTGCTGAATTGCCAGATCCAGAATAATATTTCAAACTATTTAAGATTGTGACACACAGAATGATTCATGGGCCATGTGGAGATATGAATCCAAATTCACCATGTATGGAAAATAAAAAAATTACAAAACAATTTCCAAAAAATGTCAAATGCAAACTTATGCTAATTGTGATGGATACCCTTTGTATAAAAGAAGACAAGGACAAACAGCTATTATCTGTGGACAAAATGTTGATAATAGATGTGTTGTTCCATACAATCCACATTTGCTCATGAAGTACAATGCACATACAAATGTTGAAGCTTGCACTTCTATTAAATCCATCAAATATATGTATAAATATATTTACAAAGGATATGATGCAGCAACTGCTGTTGTGCAAGGTGCAGCAAACGAAAACGAAAATTTTACATGACGAACTTTCTAATTATTTAGATGCGTGCTATGTCAGTGCTCCAGAAGCAATGTGGCAGCTTCTGAAACTTGAGATGCATGATCGGTCACATGCTGTGTATCGATTAGCTGTACATTTGCCACAAAGTCAGTTTGTTTGCTTTACTGCAGGCAATGAAAGAACTGCCTTAGCTCAAAGTGAACACAGAGATTCAACACTTACTGTATGTTTTAAATTAAACTGCCAGGACACGCAGGCCAGACAATTTTTATACATTCAGATTCCATATCACTATGTATTTGTAAATGGTCTATGGCGACAACGAAAAAGATAAACGCATAAAATTATACCACAAATTTATACCGTCAGTCCTAGAGACATTGAACGTTTCAGTTTAAGATTACTTCTTTTACATGTTCCCGGTGCACAAAGTTTTGAACATTTACGCACAGTGAATGACATAGTTTATGAGACTTTCCTATTAGCTGCAAGACATCAAAACTTCATAGCAGATGATACTGAATGGCAAATGCCAAGGCAAATGAGAGAACAATTTTGCGTTCATTTGCATCTTTTGCAATGTACCTGATGCATTTACTTTGTGGGAAGCCTTTAAATTAAATATGTCCGAAGACTTCTTGAAACGTTACAATGAGCAAGAGTGGCAAGAGTATTCAAAATCAAACTCAATTCATTAATACATGATATAACTAAAGCACAGTTATTTGGAAAATGTGTGGCTTTTGTTTATACCATTGAATTTCAAAAAAGAGGACTGCCACATGCTCACATACTTTTAATCCTGCAGGAAAAAGATAAGTTGAATTCTGCAGAGAGAGTGGATTCAGTCATTACTGCTGAATTGCCAGATCCAGAAAAATATTTCAAACTATTTAAGATTGTGACACACAGAATGATTCCTGGGCCATGTGGAGATATGAATCCAAATTCACCATGTATGGAAAATAAAAAAATTACAAAACAATTTCCAAAAAATGTCAAATGCAAACTTATGCTAATTGTGATGGATACCCTTTGTATAAAAGAAGACAAGGACAAACAGCTATTATCTGTGGACAAAATGTTGATAATAGATGTGTTGTTCCATACAATCCACATTTGCTCATGAAGTACAATGCACATACAAATGTTGAAGCTTGCACTTCTATTAAATCCATCAAATATATGTATAAATATATTTACAAAGGATATGATGCAGCAACTGCTGTTGTGCAAGGTGCAGCAAACGAAAACGAAAATTTTACATGACGAACTTTCTAATTATTTAGATGCGTGCTATGTCAGTGCTCCAGAAGCAATGTGGCAGCTTCTGAAACTTGAGATGCATGATCGGTCACATGCTGTGTATCGATTAGCTGTACATTTGCCACAAAGTCAGTTTGTTTGCTTTACTGCAGGCAATGAAAGAACTGCCTTAGCTCAAAGTGAACACAGAGATTCAACACTTACTGTATGTTTTAAATTAAACTGCCAGGACACGCAGGCCAGACAATTTTTATACATTCAGATTCCATATCACTATGTATTTGTAAATGGTCTATGGCGACAACGAAAAAGATAAACGCATAAAATTATACCACAAATTTATACCGTCAGTCCTAGAGACATTGAACGTTTCAGTTTAAGATTACTTCTTTTACATGTTCCCGGTGCACAAAGTTTTGAACATTTACGCACAGTGAATGACATAGTTTATGAGACTTTCCTATTAGCTGCAAGACATCAAAACTTCATAGCAGATGATACTGAATGGCAAATGCCAAGGCAAATGAGAGAACAATTTTGCGTTCATTTGCATCTTTTGCAATGTACCTGATGCATTTACTTTGTGGGAAGCCTTTAAATTAAATATGTCCGAAGACTTCTTGAAACGTTACAATGAGCAAGAGTGGCAAGAGTATTCAAAATCAAACTCAATTCATTAATACATGATATAACTAAAGCACAGTTATTTGGAAAATGTGTGGCTTTTGTTTATACCATTGAATTTCAAAAAAGAGGACTGCCACATGCTCACATACTTTTAATCCTGCAGGAAAAAGATAAGTTGAATTCTGCAGAGAGAGTGGATTCAGTCATTACTGCTGAATTGCCAGATCCAGAAAAATATTTCAAACTATTTAAGATTGTGACACACAGAATGATTCCTGGGCCATGTGGAGATATGAATCCAAATTCACCATGTATGGAAAATAAAAAAATTACAAAACAATTTCCAAAAAATTTCAAATGCAAACTTATGCTAATTGTGATGGATACCCTTTGTATAAAAGAAGACAAGGACAAACAGCTATTATCCGTGGACAAAATGTTGATAATAGATATGTTGTTCCATACAATCCACATTTGCTCATGAAGTACAATGCACATATAAATGTTGAAGCTTGCACTTCTCTTAAATCCATCAAATATATGTATAAATATATATACAAAGGATATGATGCAGCAACTGCTGTTGTGCAAGGTGCAGCAAACGAAAACGAAAATTTTACATGACGAACTTTCTAATTATTTAGATGCTCGCTATGTCAGTGCTCCAGAAGCAATGTGGCGGCTTCTGAAATTTGAGATGCATGATCGGTCACATGCTGTGTATCGATTAGCTGTACATTTGCCACAAAGTCAGTTTGTTTGCTTTACTGCAGGCAATGAAAGAACTGCCTTAGCTCAAAGTGAACACAGAGATACAACTCTTACTGTATGGTTTAAATTAAACTGCCAGGACACGCAGGCCAGACAATTTTTATACATTCAGATTCCATATCACTATGTATTTGTAAATGGTCTATGGCGACAACGAAAAAGATAAACGCATAAAATTATACCACAAATTTATACCGTCAGTCCTAGAGAACGTTTCAGTTTAAGATTACTTCTTTTACATGTTCCAGGTACACAAAGTTTTGAACATTTACGCACAGTGAATGACATTTTTTATGAAACTTTCCTATTAGCTGCAAGACATCAAAACTTCATAGCAGATGAAACTGAATGGCAAATGCCAAGGCAAATGAGAGAACAATTTTGCGTTCATTTGCATCTTTTGCAATGTACCTGATGCATTTACTTTGTGGGAAGCCTTTAAATTAAATATGTCCGAAGACTTCTTGAAACGTTACAATGAGCCAATAGCATTGTTAAAAACTTTAATGGAAATTCAAGAAATATTTCTTGCTCATGGATTAAATTGTGCAAGTTTTAATTTGCCTGATCCAGGACTTATAGATGAAATCAACTTTGATGATTATGACACTGAGCTACAAAAACAAAAAACAGAAGAAAAACTGGCAACTTTATATACTTACAATTACAGGCATTTAATGCCATCACAAATGCTACAGATGATGAAATGGTCAAAGACCATTATTTCTATCTTGATGGCCCTGGTGGATCAGGAAAAACGTATCTGTACAATTGTTTGAAGAGTTACATTCGAACACAGGGTCAAATAGCAATGCCATTTGCAACAAATGGAATTGCAGCACTTTTGTTAGAAGGTGGTAGAACTGTGCATAGTGGATTTAAACTTTAGAAACATCAGTGTCAGATATTCGACTGAATTCTTTACAAGCCAAAACATTTTAAACAAGTTAATTAATTATCATAGATGAGGCAACACTGATGTCATGTCATGCTTTGCAATGTATTGATAGATTCTTAAAAGAAGTGATGGATACTAATTTGCCATTTGGTGGAAAGGTGATGTTGTTAGGAGGAGATTTTAGGCAAACATTACCTGTTGTGCCACATGGAAATAGAACTGATATCATTGAAACATGAATCAAGGCAAGTAAACTGCGGAAAATATTTACACACCTCAAATTATAATTAAATATGAGATCTGAAGGCCAAAACAAATTCAATGATTGGCTCATTCAAATTGGAGAAGGAAAACATCCACAAATACATGATTTACCCAATGATACCATTGAAATTCCATCAACAATGGTTTGCAAGGAATCACTCATATCAGCAATCTTTCTAAACACTCTGAATAGCAACGATTACTCAGATATTGCAAATCAAGTGATATTAACATCAAAAAATATAGATGTTTTGAATCTAAATAACAAAATTTTAAAATTCATCAACGCACCACAAAATAATGATTACAGTGCAGATTCAGTTCTGGCTGAGGATAAAGACAGTGAATCAAATTTTAGTATAGAATTTATTAATTCTTTAAGCCCATCTGGAATGCCACCACATGTTTTGCAATTGAAAAAAGGGGCAATTGTCATGCTATGGAGAGATATGAATCCAAAAAAAAGGACTTTGCAATCAAACCAGATTAATTGTGCATGATTTAAAAGATCATTTTATACATGCAGAAATTATGACTGGGACCCATAAAGGTGAATGCGTTTTTATACCAAGAATTGATTTAGCTTCAAGTGAGAGTGGTTTGCCTTTTGTCCTTCAAAGGATACATTTTCCAGTTATCATGGCATTTGCCATGACCATCAATAAATCCCAAATATAAACTTTTAAGTCTGTGGGTATTTTTTTACAAGAACCTGTTTTTGCACAAGGACCACTCTATGTTGCTTTTTCAAGATGAACAAATCCAGATGAGATTAAAGTTTCAATTGAAGACAACCCAAGTTAGGGTGATCTACTACACGATGAACGTATTTTTACAAAAAGCATTGCGTACTATGAGGTTTTGTAATCAGAGAGAATAGTGATTTCATTTTAACTAAGAAATTTAAGGTCACTTGGCCTATTCTTAGAGGAACACTATTTCACTTACAAAACTATATCTACAATTTGAGAAAAATACAGTAATAACAAACAGAAAAGGAATAAAGGAAAAAAAAACAGGTGTTACATCCCATAGATACAA
Source organism: Discoglossus pictus (assembly GCA_027410445.1). Taxonomy (NCBI): domain Eukaryota; kingdom Metazoa; phylum Chordata; class Amphibia; order Anura; family Alytidae; genus Discoglossus; species Discoglossus pictus. Next base: position 222,024,113 of record CM050165.1, on the reverse strand, counting down.
ATAAAAGTCTTGGAAAAAGAAATGGAATGTCTTGGAAGTCCCATTCGCCATGATTGGCCCCACAAAACAGTTAGCTTGCATTTTATTACCTTTACTGTTCACAATTTAATATGTTTCTTTCAGGTTTGTAATCTTCAAATTCTGTTTGAAAAGGACTGATAAATTGATGCATTCTATGTAATAAAGGTTGAATGTTAGTAGCAGCAGCATCATTTGTTGAAAAATTAAAATGTTACATGATATATAGATTATTACTGATCCAGGGATGAATCCGATTGCCAGTTAATGGAGTCAGGAAGGAATTATTTTTTGACAACACTTTCAACAAATTTACAAAGTTGAAAATAAATTTTTGGCCAGTTGCCTTCCCCTGGATTCAATATTCAAGATTACTATAGTTTAAAATAAATTCAGGTTAAATGTTATTATCTTATGTTAATGTTTTCATTGTTATCATTGTATGTTAAAAGGTTTGAAAAGTTAATTTATTGAATGTTACTGAAGATTTATGTCATTTGCAGCAGAAACATTTGTTAACAAAATTCAATGTATAATTAAATAGAAAGGATTCATCCAGGGAGTAATCCGATCGCCATTACATGGGGTCAGGAAGGAATTATTTTTTTCCCCTTTTGATACAATTGGCTAAGTTGCAATGGGGGGTTTTACTGTTGCCTTACTCTGGATTCAATACCTATGTGTTTTATTAGGAGTTTAAATACAAGTTATATGTTAATAAACATTCTGTCATGGTTGAAGACACTCATTTAGAGAAAGTTCAACGATTTCATGTTAGTATTGTTAAAAAAAAAATCATTACCCACTGTTTACAATATAAGTTGCATATTATAAACCTTTATGTAATGTTTCACAATACATATTCTGAGAAATTTTATGTATTGTTATATTATTATTCGATACATGACAATTCAAATGTTTGATATGGTTTAACAGTACATTATTAAAAAAATAAAAAATATTTAATATACATTTTTGTACTTCTTTGTAGATAAGAAAAATATTCAGAGTGTTAAAGAATAACATTGTGTCCCACACAGCATTTCAAGCTTCATAATTTTATTGACCGTCATTTTTTGACGGGCAAGTTGCTAGTAGATATATATTTAGATAGGTAGATAGTGACAGAGAGATAGATAGAAAGAAATAGTAATTTAGTAATTATTAATCTATACATATACAGTAGATTAAAAAGGGGTATTGCAGTTTATCATGATACCTTTTATATTGACAAGCTTTGGAGACGTTTGTCCAATACAAAAGGTATCATAATATTTTTGGAGAGCTGTATATACCTTGACACATTGACGTCAGGTGAGTATTCTGTACAGGCAGTCACCTCTAGGACACTCGCATCCCTCTTCACATTCAGCACTAGATATCACATATTATAATTGTCTAACTACGATTCGTCGTCACGCTGCGTTGCGTAGTGCGAACAACTTAGCAATGAGCGCCGCAGGCGTTCAACGCCTTAGCCTTAGTTAAATCGTACTACTTTGCCGATCGTACGACTTTGCGATGAGCGCCGCAGGCGAGCAGTTAAATTGTAGTACTTTGGCAATGAGCTCCGCAGAAAAAATGGCGGCCGAACAAAACGAAAACGAGGCTACAGCACTATAACCACGGAAAACACGTACCGATAATCCGCTAAGATGCATACCACACATTATCCGCCATTTTAGGATAATGCGGAAGTACACAGCTACGTTAACGGTTTCGGCTCACGCACGCACACTATTACACTGCACACGTTCATCACGCTTAAACAGCACATCCACACCCCTAATGCTGCAGCAACATCAACACAGATTGCCAGCTCTTCAACACAATGCATAAAAATACGTATATTCATTTATTAATTTGAATTCTATATTTCAGTAGTACACAGAAAACAACATTAGCTACCTTACAATTCCATATGTATATTAATAACTAAACAACTTTTAAAACATACACATCTCATTGCCGTCATTTTTTGACGGGCAATACGCTAGTGACAATATAATAACTGACCAGTCCTAGAGGTGACTGGCCATGCAGAATACTCACCTGACATCAATGTGTCAGGGTATACACAGTTCTCCCCGTCTCCCTATATAGTCTGTCACTGTGCCAATGCAGGCACTGAGTGGGAGGGATGCTTGAGATGTGATGCACGCAGATGTCGGGCCCGCTTTTTCACGGGTGCGCTTCTGTTTGGAGCGCATTCGTCGGCACGCATTACTCAGGCGTGCTGAAGTCGTGTCAGCACAGTTTGTGGATTAAAACAGCAATTGAACGGGGAGGGGGGGGTATGTGGAATGTGTATGAGTTATAAGACATTTAGACAGTGGGATAGAAAACCTACATCAATATTAAGACAAACATTGGTGAACAGACGATTGATTGGCCAATGAACAGTATAACAGAGAAAATGGCACCAAACCCTGCAATAAAATTAGCTGCAAACTATCTGCAAAGAGGACACAGCCACACATAACAACAAGAGCTACAACATCAGAGGCTTGTATTCATGTACATCATCCAATGTAATGTACATGATACAATGTACTGTATGTGAGAGGGGCTGTTACATTGGGGAAACCGGACAGAAACTGCACATGAGAATGAACCTTAACAGAAGCTCCATCAAATAGCACAATGAGGGAAATTACTGTACCCCAGTTGGATACCATTTCACCCAGAAGAATCACTCCAACCAGAAGCTAAAAATAAAAATACTCAAAGAAAATTTCAGAACTATCCAACAGCGGAAAACTGTCAAATGAAAAATTATTCAATTTTTAATGCATAGGATACTGGTCTTAATATTGATTTCTGTTTTCTATCCCACTATCTAAATGTCTTATAACTCATACACATTCCACATACATTCCCCCTCCCTCCCCCGTTCAATTGCTGTTCTAATCCACAAACTATGGTGACATTTGTTGCTCTTAATTATGACTCTGCTGTGCTCTTATTTAAAACCTGATCTACAGACTCACATACTGACCTATCACGACTTTATTTACTATGCTGGTCTGTTTCTCACTAATCTCTGCCCAATTATTTTCTTCCTCTTTTATTCTGTCCACTTTGTTTACTTTGCTCATATTCTTATCAGTATTGCTTTTGACTTGATAAAGAGAGGATCATCTCTCGAAAGCTTGTCATGAAAACTTTGGATATGTCTGTCCAATAAAAAAGTATCACTATTTACTGCAATACTCTGTTTATTCATCTAGATTACTGGACATTCACGGCCGAGGCACTTATTTTAACACAAAATACTGGGAAAAATGAGTGACTCGAGTATAAGCCGAGGGTGGGAAATGTGCTGCCCCCTGTGTCCCTCTTGTGCCCTAGTGTCCCCCTCTTGCGTGCCCTTTTCTTGTGTCCCCCCTCTCTCTCCCCTGTGTCTCTTCCCCCGTCTCCCTTTCCTGTGTCTCTTCCCCCCCTCCCTTCACTGTGTCTCTCCCCCCCTCCATTATCACCCTCCTCAACCCCCCAACTCATTCTCAACCTCCCTCCTCAACCCCCCTCCTCATCCTCAACCCCCTCCTCAACCTCCCTCCTCATCCTCAACCCCCCTCCTCATCCTCATCCTAAACCCCCCTCCTCAACCCCCCTCCTCATCCTCAACCCCCTCCTCAACCTCCCTCCTCAACCTCAACCCCCCTCCTCATCCTCATCCTAAACCAGCCTCCTCAACCCCCTCCTCATCCTCAACCCCCCTCCTCATCCTCCCTCCTCATCCTCCCTCCTCAACCCCCCTCCTCATCCTCTCTCCTCATCCTCGACCTCCCTCCTCAACCCCACTCCTCATCCTCAACCCCCCTCCTCAACCCCAACCCCCCTCCTCAACCCCCATCCTCATCCTCAACCCCCATCCTCAACCCCCCTCTTCATTCTAAACCCCCTCCTCAACCTCCCTCCTCAACCCCCTTCCTCAACACCCCTCCTCAACCTCAACCCCCCATCCTCAACCCCCCTCCTCATCCTAATGCCCCCTCCTCAACCTCCCTCCTCAACCCCCTTCGTCAACCTCAACCCCCCTCCTCAACCCCCCATCCTCAACCCCCCATCCTCATCCTCAACCCCCCCATCCTCATCCTCAAACCCCCCATCCTCAACCCCCCTCCTCATCATAAACCCCCCTCCTCAACCTCCCTCCTCAACCTCTCTCCTCAGCCCCCCTCCAAAACCTCTCTCCTCATCTCCCCTCCTCAACCTCAACCCTCCTCCTCAACCACAACCCTCCTCCTCAACCTCAACCCCCCCATCCTCAACCCCCATCCTCAACCCCCCCTCCTCAACCCCCCCATTCTCACCCCCCTCCTCATCCTAAACCCCCCTCCTCAACCTCTCTCCTCAGCCCCCCTCCAAAACCTCTGTCATCATCCCCCCTCCTCAACCTCAATCCTCCTCCTCCTCCTCAACCTCAACCCCCCCATCCTCATCCTAAACCCCAATCCTCATCCTAAACCCCCCTATCCTCATCCTAAACCCCCTATCCTCATCCTCATCCTAAAACCCCCTCCTCACTTTACCCCTCCTCATCCTAAACCCCCCTCCTCACTTTACCCCTCTAAATACCAACCCCTCTCCTTTTTCCCTCACTTACATCCATCTGCAGCTGCTCCTCCGCTCCTCCACGCTACTTCCTGTGTCTTGACCCGGCCAATGCTAATGACGTGGCGCGCATGTGACGTCACGTCATTAGCATATGCCGGGTCTCGACGCAGGAAGGAGCGTGGAGGATCGGAGGAGCAGCTGCAGATTGAGGTAAGTGAGGGGAGAGGGGGAGGTATTTAGAGGGGTAAAGTGAGGAGGGGGGTTTAGAATGAGGAGGGGGGTTTAGTATGAGGAGGTGGGTTTAGAATGAGGAGGGGGGTTGAGGATTAGGAGGGGGGTTGAGGATGAGGAGGGGGAGGGAAAGAGACACGGGGGGGGTTAGAGAGACACAGGGGGGTTTGAGAGACATGGGGGGGGGAGTGACTCGAGTATAAGCCGAGGGGTCCCTTTTCTGTTTTAAAAGAAGGGCTGAAAAACTCGGCTTATACTCAAGTATATACAGTATATATATATATTTATATTTATATATATATATTTATTATGTATATATGTATATATGTGTATACATATATATATATATATATATATATATATATATATATATATATATTATGATTTATTATAGTTTATTTATAATGCGCCGACATATTCCGTAGCGCTGTACATAAATTAAGTTCAGACAAAAATAAATACAGATTAACATTTAGCAAAGGAAGGCGGGCCCTGTCTTTGAGCTAGGAATCCACAGTCTGCTGCCCTCCCATAGTCTATAGTTAGCTGTATATATGTATATATATAGATATATATTTATATATATGTGTATGTGTATATATATATATATATATATATATATATTTATATATACGATTTTATAGTCTGCTGTATTCCCAGTTTAACATTTAATTTGTGGGTTTACACTGTAATCATATTCAGTCAGGATCACTTCTACTACAATCTGAACCTACTAGACCAGGACCTCTTAATAATATATCAGCATTCACAAAGGGCCCACTATAATTATAATACAAATATATACATAATCAGCTAGGGTCCCCTACATTGAAATAAGTCTACACATATTCTGCCATGTGCAATCAAATATATATGTACATATTTACATATTTATGTCCCCTCTAGTACTATATAAGTACACATATTCAGCCAGGGTCTCCTATAATCATATAAATGTATACATATTCAGAGAGGGTCGCCTGGAATCATCATAGTAATACAGTATATAAATATTCAGTCAGTGTCAAACAAACATATTTTCAGCCAAGGTCTCCTATAGACATATACGGGACATAAGCCATGGACCATTATAATATAAATATTCAACATCAATCGTCAATTATTATATTAATGCATACATATTCAGGTAGATTCACCTATAATTATATTAATTTATACATATTCAGGTAGGTTCACCTATAATCATATGAATGTATACATATTCAGGTAAGTTCACCTATAATTATATGGATGCATACATATTCAGCCATGTTCTCCTGTAATTACATGGATAAATACATATTTAGCCATGACGTCTATTTCTCCATAAATCTTAGTACTGGGATCTGATATGGGTTAATACTCAATGATTTTGAAGTTAAGTCAGAATGGCAGTTTTATCACCAATATAACATACTACTGAGTCTTCAATTACATGCGCACACTAAATTCTCTTTGTGTTGCTAAGCTTCATAACAAATTTAAATTGTTCATACTTAATGTAATGCATATGTTGTCAGTTTCCATACCTGCTCCTCTGGTGCAGTTCCTTCCTCTACACTACAGCAGGAAACACCAAGAATGGGAACACTGTTCTCTACACTGTTGTTCCAGCAGGGTGGCCAGTCTATAAACTGCAGCATTTTGTTTTGAAGGCAAAAAAAGGGAATTGTAAGCCGTAAAATGGAGGGCCCCTCACAGGGAAGCGCCCATATGCAGCTGCGTAGTATTCCTAATGGAAAATCTAGCCATGCTTAAAGTAAATAGACCTTGACATTTGCCTAGAAGATCAGGAGTCTGGGCATCTGTCCAAAAATGTATGTTTATTTGTTATAATCTTTTTCCTGCTTCTGTACCAAGACAATGAGCTGTTACAATAACAATATCTTGCTAATATCATCTGTTCAGTAATTTTCCAGTTGTGTGTATATATATATATATATATATATATATATATATATATATATAGTAATTTAGTAATTATTAATCTATATATATATATATATATATATATATATATAGATTAATAATGAGTATTGCAATATAATTTGATACCTTTTGTATTGGACAAACGTTTTATTTATAATGACGAGCTGTCGAGAGGCTTAACCTTATCAGTACTCCTCCCGTACTGCAGCCTTCCCTTGTATATAAGAATTAATGAAATATTTATTAATGTTTTTTGTAATCTTTTAGTCACCAATTTATAATGTAAGCCACATTTTTGATAATATATATTCATACTAATGCTTCTGCAACTATGTAATGCATTTTTTCATATAATTATAATTGATTTGTTTTTATATATTTTTGCAAGCAATATAGTTTAAGTTTGTTTTGCATACTGGCAACTGATAAAGATGTCACTTTGTCATTTGGTAATAGTAACTTTGTATGTGCTAAATTGAAATAACAGGTCAATGAACATATGTGGTTTGCATCCCCTTTCTTCTATAAGGCCATATACACAGTAAGTTTGTTATGGAATTCATCAGATTTTGCTGTCCTGTGTGTGTGAGAGAGACACCATCTTGGGCTCCAAGTTCGTAAACAAAGAAGTCTGATAAGATGTCCTGGTTTGGCTACTATGAGAGTTGGTTGTGAGAGAGGTACTAAGGATTTTTTACCCCAACAAACTGCAGCGGCCCTTTAATACAAATTGAATATTTTTTTCAGTGGCCATTTAAGGGTGCACAAGAAAATTATTTAGCACATAACAAAAGACATATATTAAATCAGGAAGTAGGTTTAGAATAAGCACTTACGTTCCAACATGCACTATCAGTTCCAGGCAAGATTCATAAAGTTAGCAAGTACATATGGATGCAGATAAAAAAAAAAGTGTTTGCTTCAATGTGTTTTACAGATCCATTATTTCAAATATTAAATACTTTTATTCTTACCTCCAAATGCAAGTGTTCTATATGAAGTGCTGGGTAGAGAATAAAACTGCCGCTGGCATATAATCCAGACCACTCTAAACCAATATTCAGTGTAGGGCTGAAGATAAGTCACAATATAAGGTGGGTCTGACACATTCTGAAAAAGGATTAAAGAAAATAGATCAGAAGATTTTCCATGTGAGAAATTTTTCAAAATATATTTAAAATTCACTATCTTAAAACAGGGGTATCACCATAATTTTGCAATCTAATTTAACATACAATGAAAGTAAAAGTAATGGTATCTACTTTAGCTAACTTTATCTTACACTAAAACAGATATAAAATATTTAAACATGAAACCAGAACACTTTAGAGTCTTATTTAGGGTTCACCAATCAGTTAAATTTTACATTATGCGGGTAAATATATAGTATATACCTTATTTTTCGCAGTATAAGAAGCACTTTTTCTTCCCCAAAACTGTGGGGGGGGGGAGTTGGTGCGTCTTATACGACGAATGAATGCATGCAAAATGTGTAAACTGCCTCTTTCAGCCCCTCTTGATCCTCTCCCCCTCCTGATTCTCCCCTTCGACCCCTCTGATCCTTCCCTTGGCCCCCTTTAGATCCCCACTCCTGATCCCCCCCCCCCCCCATTGGCGCTTCCTAGGGCACCAGCAGCATGCCTCTAAACTGCATCGCGTCGGCCAGTGCATCTTAGTGACGTCACACACGCGACACAAGGTTGCAGTACAGAAGGAGTGCTGGTAGGAAGCGCTGCGCGATGGGGTGAGATCAAGATGGGCCAAAGGATGATCATGGATGGGTAGAGGGGAGAAGAAAGGGGAGGATCAGGAGGGTCAGGGAGGGTCCAGAGCTCCTAGAGGCTCCCAAATGCTCCAAAATGTGTATGTGTGTATGTATGTGTATGTGTATGTATGTATATGTGTATGTATGTATATGTGTATGTATGTATGTGTGTATGTATGTATGTGTGTATGTATGTATATATATATATATATATATATATATATATATATCACATATATAGTTGTGAGCGTACGAGTCGTTGCTCACGCTTGCGGGCTCGCATAGCGAGCCCGCAAGAACTGCGTCCCTCGCAAAGCGAGGGACGCAGTTCCCCGCAAATGCGGGTCCTCGCGAAGCGAGGGCCCGCATTTGCGGTGGTGGAGGCTCAACGTCAGCTGTGTTAACACACACATACACACACACGACTTTTTAACAGAATAAACCCAACCGCCCAGCCAACAAAAACCCAACAACGTCCCCGCAAATGCGGATCCTCGCGAAGCGAGGGTCCGCATTTGCGGTGGTGGGAGCATCCCAACATCGGCTGTGTTAACACACACATACACACACACACAACTTCATAACAAAAAAAAACTCAAAGTCGCCTCACACCCGCTTACACCCAGACGCAAGACTTAACAAAAAAACAGTAAAAAAGGCCCTTCACACGCTCTTAACACACATACATCGTCGTACACGTAAAAGCTAACTGCGTATATCGCAAAAAAATACGGCAACATCGCAAAAAAATACGGCCGCATCGGAAAAAAATACGGCCGCGAAAGACCCATTCCAACCGCCGCGCATCAAAACATCACAAACAGAAGAAATAAACACAACAAACACATAAAAAGCTTACTTACAGCACGGGGGGGCATCCGGCACCTCCAAAAGTTCATTTACACGTCCATTTAAGTCCAAAACAAAGAGTTTAAACGGCCGAAAATCGGCTAAGCGAGAGAAAAAATGGCCGCCGAACAAAACGAAAACGAGGCTCCAGACGTAACTACACTACACTTACTCGCAATAATGAAACACATACTATGCGGAACGGATCACACTCATATTAAACACCATTTTAACCACTACTACGCACAAAATGGCGGTTGGAACGCAAATTGTAAGCTGGAACGCAAATAGCGCATGCGTATTGCGTTCTAACGGTCTAACTTTCCAGAATGTTCTACAAGTTTATAAATACTGCCTATTTGACAGAGAAAAATACATTTCTCCTCAGGTGATGAACAGAGTGACTTCAGACATAACTGCTGCTAAAACTTGAGAAGATAATTCTTTCCTAATTTACTACTTTACATTGTGCAAATTACAACTGAGAGGTAAGCTATAATATATTACATTTTATTATCAAGACAGGACATCAAAAAAAAAAATTAAATAAGAAAAAGAGGTTTATGTATACTGACATGTGACACGCACATATATGCGTATAATGTATACTGACATGTGACACGCACATTTATGTGTATAATGTATACTGACATGTGACACGCACATTTATGCGTATAATGTATACTGACATGTGACACGCACATTTATGCGTATAATGTATAGTGACATGTGACACGCACATTTATGTGTATTGCCCCTGCAACAAAATTATCTTAAAACAAACTAATTAAACAACTACATTTAAATTACATTAGAAAAAAATAAGTTGGGACTATTAAAATATGAGTCATGTATACTGATATGTGACACGCACATATATGTGTATCATCTATAGTCACATGTCACACACACATTTATGTATGTTGGCCAAAAATACAAATAAGGTTAATTTAACAATTAAAATATGATTCATGTATAGTTATATGTCACACGCACACACAAAAATTACTTTCAACTATGGAAATGTGCTTCATGTATGTGACATGTGTGTAGACCCCACCAAAAAATAATGTTAATTCAAAATAATTACAGAAGTATATTTCAATGAAATTAATTTACTGCAATTCAATAGATCACCTAAAGCTCAATCTTTCTACTTTTTTTCATATTCAAACAGACTCTGCATCAACAGCGTCTCTCAACAATTTGCACCGTGCACTGTGAAGCACAATCCCTTTTAAAGAACACCAACAAAGAGGAAGAGGTAAGATACAAAAATACTTTAAATGCTGAAAAGGCCATGCTTTGTTAAATACAAATAAAAAATTCTATAATTCACTATTTCACTTTATTTTTCAAACAGACACTACAAGAAGACCGGCGGATTAAGATTGGCAGGAGGGGACCCTCTGTCATTCCACACTTCAATCAAGGTAAAGTATTTAAGTATAAAAAAGAACCGAACCATGAGCCTTTTTCAATTGTGAGTTGGCCAATTGAATAGGGCTTTATATAAGCACATAATAGATTTTTTAGACAGACATTTTTAGTTACTGAACTTCTAACCACAATCAAGGTCTTCACTAACTAAAAACTTCTGTCAAAAAATGTTTTATGTGCTTATATAGAGCCCTATTCAATTGGTCAAAACGCAATTGATTCAGGACCTAAATATGTTTAATGGGCGAGGGCCTCATTCAAATGTGATTTGCCCATTTCAATAGGGCTCTATATAAGCACAGAGCATATTTTTGAACAGAAGTTTTTAGTTAAAAACTTCTGTAAAAAAAGATGCTCTGTGCTCATATTGAGCCAAATTCCATTGCGAAAAACCAAATTCAATGAGGCCCTCACAATATAACAAATCCAGCAACCAAAGGCCCTCATTCAATTGATATTTTGGACAATTCAATAGGGCTCGAAATAAGCACATTTAGAACCCTATTGAATTGGCCAAACTGCAATTGAATGAGGGCCAAAGGATGCAACATATGGTACACACAAACTGGTACACACAAAACAGGATTGTAACAAACACATAGCAAACTAAATTCATATTCTTTTTGTTTAACAACCTATAACCATTAGAAAAAACACTACATAAGTATAACAAAAGTGGTGCCCATCAAACAGGATTGTACGAAAAATCACACAAACACATAGCAAACTACATTTAAATTCTTATTTAATGTTTAACAACCTATAAGCCTTAGAAAGAAGCCTAAATAAGCATACCAACATTGGTGCGCACCAAACAGGATTGTATGAAAACTCACACAAACACATAGCAAACTACATTTAGATTCTTATTTTATGTTTAACAACCTATTAGCATTACAAAACAACATTAATAAGCATACCAAGAGTGGTGTGCACCAAACAGGATTGTATGAAAACTCACACAAACACATAGCAAACTACATTTAGATTCTTATTTAATGTTTAACAACCTATAAGCCTTAGAAAGAAGCCTAAATAAGCATACCAACAGTGGTGCGCACCAAACAGGATTGTATGAAAACTCACACAAACACATAGCAAACTACATTTAGATTCTTATTTTATGTTTAACAACCTATAAGCCTTACAAAGAAGCCAAAATAAGCATACCAACAGTGGTGCGAACCAAACAGGATTGTATAAAAACTCACACAAACACATACCAAACTACATTTATATTCTTATTTTATGTTTAACAATCTATAAGCCTTAGAAAAAGGCCTAAATAAGCATACCAAAAGTGGTGGGCACCAAACGGGATTGTTGAAAAACAAAGAAATAATGTCATTTTTTAGTTCATACAAATACATTCAAATAAAATTACATTTTCATTTTTATTTTATATCAGATACTGCGTCAAGAACATCGGACCAGGAGTTTCAACTGAGGACCAGACCAGCGGACGAGGACTTTCAACAGAGGACCAGACCATTGGACGAGGACTTTCAACAGAGGACTACACCATTGGACGAGGACTTTCAACAGAGGACTACACCATCGGACGAGGACTTTCAACAGAGGACCAGACGATTGGACGAGGACTTTCAACACAGGACCAGACCATCAGACGAAGGCTTTCAACACAGGACCAACAAAGATTCTGCTTCAAATCAAACTTCAACCAAGGTACAGTATAACAAGTAAAAAAAGAGAAAAATTAATTAATATTCTTCTTTAATGTTTAACCACCTATAAGCCTTAGAAAAAAGCCTACAGAAGCATACCAAAATTGCGGCGCACCAAAAAGGATTGTAGAAAAACACAGAAATAATGCCATTTTTTCATTAATACAAAGACATTCAAATAACATAACATTTTCATTTTTATTTTATAACAGATACTGCGTCAAGAACATCGGAACAGGAGTTGGAACTGAGGACCACACCAGAGGACGAGGACTTTCAACAGAGGACTACACCATCGGACAAGGACTTTCAACACAGGACCAGACCATCGGACGAAGGCTTTCAACACAGGACCAACAAAGAATTTTGCTTGAAATCAAACTTCAACCAAGGTACAGTATAAAAAGTAATATCTATCATCTATCTCTTATTTGTCTTTTAGGGCCAAAAATCTTTAACAGTAAATACAAACTTCAATGTAAACTTAAAAAATAAATTGGCATAGTCCAAAAAAGTCTAAAAACACAGAATCTATACAATTTGTCATTGTAACATTCCAGTCCTAAACCCTAATTTAATTGCCATTTGACAAATTGAATAGTGCTGTAAATAAGGACATAACATCTTATCGAAAATACCTTTTTAGTTACTGAAACACTTGCTTTTGGATACATGTTTAATAAATAAAAATTTCTTTAAATAATTATCTGATGGCCTTATTTAGACTTTTATTCAATTGACCGCATTGAAATTGATTAAGTATAAAATGTTAAAACACTATTGATAACTATTTGTCATGAAAAACAACTTAACATCTCAAAATAAACTAATGGTACATTATGTTATTTTTACAGATTAACATGGCTGATAACGAGAGTAAACAAGAAAAGAAAAGACGCCAAGCTAGAGAACGACGACAGAGAGCAGACAGCCAGCAGACACCGGAGAAGAAGGAAATTCGACGAGAAAAAGAACGCAAAAGAATTGCAAGCAAAAGACTGTCACTTGCAGAAATTAAAGATATGTCAAAAAAAGCAACAAAGAAAATAAAGCATTTACAACCTCTTGCTCAAACATCAGATGACATTTTACCAGAAAAAATACAAGAGATACCAAAAAAAGCAACAAAGAAAATAAAGCATTTAGAACCGTTTCATGAAACATTACATGACATTTTACCTCAAACAATACAACATATACCAAGAAAATGCAACGAAAAAAACAAAACATTTAGAACCTGTTGTTGAAACATTATATGACATTTCACCTGATGAATATGAAAGTCAAAATCCTATATGCTTTGCAAATTGTCCTCTACTCAAGTCTTTAGCAGTAGAGGTTCATAGTTGTGGGGACATGACTACTCAATGTCAGTTTTGTGAGGCTTATTATTTTAAACAGGAGAGACCCAGAGATGGACAATTTATAAGTTGTTGTCAAAAAGGCAAGTTCAAACTTCCAGAAAGGAAAGAATTTCCAATTTATTTACAAAATATTATGACTGAACCTACTTTTCCAAATTACAAAAATTTTAAGACAAACATAAGATCCTACAATAGTGCCATATCCTTTGCATCCATGGGGGCAACATTAGCTGCTAATGTACCAGGACATGGTCCTTACTGTTTTAAAGTCCAAGGACAAATTTATCATCGCACTTCCCATTTACATCCAGAGGAAGGAAATAAAAGAAAATTCGCTCAACTATATGTCCTAGATACAATGGAAGCTGTTGACCAACGTATGCAGATGGAAGAAAATAAAAAATGCTTACCCACTGTTTTCATAGAGCTAAATAACATTATGGACAACAATCCCTACAGTAAAGCTTATAAAAAATTGGCAGAAGTAGAAAATGAACAACTACTTCATGCACAAACACATCAATTACCAATGCCGAAGGTTAATATGGTGCTTAAAAGAGACAGACATACTGATAAACGTCGTTATAACTTGCCAACAACAAATGAGGTTGCAATGGTGTTTCAGAATGATGAAGGAGAACCACCATTTCAAAGAGACATTCGAATATATCCTAGAAATGAGGACCAACCGTTTATTAATATGAGTATCTTAAGTCCAAATTTAGATCCAATGACATATCCCATCTTTTTCCCACACGGAGAAGCAGGTTGGCAACCAAAATTAACTCTTCCCAGTTACCCAAATGCTAAAGCCAGAATCCGAAATAATGTTTCTATGCTTGAATTTAAAGTAGCTCAAACTGCCATTCGCAATGTATTTAATCCAATTTTATGTGGTGGGAAACTAACACAACAATGGATTATTGATTCATATTTGCAAGTTGAGGCAAATAATTTAAACTTTATCAAATATCAACAAGATAAACTCCGTGTAGAACAATATTCTGGACTCATGGACTATGTTGCTGACGTGGCTACAAGCAGAGACATGACAGCTGGCAAAGCCATCATTTTACCATCTTCCTTTCAAGGATCTCCTCGGAATATGAGAGAAAGATACAATGATGCTATGGCTATTGTGACAAAATTTGGCAAACCCGATCTATTTGTGACATTTACATGTAATCCACAATGGCCAGAAATTACACTAAATCTACTTCTTGGACAAACTGCTTCAGATCGACCAGATTTAGTAGCCAGAGTTTTTAAGATTAAATTAAATGAATTAATACGTGACTTCACTATAAATCAGTTATTTGGCAAATGTCTTGCTTATGTATATACCATTGAATTTCAAAAAAGAGGCCTTCCACATGCACATCTTCTAATAATACTTCAAGAAAAAGATAAATTAGATACTTCAGACAAAGTGGATGCAGTCATTGTTGCTGAACTACCAGATCCAGAACTATATGGTAGACTATATGAGATTGTTACTCATCGCATGATTCATGGACCCTGTGGTGACCTTAATCCACAATCACCATGTATGGAAAATAATAAATGTTCCAAAGAATTTCCAAAAGATTATAGAGACAAAACCTATGCCAATTGTGATGGATATCCACTTTATAAAAGAAGAGAAGGAGATAGTGCCATTATTCGTGGAAAAAAAGTGGACAATAGATATGTAGTACCCTACAATCCACATTTACTCATGAAGTACAACGCCCACATCAACGTAGAAGCCTGCACTTCCATCAAATCCATTAAATATGTCTACAAATATATTTACAAAGGTTACGATGCAGCTACTGTAGTCGTCAAAAGTGCAGACAACCCTGAAAGTAGTGAGTTAGTACATGATGAACTTGCATCTCATGTAGATGCTCGCTATGTCAGTGCGCCAGAAGCTATGTGGCGGCTTTTAAAATTTGAAATGCATGATAGATCACATGCAGTATATAGGTTAGCAGTACATTTGCCACAACGACATTTAGTCTATTTCCATGCTGGAAATGAAATGAATGCATTGGCCCAAAGTGAAGATCGTCACACTACACTAACTGCATGGTTTGCATTAAATTCCACTGATGCTGAAGCAACACAATACTTATATATTGAAATTCCATATCACTATGTTTTTGTGAATGGATTATGGAGACCAAGAAAAACCAGAGGCAATAAAATTATTCCAAGAATTTACACAGTCAGTCCAAGAGATGTGGAACATTTTTGCTTACGGATATTACTTTTAAATGTTCCTGGAGCACAAAGTTTTGAACACTTAAGAACTGTTAATGACATTGTAAATGAATCCTTCCATTTAGCTGCAAGACATAGAAACTTACTCGCTGATGATACAGAGTGGGAAAGATGTTTAGAAGAAGCAGCACAATGTCAAATCCCACGACAGATGAGAGAACAATTTGCTTTTATTTGTATCTTCTCAAATGCTCCAAATGCATTAGCTTTGTGGGAGACTTTTAAAAGTAATATGGCTGAAGACTTTATGCGACGATACAATGAACCCATTGCACACTTAAAAGCGTTAATGGAAATCCAAGAAGTCTTTTTAACTCATGGATTAAGTTGTGCAAGTTTTAATTTGCCTGATCCAGGTCTCATAGATGACATTAACTTTGAAGACTATGACATTCAACTACAAGCAGAAAGAACAGAAGAAAGACTTGCAACTTTAAATACACTACAATTGCAAGCATTTCATGCCATTAAAAATGCTATAGATGATGACATGGTGACAGAGCGTTATTTCTATCTTGATGGACCTGGCGGATCAGGAAAAACATATTTGTACAATTTATTAATGAGTTCAGTACGAGCACAAGGAAAAATAGCAATGGCGTTTGCCACTACTGGAATTGCTGCACTTTTATTAGAAGGTGGAAGAACTGTTCATAGTGGATTTAAACTGCCAGTGCCTATTTTAGAAAATTCTGTGTCAGATATTCGCATGACATCCTTACAAGCAAAGAAATTGAAGAAATGTAAATTAATTATAATAGATGAGGCCACAATGATGTCATGCTATGCCCTCCAATGTATTGACCGTTTGCTTCGTGAAGTCATGGAGAATATTTTTCCATTTGGTGGAAAGGTAATGTTGTTGGGTGGCGATTTTAGACAAACATTACCTGTCGTTGTACATGGAAATCGAACTGACATTATCGAAACATGTATAAAGTCAAGTACAGTATGGAAACATTTTACCCATCTTCAACTGCAACAAAATATGAGATCAGAAGGCCAAACTGATTTCAATGATTGGCTTATTAAAATTGGAGAAGGCAGAACAGAAAAAATACTACATTTACCTGATGACACTGTAGAGATCCCACCTCATATGATTTGTCAACAAGATATTATATCGGCTATATTTGAAGGGAGCATAAATAACGAAGAATATTCCGAGCTTGCCAACCAAGTCATACTGACGTGTAAAAATAAAGATGCATTAATCCTCAATAATGAAATCTTAAAAAAAATTTATGCACCACAAAGAAATTATCACAGTGCTGATTCTGTACTTGCTGATGACAATGAAAGTCAGGCTAACTTTTCGACTGAATTCATAAACTCTTTAACTCCTTCTGGAATGCCACCACATATTTTGCAGCTAAAGAAAGGTGCAATTATCATGTTACTGCGAAATATGAACCCCAAAAAAGGCCTATGCAATGGCACAAGATTAATTGTTCAACAATTAAAGGACCATTTTATAGATGCTGAAATTTTAACTGGTACCCATAAAGGAGAGAGAGTTTTCATACCAAGAATAGATTTAGCACCAAGTGAAAGTAGTCTCCCTTTTATACTTCAAAGAAGACAATTTCCCATTATTATGGCATTTGCCATGACCATTAATAAATCACAAGGTCAAACTTTCAAATCTGTGGGTATTTTCTTGGAAGAACCAGTTTTTGCACATGGTCAATTGTACGTTGCGTTGTCACGGTGCAAAAATCCACAGGCTATTAAAGTTTACATTGAAAACAATGAAAGTCAAGGTGATTTATTAGAAGATGGACGTATTTTTACTAAAAACATTGTCTACTATGAAGTACTATAACTTTGAAGGATACAAATTAAAGATGCCAAGATTTTTTTAAAGCATTGCAAAATACATAACAATTGGTTGTTTAATTCAGTCATAATTAATGGAAGTCATGTTTATGAATGATTTGCCTCACAAAATACTTGCCTTGCATTGTTAGTAAAAATTATGTTAAAATGTTAAGTCACTATGTTAATGTTTCTAATGTTACAAGTTTAAAAAATATATTTTCAAGTTATTTCATTCAACAGATTACAAAGTGGATGTTAAGAGGTCAAGCACCTTTTAAGTCACAATGTAAATATTGTCTGTTATCTTAAGATTACTACCTACATTAATGTTTATCGCCAGTTTATGTGCTCAGTAATAAATTACTTTAATTACGTACGTTTTAAGAAGAGCTTTACTGTATGCCTTCCTCTACATTCAATGTATATTCAAGTTAACAATTATTGTGATAGAAATTGAATTTTAATACTGATTAATTTAAATGTCAATTGTTTTTACATTCAAATGTTAATACTTTTAATAAAAAATTAGGTTACAAAATGTATTCACTATGTTCCTGTTTATAATGTTCAAAATTATACCAATGTTTTGTCAACTTCTAAACTTACATAAAAAATAAAGTTCAAGTTTAAAAATATATACTTTGATGGTTATTGCTTACATATAGTTTAAACTTCATGTTAAAATTCGCGACGTTTAAAGAAGGGTTTTTACTTTTTGCTTTCCTATTCATTCAATGTATATTAAAGTTAACAATTCTTCAGATACTAATTACATTTTAAAAAACCATTACATCAACATTTTACAAAAATACACGTTCATATTAAAATACTTACAAGGGTCAAAAATATATGTTAATAACTAAACAACTTGACAAACATATACATCACATTGCCGTCATTTTTTGACGGGCAAGTCGCTAGTTATATATATTTGTGTGTGATGTAGGTGTGTATATGTGTGTGAAGTGTATTTGAGTTTGATTCAGAATATTTTATTGTTTTCCTCCTCTAAAAATTAGGTGCGTCTTATGTGCAGGTGCGTCTTATATGGCGAAAACTACGGTAGATGGCCTCTGCGATGAGTAGCTGACATGACATTTTGAAGCTCCCGAGTTAGCCCAACCCTTCTAAGGCTTTTGATAAAGTGCCTTTGACTTGTTTTTTGTGGCCTAGATCACATTAGCCTTGTTATTTTGAATGTATAAAACAGACACATTAAAAATAGTGAAGTGATCACACTGCATTCGCTGTATAGCACAGGAAGTGCATGCATAAGAAGGGCTTTCCACAAATAAAAAATAATTGTTACTGTTCAAAGGCTCATCGAATGGTTGTAAGCCCTATTACTCATTTTTGGACACTCCCCTTGAACCACTATTTAAGTCCCCTTCCCCCATGATGTCTAAATAGGCCCATAACATCCTTAACCACTAGCCCCATTGAGGCTCTATGGGCCATACATTTAAATTACTTAAAAAAAATAAACTACAAATGAAACTAAGTTTACAAAACAACTATTATGAAGAAAAAAAAAATACCTAAAAAAGTATTACCAAAAGGTAAAAGAAAGCACCACATTAAAATCAAAAATACATACTATTAAATTAAAAAAATTATTAAATCTTTAACTAAAATTAGTTACACTCTATTTAGAAGTAAAGTATGGTGGTACAGTGGTAAGCATTCTGTTTTAAAGATTAGTTTTTTAATTGCTAAGTCATGGTGATTTCACTTCCTTCCACGTGTTTTTGTTTTTATTAAAAAGTTTACTTTTTTATTTATATATTTATCAATCATATGTGTATTATTAAATACATTAGTTAATTTAAAAAAAACAAGGGGAAGGCATTGATTTAGAACCAACAACTTACTAATGAAAACATTTTATGAAACTCACTTTCCACTAGACCAACCCATTCTGCTTTACAAAGTTAAATTAAATTATTTTTTTTACATTTATATATATATATATATATATATATATATATATATATATATACTGTATATATATATATATATATATATATATATATATACTGTATATATATATATATATATATATATATATATATTGTTGTTGTTGTTTAGTCGTTCAGTCGCGTACGACTCTCCATGACACTATGGACCATAGCACGCCAATGTTCGGTTCGGACCATGGTTTCTTGGTCGACATACAGATTCTTTAGGAGGAGGATGAGATGATCTGGTACTCCACATGCCACATTTTGTTGTGATCCACACAGTCAAATGCTTTAGAATTGTCTATGAAGCAGAAGTAAATGTTTTTTTGTTACTCTCTTGCTTTCTCCAGCAGATATTGGCCACTTGATCTCTTGTGCCTCTTCCTCTGCGGAATCCAGCTTGCACATCTGGTAGTTCCTGGTCCATATATTGTTGGAGTCGAGCTTGTAGGACCATAAGCATTACCTTGCTGACATGTGAAATTAGTGCAATTGTTCGATAACTGTAGCAATCTTTGGCAGTGCCTTTTTTTGGGATTGGGATGTAGACTGAACTTTTCCAGTCAATTGGCAATTGTTGAGTTTTCCAAATGTGTTGGCATAAGGCAAGTAACACTTTTACAGCATCATCCTGTAGAATTTTGAATAGTTCAATTGGGGTTCCATCCCCTCCTGCAGAGGTATAGTGGACTCCCGACGTGGACCCCTTGCTCACCGTGCCTTAGGGAGT
Source organism: Discoglossus pictus (assembly GCA_027410445.1). Classification (NCBI taxonomy): domain Eukaryota; kingdom Metazoa; phylum Chordata; class Amphibia; order Anura; family Alytidae; genus Discoglossus; species Discoglossus pictus. The sequence goes on along the minus strand of CM050165.1, from coordinate 222,003,495 downwards.
TCAGCTACACCTCAATGAGGCCCAATGAAGGCCAAAACGTACATCTGGGGTTTGCTGTTTCTACTGTCCAGGGTAGAATTGCCTGGTATTTCGGGGCTGGGTCACTCTAGTGAGTGGGACCAGACTGAAATACTGCAGGATATTTCTCCATGTGAAGGGCACAAGTGAGCTAAAAGAGGTGGCTCTCAGAGTGGGTTATCATGTCCATAGAACTAACCTATTAGGGTTAGTTTGTTCTCTGATTGAACACCTCTCACTTTGTTGTTTTTGCTGTCCTGTGCAATACATGAAGACGCATACGCTGCAGAACTTGCTGTGCAATGTGTCATACTAACCAATCTGTGACCACATGCTGTGGGGGTGTGGTCACTGATAGGCTAGTACACTACATGCTTCAGAACCAGCCCTGCAGAGTCTATATATGCATACGCTGCAGTGGCCGCACCCATGCATCGACTCTCTATTGGATGTTTACTAACTTTAATTATATTTGTTAATTGATAATCATTATCTCCAAGTATTTATACAAACACAGTGGAGGGAAAAAGTATTTGATCCCCTGCTGATTTTGAATGTTTGTCCACAAGAAATGGTCAGTCCATCGTTTTTATTGTAGGTGTATTTTAACAGTGAGAGACAGAATAAAAAAAAAAAAAAAAAGTAAAACATATGTCAAAAAAGTTATAAATTGATTTGCAGGTCAATGAGGGAAATAAGTATTTGACCCCTTCGACTTAGCACTTGGTGGCAAAAACTTTGTTGGCAATCACAAAGGACAGACTTTTCCTGTAGTTGGCCACCAGGTTTGCACATATCTCAGGAGGGATTTCGTCCCACTCCTCTATGTAGATCCTCTCCTAGGCCCTTATTCAATTGCGATTTGGCCAATTGAATAGGGCTCTAAATAAGCACATAGCATATTTTTTTTTAAGAATGTTTTAGTTAGTGTAAACCTTGCTTTTGGATAGATGCGTACTAACTAAAAACTTCTTTAAAAAATATATGTTATGTGCTTATTTAGAGCCTTATTCAATTGGCCGAATTGCAATTGAATGAGGGCCCAAGTCATTAAGGTTTCAAGGCTGATGTTTGGCAACTCCCTCCACAGATTTTCTATGGGATTAAGGTCTGGAGACTGGCTAGGCCACTCCAGGACCTTAATGTGCTTCTTCTTAAAGCCACTCCTTTGTTGCCTTGGCTGTGTGTTTTGGGTAATTATCATGCTGGAATACCCATCCACGATCAATTTTCAATGCCCTGGCTGAGGGAAGGAGGTTCTCACCCAAGAATTGACGCTATATGGCCCCGTCCATCATCCCTTTGATGCAGTGCAGTTGTCCTGTCAACTTAGCAGAAAAACACCCCAAAGCATAATGTTTCCACCTCCATGTTTGATGGTGGGGATGGTGTTCTTGGCGTTATAGGCAGCATTCCTGCTCCTCCAAACACAGTGAGTTGAGTTGATGCCAAAGAGCTCGCTTTTGGTCTCATCTGACCACAACACTTCCACACAGTTCTCCTCTGAATCATTCAGATGTTCATTGGCAGACGGAACTGTACTGTGCTTTCTTGAGCAGAGGGACCTTGCGGGCGCAATTAAAAAAATCCTCCTGTGTAGTTCTGGGCTGATTCTTCACTGTTCTCAAGATCATTGAAACTCCACAAGGGGAGATCTCGCATGTAGCATCAGACCGAGGGAGACTGGCAGTTATTTTGTGTTTCTTCAATTTGAGAATAATCGTACCAACTGTTGTCACCTTCTCACCAAGCTACTTGGCGATGGTCTTGTAGCCCATTCCAGCCTTATGTAGGTCTACAATCTTGTCCCTGACATCATTGGACAGCTCTTTGGTCTTGGCCATGGTGGAGAGTTTGGAATCTGATTGATTGATTGATTGCTTTTGTGGACAGGTGTCTTTTATACAGGTAACGAGATGAGATTAGGAGCACTCCCTTTAAGAGAGTGCTCCTAATCTCTGCTCGTTACCTATATAAAGGCACCTGGGAGGGAGGGAAATAAGTGGTGCTTGGATCCTGCATGTCCACCAGGCCTGGAAGTCCTAGGACGGTAGCCAGGGCGATCAAGTCCCTCAAGATTTTCTCCCATTCACTGAAATGGACAGACACAGAGGTGCCACCCGCAGCTCTCGCTGCTCAAGCCTTCTCTAAAATCTTCCTCTTTACCTGTTGTCGTAGCAGTGTTTGACTGATTTCACATCCTTGTTTGCATAACACAAGGCTGCAAACTCTGCTGCCAACTCACGGGCACTTATCGAATGGAGGAAGACCATTATCTCCTTATGCAAATAGTTAGGGGCCCTATGCTTCAGTAAAGCCTCTTGTCATCCTAACTGCTTCTGCGGATCCTGGCCTCCCTCATCACTCCTAGAGACTCATCCCTCCCCACCACTATCCCTTGTGATCAGGCTGGTGTCCCGTCATCAGCGCGCAGGACAATGCGCAACGTCACAAATGCGCTGACACATGCGAGCACCGAGAACTGCATGCAAGACAACTGAGCGCCGGGGTTGAGGGGTTAGGGTACTTAGATAGATCAAGCTTGTGCGCTTTTAACGGTGCGCACTTGCCGGTTGCATTTCCACAGACCGCAATTGTTGCCGGGCTGTTAACGGCGCACTGTTATCAAGCCCCTTCCCCTCTGTCCCTTCACTGTGTGTTCCTGTAGCTGGGGCATCCCTCCCTCACCTATGGATTTCCCCCTCCCAGAACTCCCACTGCTGCCACTACCAGCACTATCTCTTCCTCCTCTTCTCTTTCTTTCCTAACTGCTCCCTCCTCACTAGTCCCTCTCTCCCCTCCTCTCCCTCTATCCACTCATTTCCCTCTCTCCACTCCTCTCTGTTTGGTTTTTTTCTGTAACCAATTAGCTATTGCTATGTGGCAATCTACTTGAGGAATCAGTATGGAAATACTACAGGTATTCTGTCCTGGAACATACATTGAGTGCCATTGTGAGGAGAATCTTCTGGATCTATGCATTGAAAGCCACAGGGTATTTCCTATAGTTTTCCTTGGTTGTAATCATAGGCTTAAAAGGAGCCATGTACAAAGTGTTTAGTTTTTTTCAAATGTGAACACAAATGTACTATTTACTATATATATATATATATATATATATATATATATATATATATATATATATATATATATATATAGTACATCGGTGCTCACATTTGAATGTCTAAAACAAGTTAAAAAAAAACATTTCCAGCTCAGAAATCCCGTAAAAACAGTTACTACACTGCATTCTGGGAAGCTGAGCAGGGACATGCAAACATGCCTACAAATGCCTCGCTCTTCAATCCATAGCCCATTTTAAACATGGCTTCCTTTGAGGTTATGCCTGCTGTATTACACAGCTTTTATGCAAAGCCAAGGTTGGATTAAACACAAGCTGAGTATCCTATCCATTTACAGCTATTTCAAGCTTACTGGCTATCATCAGCATGGAGCGGGATCTCAGCCTGTGTTGTGGACTTTATGAGAAGGTAGTTCACCACGACAATCATTTATAATTTGGTGGGCAAAAGAGTGATAGAAGCCCTCCACTGTACAGTAGTACAGTAAATAAAAAGTACATCTGTGTTCACATCTGAATGTCTAAAACAAGTTAAGAAACCTGTTTCCAGCTCAGAATTCTGAGAACAATAGTTACTACACTGCATTCTGGGAAGTTGAGCAGGGACATGCAAACGTGCCCACAAATGCCTCACTCTTCAATCCATAGCCCATTTTATTCCAGAATGCATAGTAATAACTGTTGTCCTCGGAATTCTGAGATGGAAACAGGTTTCCTCCTGCCTACTCGGTCCGCTCATTGCAGGTTTCCTTAACCTGCATGTTTTGTGCTTGGGAATGCCATGTGTCTCTTTCCAGCATCTCCCCCCTGTCCCTTCCCTGTGTCTTTCTCCTCTGTGTGTCTGCTGAATGTTTGAGAGTTACACGCTGACTGCCGTTGGTTTTATTTTCAAAGTCCTGCGTGCCTGGCGTTGTGGGTTTAAGTGTTACTGTCGTTGCCGTCGTGTATTGTTTCGCGTGCCTGGCTTTGCTCATCCTCGTTTTCATACAGTTTCTGAATTTTTACGTTTTTCGTCCTTAGCTGATTTTGTATTGACGAAAACCCCCAAATATTGCTCAAAATCGCTTGTAACCTCACTCACAGGCTCCCTGGCTCTCCCCCTGTGCTGTGTGTGAGTGTGTTATTATTTTTGTTAAATTATTTTGTTTGTTTTTTGGGTTTATAGAGTTACTCGCTTGGCTCGCAGTTTCGACCCTCGCAGTTGCGAGGCTCGCAGTCGTGTGAAATTGCTCGCCTCCTATGTCCCGCGTGCCTCAACTGCTTGCCTCGCTGCAATGAGCGCCTTTATTTCAAGTTTAATTTCTGTGTTTTATCGATACCTGCAATCTATGTGTTAATACATATACTGTAACTCGCATGTAATCACATATATAGTTGTGAGCGTACGAGTTGTTGCTAATGCTTGCGGGCTTTACGTTGTAACACAAAAAACACCACACAGCAAATGCGACCCTCGCAAACTTTACGTCGCAACGCAAACAACATACGAGACACACGTTACCACTCATTACCACCTCGCAAAAAGCGCCCGCAACCCGCGAACAGGAAAAAATTCAAAACACAATAAATACACACAGCACATACCTAAAAAGCTTACCTGCAGCAAGAGGAAGCATCCAGGACCTCAAAAAAGCAACTTACACCTTCATCTAACTAAAAATAAAAGAGTTTAGACACTAAAAAATTCTCTAAGCGAGAGAAAAAATGGCCGGCGAACAAAACGAAAACGAGGCTACAGCACTCTAAACACGCAAAACACCACAAGAAAGTCGCAAAACACCCCAAAAGACCTACAGATATTCCGCTAAGACGCATAACACACATTACCCGCCATTTTACGACAATGCGGAAGTACACAACTACGCTAACGGTTTCGTCTCGCGCACGCACACTATTACACTGCACACATTCATCACCCTTACACAGCAGCTCCACACCACTAATGCTGCAGCAACATCACAACAGATTGCCAGCTCTTCAACACAATGCTTCAAAATAGGTAAAGTATATTCATTTATTAATGTATTATATATTTCAGTACTACAAACCAAACAGAATTAGCTACCTTACAATTTCATTGCCGTCATTTTTTGACGGGCAATTCTCTAGTAGAATATCATATTTACGGCTTTATTAGTATTGCATTATTGTGAAATGTGGCTTCTATCGCAACTTGTAACTGAAGCCCGTAGGACTTTGAAATCTAACCTCCCCTTTTTTTAGTGACGTAACACTAACAACCTCTTTTTCTACACTGGTCCAACGTTCTATGAACGAGCTATGATTTGCGTCTCAAGCCCATAGCTTGCAGCGCATACTAATTTAATAGCAACGTAACGCTGCCAAATTTCAATCCCGCTGCCGTTGCGTGCTTCATGTGGGACTTACGGTCCTCAAATGTAATAGGGCTGTAAGTAAGCAACTTCTCATCTGGTTTCTATTGAAAGCAAATGACTTGAATATCAAATTGAGGTAAAAACAATACTTAAAGGTTATAGAAAGCACATAGAGCAAACTTTAGCCTACTCATTAGAGGGATCAAAACAAAACAGTGTTAGAAAGCTTAACAGATATTATATGTTTATGCTACAATTTAAAAGAAATGAGAGCTGGCAGTTTAAGGGCATGTAGCCCAGGACACCAACTTAAGTTGTGGATGCCATCTTTATGAGGAAGGTTGCCCTAACAAAACTGCCTAAGGATCCTCCAAGATTTATGAAGGGCCCTTGGCCACCTCATGTTTGCATGGGGTTGGAGGGAGGGACCACTTGACCTGGCAGGACCAGGTAGGAGCAGGAGGTGGCTAGCTGGGGCAGGTGGAGCCATTACAGGCGTTTGGCGCCAATTTTCACCAGTTTGCCCCAAGCTAGCCATGGGAGCAGATGGGCCCCCTGTTCCCCTTTCTTCCCCCTTCCTTCACCCCTTCTCCCCCCCATTCTTCCCCCCTTTTTCCCTTTGCCTACTTCCTTTCTCTTATCCCTTTCTCTCTCCCCTCTTCCTTTTCTCCCTTCGCCTCCCCCTCCTTCCCCAAGGTATGCTGCGCTGTCCGGCGATCCAGATGGGCATCCTGGGGCTGCTGTGTGGAGGAGGAGGGAGATTGGTTCGGTGGCTGCGGGGGGGAGAGATCCCCGGCGGTCTTCCTGGCTCATGGGCGTGACGTCATCGGACAGCGCCATGAGCCAGGAGGATCTTGGGATTTGTAGTTCTCCCTGCTGACAGGGGAGCACTGGCAGCCTGCATGGAGAGCATACAGCTCTCAAACAGAATGCCGGTGAGGGAGTTTGGGCACAGTAGTGACCTCCTCATCCATTACTGGCATATTGTCAAAGTTTAACCCCTCATTCCCCCCCACATTTTCTTTCCTTCCTTTTTTCTTCCCTTTCCCATTCTTTCCACCTTTTCCCTTCCTGCTTTCTCTGCCCCCCTTATTCCCCCTACATGCCTTAACTGCGGCTGGCTGGGACCCGGGCCTGCAGTAGGGTGGAGGCAACAGGAGGTGAGATGGTATCCCCCTGCATCCTCTGGGCTCTGGAGAGCAGCGGAGCACATTGGGTAGCACTGTGAGCCCAGGGGATAGTGGGATAGGCAGTCTCCTTCACACCTTCCTGTTCCTTGAGGCTCGGAGCACAGGGGACTATGGGGCTTGTATTGCGCACCCGTGAGGCGGGCTAGACAGTGACAGATGGGCACTGGTAACTTACAGGGAGAGGTGGCAGATCACCCCAGATGGCCAGTGAGGGGGTTAGGGCCATGACGGCCCTCTCACATGCACAATACTTCATATTGGCCCCTGGATTGTCGACCCTTGGTCCCTTGGAGGTCCCCTGGGCTCATTATCATGGCGCTGGGATTCGCAGTCTTTCACTGCAGGCATGCCTGATAGCGTTAGGAGTGAGCTGGCTACCTGCAGGGAGAATTCATGGCGGCAAAACTGGCAGTGACAATTAACACCCTTGCAGCTCACTGACCAGTAACCTCTTAGACCCTCCTTCCCCTCATTCCTTGGTGGCACAAGCTCTTGGTCTTTAAGGCCACAAGGAAAGCATGCTGTTAGAAAAGTGGGAGTTTTATAACAACATGTAGGAGGTTGCCCCTCTAATCCTCCATATATAGTGTATCTTATGCGAAATTAGATAGTAGCGTGAGTACATAGGGTGGTATTGTAATTCTGGATAGTGGGTCATTTATAGGTGTTGGTTAATAAGCGTAGTGGATGTGGCAGACACAGCATATGTTTGGGTGGGGGGGGGTAGTCCAGTTCTAGAGCTTTTGATCAGTTTACGGTTAAGCCCAGTAGGCGGTACGTTTGCAATATGGGGAGGTAATACTTTTCCTCACCGTTTCTCTTCCCTCTCATTGCACAAGCATGTTAGATACCTTTATAATCACCCTGGTACAAGGGCATCAGGGCAGGGGGCGATTAAGCATTCCCATATGTGTAATTTGGTGTGTTTTTGGTAAGTGTAGATGGTCCCTAATTAGTTGTCAGGCCTTTTATCTTGCCTCCCCGGGTCCAGGCTGTTGTATAGTAGGCCGTAAGCCTATATGTGGTTACGTTAGGTCAGCAGGTGCTGCTTTGGGGATTGCTTTGGTAGGTCATTCTACAGGGACAGTTTACAATGCAATCCCAGGCTGTCTAGGAGGGGGGTTAATCCCATCTTCCTATGGATCCGGACATTAGGGACAGATTGTCTAGAATTGGGAATGAAGATAAGCTGGTTCTATCATGGTGTAGAGTATTATGGTATTATACATGATGGTCATATAATAACATGCATTTGGTCAGGTCTATGGGTTATTTAGAGTTAGACATGGGCAGGTAGTATACATCCTTTTAAGCATGGCACTAGCCTCATTAAATTTAGCCCGCAGTGGCATCGCGTGACCCATACTCCTAATTGGTCCTTGTTTAGAGCTAGTGTATTAATTTGGCCTTGTGTTATGGGTCTGTGACGCAAGACCGTAAACCAGTCTGGCGCCGTTGGATTGGCGGCCGCGTGCGTGTTCATTTAGTCTTTTCCGTAGAACAGGTTTTAGACGAGCCATGTAGCGGAGATTGCCAATGTGCCGTCTCCAAAAAAAGCAAAATGGCAGGAGATGATCGGTTTTGTATTACGTGATTTGTGCTGGGATCAGGGTTTTATATGTCAGTTTGGCAAGCCTGTGAGCATGGTACTATCGATCCTAATGCATAATACCACTCCCCTTTCATGATTGTTACAGTAGGGTGTGTATTGCGTATATATGCAATTTGGACAGGTGGGTCAGCTGTAAGTTTGGTGGGCTACGTTTTCAGGCTACGTTCCTTTTTGTTTTGTACTCTTCTAAGGAAATTAGGAGTCTGACTGTCTTTCAGCGTTGTGCGGAGTCCGGGTTCCATACCATAACGCTGCACCTGAGTACTAATGGTGGTCTGGGTGTGTATATATGGGTTATTATAAGTGTATCTGGTGTATCTCTTCTTTCATTGGTCCAGGTACAGCGCCGGTTAGTAGCGTGCTTTACAGATTATCAACATTACCACCCTTGTGGAGTTGCTTGGCTTATGGGGCCATAAGCCCATTTGTTCAGGTCAGGTTAACAGGGCATAGGCGATATAGGCTACCGATGTTTATGTAATTGTCTTCTCTGGGTCTCTGCTCAGATAGGTTCTACCCTAGTATGGCATGGGAATTGACGGGTTTTATGCTGGGAGTCTCTGTACCGCTTGTGGCAGACTTACAAAATACAGTGGGGGTTCAACTTGGTTTGGTCCACTTTTGCCCTGCTGAGGAGGGTCAAGCTTGGGTTCTTTGTTTTTTTCATCTGGGTACGTTGGATAATCCTCAGTGGTCGGAGTAGCGATAAGGTAGGCATCGGTGGTGGTCAAGGTGCTTCTTCTCTTCACCCTTGGGAGTGCGTCTGAGTTAATGGAGGACCCAAAAGGGGTTGCTGATTGTGGTATTAGGAGGTATCACTCCGTTCATACCCAGATCAGTCAGGGTGGTATCATAAGCTATGGTGTCTGGTGTGGTAAGTACGTGGTTTCGTAGATCCTTCTAGAGTTAGGCACGGCTTGTCGGCTGTGGATAAAGGGGCAGTAAATTGTGTGTTCAGAGAATACGGGGGTGCAGGCTAGTTAATCCCAGTATGTAGTATCCTGTTCGGGACTAGGTTGTCAGAAACCCTGTGCGCAGTACCGATAAGGGAGCAGTTAGTGGTAGAAGGTACCAGGATGGCTGACTGATCCTTCTTAGGGGCGCGCCTGAGGCTGCTGGTCGGAGTCGGAGGATGGACAGTTAGTCAGCTGGGTAAGCGTGTAGTGAATTGGAAGAGTTGGGGGTTATCGTTGACCCAAGGCTCAGAGGAGGTGCCCCCCAAAGGTGGGGTGTCAAGTAGCAGTGTGGCTCATCGGAAATCAAGCTGGGTTAATGGGTCCTGATGAGGGAATGGATGGAGAGAGCAAATGGTAAAGGTGAACAGGAGGTATGACAAAGGGACGGCAGGCGACTGGTAGCCTTTTCCCAAGGGCCGGAGATACCACTGTTCGGGAAGGAGGTCTGGGATAAGTGTGAAGCCTTGCGGGCTGTGCAGCCATCTCTCCTTCCCGCTGGTGTGCCGGTAGTGAGAGGTTGGTTGGTATACAGGCAAGGTGGGGCGACCTCAGGTGCCTGGTCTTGGGATCCAAAGGGTGATCATATGACCATATGGCTGGATACTGCGGTTCTGGAAAGAGGTCTGTGACAAGTCTGAATCCTTGCGGTTCTGCACGGTCATCTCTTTCCCGTTGGTCGGATGGTAGCAAGAGGTTGGTTAGTAAACAGACAAGGTATGTCGACCTCAGGTGACTGATCTGGCGATCCAGGGTGATCATGTGACCATTTGGCCGCGACGGTCCAAGTTGAGCAGGCGGGGAAAGGAGGTAGTTACAGTGTAACAGGCATGCTGATTGCTCCCCCTTCCTGGATTACGGCTCTCTTGGTCCAAAAATCGCGAGGTTGGTTTGCACTTTTCCTTGTTGAAATAGGATTGGTTCTCTATGAGTATGATTCATCACCGTTGGAGATTGCCAGCAGCATTTGGGCATAATCCGCATTGGAACTTGGTGCCTACTCGCTTGGTGCAGAAGCAGCCACCGTAACAGACCTACGAGCTCTTGGGGAATGTAATTTTGAGAATTGGAAGGTAGCGTGCAGTAATATCATGGGCAATTATTAAATCAGACCATGTAGGCGAGTTGCCTTGGTTTAATAGTCTTAGCCCAGAGCTGGGCGTGGCCCCGGTGCAGATGGATCATGAGCAGATATAGAGCTCGGAGTGCTGTTTTAGGAGGGTGTGTGGCTGGCCATGGTGTTTTTGGTGGGGGGAGTCGAATCCGCAAAAGGTATTATGCTGTCTTCTCCGTGGGGGGTGATGAGGGGAGTCACCAGGACAGTGGTAAAATTGGGGGAGATCCTACCCTACGGTGGTACGGATGTTCCAACACGGTAGGCCCTGGATGAGGCTTCAAGGCGTAGGGTGTACTGTCTCTGTACAGGCTCCTCCCCTCGGGTTATATTTATTCATTTATCATTATGGTTATTACGTCATGTTGTGTTTACCAATAAACGCTGTGGCCAGTTATCTCCCAAGAAGTGGTCATTTTTTGTTTCCACTAGTTTGCCCCCAGCTAGCCATGGGAGCAGATACCCACCCACCCATCCCTAAAGTATTGTTGTTAACGTGATGTATATGTTGTACTGTTAAAAAAAAAAAAAAAAAAAAGCTACAGACGAATAATAGCAAGTTGTGGATTATTTTGTTTATTGTCTGTCTGAAGTACAAACACAAAAAAGCTAATTATATGCCAATATGTTAGCTTTGTGTACACCCCAGTAGAAAGAACATTCTTACCTGTGTATATTCCCATTCTCCTGGTATATGCACATATTTCCACTGTATTATATACTCCGCTCTGGAGTTATTAGCCACCATCCACCGTAATGTGATATTATGAGATCCAATGGAGGAGGCAAAGGGAGACGTGGGCTCAATGTGGCACTCTGAAAAAAACATATAAAAATACAGTAGTGGACCCATTTTTGATTTTCAGGTTTTTTACAGCATTGAGATGTCTTTTGGTATATAAAGACACATTTGTTAAGTACATGTAACATTGACTCCAATCTGAACCTATAGTGTCTATAGTGAGATTTAAAGTGGTAATAACATCTCTTTACCTGTAATTGCACAATGCACAACTTTTTCCTCATTAAACACAGTTTGGGCATTAGTATAAGTAATAAGTAATAGTAGAAAGATGTTCAAATTGCCTAAGATTTGACAAAAGAATAAACAACATAATATCATCATAGTCATATAATTGTGTTGCTGTGTGTGGGGAGGGGAGTTGGGAAGTGGTTTGGGCACCTAGGCACTATTAAAGTGTTACAGTGGGAAGTGCCTGGCCTATCTCCCTAGTTTATGATTTATCAAGTTTATGTGTGTAATGATCACTTTGGTTAATACATGAGTGTTGGGAATTGGTCACAAGTAAGAGAAATTAGCCTCCTGAAAGAGTAGAATAATGCCCTCATAGCTGAAAAGTTTATATGTTAAGGCTAAAGTCAGGGCACAGCTACTAGTGATGCAGGTGGTACAATGCACCAGGGTTCTCCTCAGAGGGGGGCCCAGCTATGGAAAGGGTTCTTTAGGGAGGCAGCTATTGTAAAGGGTCTTGGGTAGGGGTGCTGTTATGGGAAGAAGTCTTAGGGAGGGGAGCCGTTATGGGACAGGTTCTTGGGGAGGGGCATTGATTGAGCTAGTAACGGGGAGGAGTCGTTACAAAAAAAATGTTTTACAACCCCGCCTCCCCACACACACACACCGGGAAAAGACCAATTTGTTTTGCACCCGGCCCTCCGTTCTCTAGCTCCACCGCTCTTAAAGTGGTGTAGTTCACAATACGAAAAAGAACCAGTTGTTGCTAAAGGGTTTTATGCTGACACTCTAAAATGGAGACACTGAAGAAGGAATCTTAGTAAACGTCTTCTATGACTTTTTATTGATTTAGCTGATCTTTACATGAGAATTATTGGGAAAAACTGAATGACCAAATATGTAACATATACAAGTTAATTTATTGTCCTGCACAAAGTAATTTTTGTTTAATTTGCTTTTAATCATATTATTACAATTTGGGGATGAAATTATTTATAGGGATATGTAAGTGAGCTGGATTATGAGTGCATCTGATAGAGGACAATTAGTAGTGTATAAAAAAATGTGCATGAAAAAATACCAAAATAAGCATTTAAACACTTATTATGAAGTTAGCAAAATATATTTTAATTTCTTTCAGTTAAAACTAGGGTTAACACCCTCCAAACCCAGGCTAAACTGGTATACAATTTAAAAAAGTGTTTTAGCCAATCAGGAGCAAGTAAAAACTGAAACATTTGTATCACAATCTGGCCGTTGCTGGGGTTTTTTTTTTTCTGCCTGTCTCCTTATGGGCAATTTCAGCAGTGACAACAGCAACCTTCATTTCATTTAGAGGTCACACACTGTACCCTGCAGGGTACACTTTATGCAGGCTTCCTAGGGGTGTGCACATCCAAATATCAGTATCTAGCATATAAATATGTAAGTACTTTCAACTTTTCAATGTAATACATTTTTTTCTACTAATCAGTAGCTGTTTATTAGGAAACATTTGAAACCCAGCTCACTTACATATCCCTTTAAATGTAAACCTAACCCTAAAAATATATTTTGGCCAGTCAAATGTCAGATTATATAGACAATGGAAAGAATGTATTTATAAGTTTTAAACTATGATAGCATTTATTTGAAAATTCATCTGGCAATGAAGAATGAGCATAATCTAATACTATTTGTATATTTACAGGTTAATATAAAGTGTTAAAAGTTGACATTCTTGAAGGGAGTTGTTGTCAATGTTACTCTAATTTAGTCTTGCTGGAACACAATGTTACAGTTTTCTGTAAAACCTGTTATGAAGTCCCTCTTAGAAGATAAAGGAATTGAGGATAGTTTGCAAAATTATCAATTATATTTTACAAAGGAAAGCCCAGTTACCCAGGAACAGTAACTGGCACACCTCATTGTTGCTAGTTTTTCTGGAGTCATGGATGCCAGCAAATTCGATCTGTAACAAATGAGCAGTTGCTAGGTGGCAATATTGTTGAGGAACCAATATGGATATACCACAATTATTCTATCCTAGAACAGAAAAATCATAAGACCAGTAGTACTGTACCTTGAGTGCCATTGTGAGTAGAGTCTTCTGCATCTATACACTGAAAGTCACAAGGTATTTCCTAAATGTAAAAAACACATACAATGTATGTCATATCTTCTATTAAACATAAAACATTAATAGAAACATTACCAACACCAGGATTTGATTTTTCATTTGGAGCAACTTTGAAAACTTCAGAATGTTAGGTTGGAAACACTAGTATTAGTTACTAATTATTCAGATACATCTACCTGAAGAATGCACAGTATTATGAATGCAATTAGATAAACAAAAAAAAACATCTACTATCCCCTCACAATAATCTGTATCTGCAATAATGTGAGCACAAACTCTGAAAGGGAGTTTGTAAGTAATAATTTGCTTATATAATGTTAATACAAATTTAATTATGTTAAATGAACTGTATTCAGAGCCAGATATCTAGCAAAAGAGACTAGGCTATTAAGAGCACCTTGCCTGTGGGAACACTACCCTGGCTTACACTCTTAGGGCCCTATTAAATTCATCAATTTGTAGTTCCTGAAGTCCATAAAGAAGCCCGTAAAAGTTACAGCTATTAAATTGGCGACTTTAAGCTACCCGCAAACGATCTGCGGGTTACAGGCTGAAAAACCCTGCCAAGCCTTTGATCTTTCAAGTCCGTAAATGTTACAATCGCAAATTGCTATTAAATTGCTACAAGTCCTCAAGCCCGCAGTTGTTTTCACACCAGTAAATGGCAAGTGTAGCCCAAAAATCCTAAGCATACTATAGAGCAGTGCTCCCCAACCTTTTTTCCCCAAGGAACATTTCCATTAAAAAAAATGGTTGCAAAATGGAGGAGCAGGGGAGGTCCTCATAAATCAATGGAGGAGGGGCAAAAATACTCTCAAGTGCCGTTAAAAATATTTTATGCTAAAATGTTCCTTTTCTGTAATGCAGTGCACCCTCGCAACCCCCACAGCAGCACCATTCAGCCCCCCTAGAAGAACTATTCAGCCCCCCTCCCAGCAGCACCATTCACCCCCCCTGCAGCACCATTCACCACCCCTGCAGCACCATTCACCACCCAAAAGCCCAATTCTACCCTCAGCAGCCCCATTCAGCCCACAACCCCCCTGCATCCCCAACCCCCAGTAGCACCACTCAGCCCCCAGGAGCCCCACAACCCCCCAGCAGCCCCATAAGCCCCCAGCAACACCACACACCCCCAGCAGCCGCATTCAGCCCCCAACCCCCCAGTAGAACCATTCAGCCCCTCAGCAACCCAATCCAGCCCCCAACCCCCAGTAGCACCACTCAGACCCCAGCATGCCCACAACCCCCCCCCCCCCCCGCAGCCCCATAACCCCCCAGCAACACTACACACCCCCAGTAGCCGCATTCAGCCCCCAACCCCCCAGTAGCACCATTCAGACCCTCAGCAGCTCAATACAGCCCCACAGACCCCCAGCAGCACCATTCAGCCACAAACCCCCCAACAGCCCCATTCAGCCCACAACCCCCCAGCAGCCAAATTCAGACCCCCAGTAGCACCACTCAGACCCTCAGCAGCTCAATACAGCCCCACAGGCCCCCAGCAGCACCATTCAGCCACAACCCCCCAGCAGTCCCATTTATCCACCATTCAGCCCACAACCCCAGAGCAGCCCAATATACTGTAGCCTTCCAGCAGCACCCTTCAGCTCCTCGGCAGCTAAATACAGCCCCACAGCCCCCCAGCAGAACAATTCAGCGACAAACCCCCCAGCAGCCCCATTCACCCCCATTCAGCCCACAACCCCCCAGCAGCCAAATTCAGCCCAACCCTCTCCCCAGTAGCACCATTCAGCTGCACAGCAGCACCATTCACCACCCAGCAGCCCCATTCAGCACCCAACCCCCCAGCAGCTCCATTCAGCCCCCAACCCCCAGTAGCACCATTCAGTCCCCCAGCAGCCCCATTAAGCCCCACCATACCCCAACAGCACCATTTACCCCCTCCCAGTAACCCCATAACCTTAATTATGTGACCCTGCAGTATGAAGATCCGGCAGGGGAAGGATATCCAGCCTCTGACTAATGAGACAACCGGACTAGGGATCACAGTGAAAAAGTAAGAGGAGGGGGCTGCTGGGGAAGGAGGGGGCTGTTGGTGACACACACGGCCTGGCTGAGCAGAGGCCGCAGACCAGTGTTGGTCCGTGGCCCCGGGGTTGGGGACCCCTACTATAGAGTACCCGCAAGGGGGTTAAACTCCTGTCCGTAGCACTGTAAAAGCAAATATAAACACACTACTGTATTTTTAATTACAGGGAAAGCAATGAAAGTTATTAAAATTAATAGCACAACATTCTCAAACTCGAAAATCTGCAATAAAATATAATAGAATTTATGTTTAATTTCCGTGTTTCATCAATGCCAGCAATCAATGTGTTAATATGTATAATAGAACTTGCATGGACTAGAATATTATATTTATTGATTTTTTCATATTGCATTATTTCTGGAATGCGGGCCAGATCGCAACCCGGACTTCAAAACCGTAGGTGATTGAAATTTAACCTCCATGTTTTAGTAACATGATGAGGACAGTCTCTTTTACTATTTGCTCCATCCTAACCCATAACTACGGGTTTGAATAATTTATCATGTTCACGCCCGGAAAAGCTACATGCGGAAGCATGGTTTGCGGATTTGGATTCCGGACATGTCCTTGCAGCCTTTTCTAACTAATCGCTCTGTAACTCCTGCAAATCCTGGAATTTAATAGGGCCCTTAGTTTTCAGGATCTTTCAAGGCTTTCCAATTGTAAGATTCATGCAATCCTCCACCCCCAGTTTGCATACTTATGCATATTCTCATTAGATCCTTCGTTAGGTTTTTAGGGAATTCAGACATAGATTCCTTGCTCACATGAAGATCAGCAGCATCTCACTGACAAAAGCTGAGAGGTTAAATTATACGTCTGGAGCTTTGCTGTATCTAACATATATGGAGGGCTTGTCTGGTATTTTCTACTTTATGCTACAGGAGAATTCTACTCTGCAATGCCACAAGTGAGCTAAGACTCAAGAGGCTGCAACCTGAGCAGGTACTATTCGATGAAAAGTAATAAAAGAATAATTTAATATTATAAATATAAAAATACATTTTAACTAAAAATAGTGATAGGGAATGTGCCTGAAATGTATCAGCCTCGCCACATCTCAACTTAACTTGCACGCTGTGTAGAAGCATCCTACAGTTTAATTAATTTCTAAAGAGAAGTGCATTATTGCTATATAGCAATACCACATGAACTACAGACTCCTCTTCACTAGCCTTGGTTTGAGATAAACCTTTTATTATGGTTTAATATTTAGATACAATGCTAAATCCAAGGGCTGTCAGAAAATGTAGATTAGAAGTATAAAATAGTGAGCAATGTAAACTCCCGAAGCAAAAAGTGGATTAAACAAAGGAATTTGTCTTTAATGATGATATTACATTGACCCTCGCAGCTAGATTTATGGTGACCTCCTCTGCTGCACTTGGTGATGGTTCTATTGTATTAACAAGAAGTAATGTCTGTACATCTGAACTGGCCTTGTGTGTGTGTCTGAGAAAGGGACAGCAAATCTATACAAACGTGACAAACGCACTGTGTAATTTATTTAAAAAACAACCATGCATCACGAGTGTTTCCATTCCAGGTTTGTTAAATTAATATGTCCTGTGCCCATGGGTATGTATCACTGACCCAGGCATGTGCACACTCATACAAAAAGGAAAATATAATGTTTAATATACTAGCCAAAATATTGCCTAGTTAAAGGCATATGTGAGCTGAATTATGAGTGCATCTGATAGAGAAATAGTAGTGAATGAACTATTTTCTTTGCATGAGCAAATACCAAAATAAACATTTAAACACTTACCCAAAAGTTTGCACAATTTCTTGCATTTGCTAATGGTTGGCATTCAATGTTGATACCCCCAGAAAACCCATGCTTATATTAGCATATTTTTCAAACTCACCGGCAGCTTAATAGGGAGGGAGGCGACAGAGAGGTGGGCGGAATATAGTGCATTAATTGGTGGCAGTGGATGAGGGAGGCAGGAGGAATGAGAAGTAAGGGGTTTGGCGCAACCTCCCAGCAGAGCTCAGAGGTATTTGGATGTAGCGGTGATGTCACGGCTGATTTCACAGCTACTTGCTGATTGGCTGATACACCGATCAGCATTGCACATGCGCTGGCCGGTAGGGTTCGTTTTGTTTTTTTAAATGAACCCTTATGCGCTGTGACTTTGGTGGGCAATGTGCTGGGGGTGTTAACATCACTCCCAATACTTATTTATAGCTTTAACATAAAATATTGCTTCTACATGTCTTTCAACCCTCAACTACATGTCTTTCGACCTTTCAACCCTAAGTGTGGTGTCCCATTAAAAAAATAGAAAAATTCTATTTTTATATGATAACATCACATTTTAAAAATAAAAGTTGTTCTATCTCACAGTGCTCTTGGTGTAGACTGTGACTTGCTGCAAAGAATTGAAGAATTACATTTGACATTTTATGATTAATAAGATACTGTAACATTTCAATAAAAGTCAGTGTAAAGACACAAGACTAAACAGTGTTAATGCACTTCTTAATTAATATGCCTCTGTGCTACAGCAACAATAATGTAAGGTAATCCAAACACTATTATCATGAGGAAATGGAATTGGTTTTGTTTGCTTTAGAAGGAAGAGTTGTAGTGTTGTCATATGACATTTTCATCACAAGAAGTTAACAAGCGACTAGACCTCATCACCTGTCGGTATTCATATAATAAACGTATAATATTCATTCAGCACAGTAAAAAATATCCTTCACAACAAGGACACAGCAAAAATTAACAAGAAATTGTGTGATGGCAGAAACACAGGATATTTTGTCTATCTCCTTTGTAAAAGTAATATAAAGTATGATGTCAACATAGGAAATAGAGATAAATCTAATTGCAAGTTTTAGAGATCAGGAATAAATGTAAGATACCCATATGAGATAACATTGGAAAACATGTCACTTGGGTGTGCAGCTTGCTTGTGTTGGGCATTTTAGGCCAAACTGGATTTCAACAATTTTGAAGGGAGAAAATTTGCAAATATATTGGTAATCTCTTGGAGAACATCTATCTACCTTACCATTTTATACTATCTGGCAACATTTAATATTTCTCATGTTTTATTTTCTAACTATTATTATCACCACCAATACACATTTTTCCTGGTGACCAGGTAACAAGCAATCAGTTTTCCATTTCAGTTGTGAATTCCCATCCTCCCAGTTCCACACAGCCTTCCACTTACCCACCTCAATCACCAGTTTGATTCATGACCTGCCCCAAGGCTCTGTAATCACTTTCCATCATTCCCTCAAGATCATAGATCAGGCTCTACACACATTGTTTGGTGTCCATATCTGGCTTCATTATACAAAGGAAAACATAATGCTACATAAATCAAGCTTTAGTGTCAAGTCTAGTGTTTCATTGTATGTACATGGTCCTTACATTTACACTGCATCTTTAGAAAAGGTTTCACTTTTACACTGTTAAAAAATTGTGCCCAGATTAGTGTATACATAGTAGGAATACATTGCTGAGGGTCCATGTGAACTGAAGTTCAAGGTAGAGATGTAATACCAGTCAGTTGTCTTGGATATGTAACACAGAGAATGTGTGTCTCAGGATCCAGATATAGCCCTCTACCGTGTCGTCCTTTGCGTGTTTTGTCATATGTAACAATTTTTACATGTAAAAAAACACAGCTTGTCTTTGTTTTTAATGGTTCTTGGAAGCTTTAATCCTTAGGGTGTGCTTATCTTAATCTCTCAATTGAGGATGGGATGGGATGGGAAGAGAGAATAGGGAGGTGGAATTCTTAAATAATTGAATGTTTTAGACATTACCACCTTTCCCCCTAAATGTCCAGACACAGGTAGCTTGTGACAATAAATGCAAGCTCTGCTCTCCAAAATATAAGTGTCACTCTAACTATCATGAACGCATTATGATTTTAGTCAGACTCAATGTTTTCAAACTGATATATTTTTCTTTGCACAATGGTCTTCTAATCAGGAACCCCTAAACACTAATGTTTCATTGGTTGTGTAAATTGAGGTGCTATCTATATGGCTATTTGTACTAAATGAGAAAGTACTGAGAACTCTGAGTACAGACTCCAAATAAGATAGCATGATAATTCAGAGGTTCTTCAGTAATTCACTATTTAATACATGTGGCCCTTTAACTACACTATTTTCCTGATACTGGAAATGTAGAAGAAGTTTGTGTCTCCGCTTGTGCACCAGTGCATCAATGCATTGTATTGTGTCTCTAGCATAATCCACCTTTGTCATAGCTGTGTTAAGACTAAGCACCCTAGACGTCATTGCATAAACCTCTGTTAATTATTGACTACAAAGGGCAGCAAAACACAAGGAAGTCTTCATAGAATATACTCCCCTGATAATGATATAATTTGTTCATTCATTTAGCTTTCTATGCCAAAAGGCAAAAAAGAAAGTATTCAAATACTGGTTGCTTCTGGAATTGATTACAAAATGTAAATGTTGTTTGTGTAACAATATTTAATCCCACCTTGTCCATAAATACAGTGTGGCCATTGTACTTTTTCCATTTTGCTGGTCCTTGCAGTACGATGAACAACCATGGCTTTCTGTATTTCTCAACTATTTTTTTTTGATCTAACAAACAAGCCTAGACAAAGTAAACTGCCAAAAATTATACTATCAGAGACAGAATTTAATAACTTCCAGCATTTTCTATACAAATAAAAGACAAAAAGAACATGTCTACACTGTATAACGTGTATTTCTGTCCATTTGCAGGTTCTGCAATCTGCTATATAAATCAAACTATGGGAAAGTCACCAGCAAATTATAAAACTGAGAAGGAAGAAGTAGAAGAGATGCCACCAGTGGCGTAGCTAGAGCTTTTGCCGCCCGGGCCTGTCCCTGACTTTCCTTCCTTCCCTCCCTCCCTCTCCTTTCTCTCTCTCTCTCTCTCTCTCTCTCTCTCTCTCTCTCTCTCTCCCTCCCTCCCTGTTGCTCCATCTCCCTCCCTCTTCTTTTTCTTCATCACTATCTCCTTCTTCTCTCTCTCCCTCACTCTCTCTCCTTTTTCTCTCTCTCCTTCCTCTCTTTTCTCTCCTTCTCTCCCTCTCCCTTTTCTCTCTCTCTTCTTCCTCTCTCTCTTTTCTCTCTATCTCCCTCCCTCTCCTTTTTCTCTCTCTCTTTCCTCTCTCTCCCTCCCTCTTTCCATCTCTGTCTCCCTATCTGTCCATCTCCCTCTTTCCTCTCTTTCCTTTCTATCTCTTCCTCCCTCTCTCTTACCATGTCTTTCTTCCTCTCTCGCTCTCTCTCCCCCCCTCTTCTTTCTATCTCCCTCTCCTTTCTCTCTCTCTCCATCCCTATCTCTCGTTTCTCTCTCTCCATCGCCCTCCCTCATTTCTCTAACTCCTTTCTATCTCTTCCTTCCTCTCTCTCGTGTGTGTGTGTGTCTCTCTCTCTCTCTCTCTCTCTCTCTACATCTCTCCCCCTCCCTCTTCTTTTTCTCTCTCCCTCCCTCCCTATCTCTCCTTTCTCTCTCACTCTGTCCATCACCCTCCCTCCTTCCTCTCTCTCTCTTCTATTTCTTTCTCCCTCTCTCTTCCCTCTCTCTTTGGATGATTTAGCGTCCTTGCTAATGGTGTATGTTGTAGGTCATACAGGTTTTTGTAAAAGTCGTATGTGCTTGGCGGTGTTTTGCGGCTTTAGGGGTTGTGTAGCCTCGTTTTCGGGATTTTCGAGTGTCTAAACTTTTTTAATTGGACTGAAATCGAGGTGTAACCTGTCTTCCAGACGTCCTGGGTGTCCCCCCTTGCTGTGGGTAAGGTTTTTACTTATTTTTTTGTGTATTTTGTGTTTTTTTTATGTTTTCCGCTTTGCGCGGGTTGTCCGTTAAGGTCGTATTTTTGCAAGTCCGTAATGGATTTTTTCCAAGTCCCGTGGCTCATAATTTTTTTTGTGTAAGTCTGCAAATTTATTTTTCTAAATCCTGCGGCTCGTATTTTTTTGTGTAAGTCCGTATTTAGTCACTGCGTGTTTATTTTTATTTTTTTAAAGTGCCGCTTCTGTGGGCATTTGTAGGCGCTTGTAAAGTGGTGTAGAGCCTCCGCAAATGCGGCCCCTCGCTTTGCGAGGGTCCGCATCAGCCTGCTGCTAGCGATCAGATAGCGTCCAGCTTACTGCATCACCTGACGAAGTTTCTGCAATAGAGAACAATTCCCCTGTGGTAATGCAGAAACAACGTCAGGTGATGCAGTACGCTGGACGCTATCGGATGATGTCACTAGCTAGCATCTAGGCAGCGTACCACATGGACCTAAGCCCATAGCTTAATGCCCCTATCCCTCAACTGCTGAATATGCCAAATAGCTGAATGGTGCAGCTTCTAATAGACTTTAGGAGGGGTTTTGGTAATGGGAGGAATTTAACAGAGGAATTATTCTCTATTGAGACAATGTTTTATATAGCATTTCAATATAAGCAATATAGCTCATATTTATACCAATGCTGACATTAGTATTGGTATAGACCTTTGTAACAATTTATGAGCAACTCTCCAGCACCATATTAATTGCACTTTATATCGCATGATAGTGCAATATCTCACTGCAGCACTTTTAGCACACGGCACCTTCACTTTTGCACCAGTCACCTTTTACTGGTACATATATATTTTTGTTTTAGTTACTCTCTATATGGCCTGCACCAATACTTTTAGGTGTTTATAATATATGCTGATCATTTTTTGATACCAATAGAGATTCATATTATATTCCATTAGTAGGTCCGACTGTGTCTCTTATTTTTATCAACAAGGATTTTAATATATTATATAATAAGAGTTATATTCTAAAATGTTTTTGCCCATTTAATTGAGATCAGAACAGGGTGTGCCCCAGTACAAATGAGATCTGTTCTATCCTCCCCTTTTCTATAGCAATAATCTTCACTTACAATTTAGCAATGTCTGTAACATTGATTGTTACTGTATATAAATGTTTAATTTAAGAGTCTTGTATATATCCTGTTGTTTGTTTATTGTGTATGTAATTGGATATATATAATATATATCACTAGCGAATTGCCCATCAAAAAATGACGGCAATAGGATAGTAAGTCAAGGAATGCTGTTTGGCACACAAAGTAAGTGTTTTGTTTGCGTGAGTACCTTTGGCGCTGATTGCGAGCCTCTGGGTTGGTGTTTTTGTGGTTCTTCGAGCTTGTTTGGCTCTAATTGCAAGGTCCATGCTGATGGCCTTTTGGCGCTCATTGCTAATGTCTCCCCTGGTCTAATTTTGCTCTTGTGAGCACTCTTGGTGCTCCTTGTGAGGGGTGCAGTGAGCGCCTTTGGCGTTTATTGCGATAGTGTGATGTGGTGTTTTTTAAAGTTTTGTGTATATGTATTTTTTAATGATAATTAATTAATTAATTAAATCATAAATTAATATAATTTACCTATTTGTAAGTAATATATGCCGCAACCAATATGCTGAAGAGCTAACAATCTGTTTTGATGTGCTTGCAGCATACAATGTAGATTTTCATTGTTGGTAACCTGAGGTGTGTCAGCAATGTGTGAAGTGTGTAGTGTAAATAGGGCTGCGTGCACGAGGGAAAGCCGTTTGTGTAGCTGTGGAGTTCCGCATTTGGTAATGGGAATGTTAGTATGTGCAAGTGAGCAGTGTAAAATGGCGGCGATTGTGTATGTGTTAGGCGGGTCTGGATGATTTTGCGTCCTTCGTAATAGTGTATTTTATACCTCGTACTGTCCTGTGTAAAAGTTGTATGTGTGTGGCGGAGTTTTGCGTGTTTATGCCATTTTTTCTCTCGCTTAGGGGATTTTCGAGTGGCTAAACTCTGGAAATTGGACTTAAATTGATGTGTAACATCGCTTCCAGACGTCCTGGGTGTCCCCCTTGCTGTGTGTGATGTTTTTTTTTTAAGTTTCCTTTTGTAAGTGTTACGGGCTGTATTTTTTGTCATGCAATTTATTCAAAGTGCTACGGGTCTCGCAGTGTGAATTGTGTATTTGAGTTTGGTGTTGATGTGTAGTCCCGCTGGTCATAGGTAGGATGTTAGAGTCGTGCCAAAGGCACTCGCTAAGTGCTACGGGGTCGTAGGGATGAGCGCCTACGGGTGTTTTTTTCTCTAAATGTTTAGACATATTCTATTGACTCAAGCTCGCAGTTTACCTCCTTAAGCCTAAACTCATAATTCTTGCCTTTTAAGTAGGATTTTAGGGGCCTTGATCCTAACAATATTTAAGCAAGACCGTAATATACTTCTTAGACACAGCCAATAGTAAATGAGACCATCATCATGATGTCAGTAAAACATGGAAGTTAGAAGTAATCAGAGGCTACAAATTAATTAGTGCCAATAAGTAATATTTGCTGATGTGGCTCACAATCTAGCAATCTATAAAATGCATTAGATCATCTGTTTTAGTCCATGTGGGTTTCATGATATGTATTAACCCCTTCAGCCCCGTTGTCTATATTACTCAGAAATAACATTTAAAAATAATATTTTTTAATTGCATATTTGTGGGTTTGAGACTGTTGAGCAATTAATTATAATATCTTTCCATGCCTTCCCATGCTTTTAAAGTACAGTATTGTGTGTTTAATTGCTGCTACAGCTATAATAAGTGTTCGAGAAAGCCCTTGCAAGTCTTATTTTTTAACAGAAACTAGATACTTTTTTCAGTTGCGAGCTTGCTCTACGGGTCTAATGGAATACTGATTTTGTGTAAATATAATTATTTAGAGCTCAAAATATGCAAGCTGTGCTAAAACCAATGGAGTTCCAAGGCCAAATTTGCCTCTTTGTCTGGCCCCTTGTGGTTCTGGGCAGGGAACTCGTAATCGGATTGTGAGCAGCTAATAGAATATGCGACAATATTAAGAGCAGTTGTAAGTGTGTATACATTTATGAATAGAATAGGGCCCAATGTTAGCTCACAATGACCGTCTTCCCAGATCCCAGACTGCCTAGAGACAGTAAACTAGTGTCCTGCTGCAAACTAGATCTAATGTGCAAACTCAGATTCACATTCTCTGTTTATCTGATCAGTATACAAATGCAGCAATTCATCCATCACTGTGTGTAATCTGGAATTAATGCTCAATAAAGAGATGTATTTAAAAAGTCTATAAAACACTTATTTTATGCAAAACATTTCCCATTGCTTAAGCACTGTTTCCTCAAGTAAATGTGTCATATTTGATAATGTACCTGTGTTTTTTTCGTTTTTCAAATGGTGTTCTCAAAGCAGAAATAAACTGATTTAAATGTCTAATGATCTCAGGGTTGTCCCTTTCAACTACTGAACAGTAATTTAGATATATTAGTTATACTTGTCTGCCAATTAAATCTACAGAAGTATGTATGCTCTGTGCATTTCCTGATTGTTTCAATGAAGTTTGCACAGGTTTTATTGAATTGTTTTCATCAAAAACACAGCTTTGGTAATGTTTAAAATCGGCTCTTTTAGATGCACTGAAAAAAATTATTGTGGTCTATGTCCCTTTTAAGGGGCGAAGGTGATATAATTAAGAAATGGATACAGAGAGTGTCCAGCAGTATGTCTCAATGAACACACATGTGCCTGTGGAATTATAACTGAATGTATCCAGGTAGACATGGTAGTAAATGTGTACATGTCTCACTGTGCCACACTCTCAGCCCTATTAAATTTCCCCAACGTGAAAACCTGTAGCCTGTAAAGTAGCCCGATAGACTTACGGCTATTAAATTGGCCTCGTACAGCTACCCATAAACCATCTACAGGTTACATGCAGAAAAACCCTACAGGATGTCGAAATTGAACTCTGTTGGCGCAAAGCCTTTCATCTGTCAAGCCTGTAATTGTTCCATTCGCAAATTGCTATTAAATTGCTACGAATCCACTGGCGTTCAAACCCGTAACCCACAAATGGAGCCAAAAAGTCAATGGGTACTAGAGAGGACCCGCAAGTAGGTTAAAGTCCTATCCGTAGTACTGTAAATGCAAATATACTCACACTACTGTACTTAATATTAAAGGTAAACTGATGTTAGGCATTAAAATTAATAGCACAACATTCTCATGGTTGGAAAACTGCAATATAAAATACTTTTTTTAATGTTTCATTTCCGTGTTATATCGATCCTGGCAATCAAAGTGTTAATACGTATAATGGAACTCGCTTGGACTAGAATATCATATTTACTGATATATTAATATTGCATTATTCCTGGAATGCGGGCCCGATCGTAGCTCATAATTCAAACCCGTAAGGCTTTGAAATCTAACCTCCATTTTCATTGACGTAATGATGGCAATCTATTTTACTATTGGCTCCGTCTAAACCCGTAACTACAAGTTTGACTAATTGATCATGTTCACGGCCGCACATCCAACGTGCGCAAGAATGGTTTACGGTTTGAACATCTGTTGCGGTCTTGGCTAATTCAATAGCTCTGTAACTCCACCGAATTTCAAGCCCGCAGGCTTTGTGGGTGTACCGGTGCCGCTACGAGCTTGGAATTTAATATGGCCTTCTGTGTGTTAATTTGAATGTTTGTGCATTTACATATAAGTGCAAAAAGGCATATTAACAGAAGCAGTCCCACAGCTTAGTGGATAAGTGAGTGTGTGTGCTCTGGGCATACAGTAGCTCAGCCTGGATTCAATATTTTGGCCCAACAATTGCACATTTGCTATTTGCAAAACGCATCATATGTATTATATGCTGTAACTTCACATCAATAAGGAACAAAACACTTTTTAGATGTAAAACATGCTTTCTTAGATATATGACAACAACTTTGTAAATGCAATATTCCTTTAAGGTTTTTAGGTGATGGTTAAGGAAATGGTGATGCTCCATAAATAAAAGAAAATAAGAATAATGACAAAGTCTGTTCACTATATAATGGAGTCCCTAATACAACACTCAAGATTAATCATTGTCTTAATGAGCAAAATATTAATCAACAGTATTTACATAGATACATAGTAATTGAGGTTGAAAAAATACTTAGTCCATCAAGTTCAACCTTTTTAGATCACTTTTGATCTTTGTAATATGCAGATTAATTGTTAATTGTTAACTAATTATTAATTTTATCCAGAGGAAGGCAAACAGAAAAAAACATTGAAACTTTGACAATTGTATCAAAGGGGGGGATACAATTCCTCCCAGACCCCAGACAATGGTGATCGGATTCCTCCCTGGATCAATACTCGCTCTCTAATTATCCAGGATAACCCTGAATGCCCTTTTTATTTAGAAATATATCCAATCCCTTTTTAAAGTTATCTATCGAATCCACTGTCACCACCTCCCTTGGTGGAGAATTCAACAGATTAACCACCCTTACTGTGAAGATCCCTTTTCTTTCTTTAAGGTGGAATCTTTTACTTCTAACCTCAAAGGATGTCCTCTTGTCAGCTGAAAACCTCTTGGCACAAAAAGCTCCCTTGATATATAGTAGAATTACTACTTACGCTTGATGCAAGTCTTTCCATGTTATTTGTATAGAAGATTATTGTATGCGGAAGGTAATCAAATACTGATGGTTAAAGGGACATGGAGCACAACTGTTGGCTTCTTTTATGCATTTAAAAGAGCATGCTATAAACATTACAAAAATATTAAGAAAAAACTATTTAAACTTCATTGAAACTAACAGAAAAGGCACAGCGTATATTTTAGTCTGTAGATCTCATTGGCTGGCAGAGGGCTAGCCTCCAAGAGCAGTTACATCTGAATACATTTTTTGTGATTTGAGACTTATAGTTTTGAAAAAAGAAAACACACAGTGATACATTATCAAAGAAAAATGTTTCCCTGTCCCTTTAATGATCCAAAATGGCAAAATGTAAAGTGTAATTTTTAAAATGATTAATAATATTTTACATTTAAATCATTTAGTTCAGTATATGTATTTCATTATCAACATAAGTTTACTAGCTGTCCAATAGGCAACTCTCGGTTCCATATAGAAACAGAATTACTTATCAGTGCAGGTCTTCTACAGCTCCCGGGACCTTCTTACTGTAGCACCAAGGAGGGCACAAACTTGGGGGACCTGAAGACCTTTGCCTGAGGAGAGGACTTAAAGGCCAGAGCACAAAGCAGCACCTTAATTTGCTTTGAAATAAAAAAATATGTGTATTTTCTTTTGTTCAGGTGTAACTTCCTATTTTGGGGGGGCTGAACCATTTTCTTGAGTAGTATCAGACTACAATACTGTAGTATATTATTCCTCTGTGAAAAGTGCTAAGACGACTTTGCACTTTAAGTGAGTTATAATTCCAGCGAACAAACCAAGGCCCTGGTATTGTTTCCTCTTAGATGTGCTTTCCTGACTTTGCAATTTGCACTAGTGGAAAATGCCATTGCCACTTGTAGCATTCAGATATATGCATCATGAGAATACACTTGGCAAACTTATAAGTGGCATATAAGGTAAATGAATTTATAAACTCCTGTGAGGGTTAATTCGTACACAAAATAAGTCTACAGATCAAATGGTTGAAAGTAAATAATGAAATAACGGATACATTTTCTAATTTTCTTAAAAGGACTCTGTCAGCCCAAAAGGAGCTTGATTTTAAGAACTGGTTATGTATTGTACTAGCAGTTTTTCTCTAGAGTAAATCATCTCTGAAGTGTTGAAAACTGATTTTGTTGCTCCTGCATGCTTATGTGCGGCTCAGTGTGCTTGATGGGGGGGACTGACTGCCAGATAACATTGCAGCTCTTTATTTTGACCACTACAAAGGCAGAAAAGCAGACTGTAATCCTATTTAGCTAATTAATATTTGTGATCAGCTAATTTGCAAATAAATACAGCAACAACAACATGGAATTTCCCAGGATCCACTTCAGAAAATATGGATAACACAACATTTAAGACAGATGTTATGATCTTTGAGTATAATCTAAAAATAATCTACTTGATTTTGTGGTGACAGAGTCCCTTTATCTGGATTTAAGCTTCAAAGAGAAGGAAAAGGCACTTGGAACTTACCTGGGCATTTGCGTATAACAGGATGATTTGCAAAGCAACAATCCATACAAACAAAATAGGATTATCTTGTGAATGTGCACAGAGAGGAACTTGCATATTTACAATCCAAAAAAATACTTCAACCGCATTCTAAGTAAAAAAAAAAAATAATTCAAAAAAGTATTAAATCCTGAAATGGAGGCTCTCTTCCACGGCTTACATTTGTATTTCCTCTTCACCTTGCATTTTATATATTATGCAATAAAAAAAATGGTTTACGCACCCTCTCTGAAAAAGATTACGTGTAATATGTATAAATGATTTTCCATTAAAATTGTTTTAAAACAATTTATATTGGATTCTAAAACAGATTTGACCGCCTAAATAAAAAAGTTCCTGAAAATTAAAAAATAAATTGCTATAAAAAGTTTTCTGCCGGTGTTCCTGTTAATCCCAGGAAGAAGTTCATTCCTCTGGTGAATCGTGTCTTTGTCCCGTAATCTTTGTTAACATCAGGCACTCCCCTTTATGGCTCAAGTTCCATAGGTTGTGTTATTTAAAATGTTGTGAAATGACCACTTCTGGATATTGATTATATGACAAGTTGTAAATCTTCATTTCTGTATTCTTATTGATTTTTCACAAGTGGAATACTTATGGTTGTTCTCAGTTCAAGTTTTATCAGTATCTGAAAGGATGCCATTGTTTTGTAAAGCAGGAATGTCGCAATGCCTTCTGCCAGTAAGGTGCTGCAGTTCCACTACCCGTAGAATATTTACCTCTTGAAAAGTTATATTAGTAAATGGGACATGTTGCACAGTTTATTGTAGCCATGACTATCCTAACAACATGCTACTCTCCAATTTTACAGACTCCCTCATACAGAATGGCAAAAAATATATATATACTGTGTATATATATATATATATATATATATATATATATATATATATATATATATATATATATATATATATATATATATAGCGTGGGTGTTTGTTAAGCATTATTAATTTTAGAATAAGGCAAATGTTAATGTTAAAACCCAAGCGGTCACATTTACGCTTTATTAAAGGGGTGAACTATGCAATGAACATTTAATAAATGTATCAGCAATTTACAGTTTCTGTATAAAACCCATTGCTTTGGAACAAAGAATTGCTCAGAGTTTGGATGTTGTCCCTCTGTGCCTTGAAACAGCATTGTTTTGATTAAACCTTCTTTCTTCCACTCCTGGATGTGACTGTGTCAACCCAGTTTGAATGTACTTTTAATTCTTAACATATATATATATATATATATATATATATATATATATATGAATAATCAGAGTATTGCAGTATATAGTGATACCTTTTTTATTGGACAAACATATACATAGGTTTCATGACGAGCTTTCGAGAGCGTTCATCTCTTTGTCGAGTCAGAGTCAATACATATATGTATATATATATCGTATTGGTCCGAATATATATACCTTTCTTTAAATTTCCGAGCTTGGAAATTACGGTGAGGCTTATATTTGTGACCTTGCCATTTTGTGTGCTTGAGACTGTTGCGCAATTAATTCTAGCCAATGATCGCTTTCCCCGTATTTCACAGTGCAGTATTGACTTTGAATTGAATTTACATTTACGGTGCTACGAACAGGTGTTAACCCACTTGCGAGTAGGATTTGCTTCTACATTTGCCGTTTACGGGTGTGAGTGCCTGCAAAATTGAAGCAATTGAATATCGATTTACGATTTTAGCGATTTTTGTAACTCTTGCGGGCTTGTAAGATCAAAGGCTTTCCTAGGATCGGAGCTACGATTTTGCGATTTTCAGCCTGTAACTCGCAAATCCGTTTATATAAGGGTTTTGTCTTTTTTTTTTCTTTTTTGATTTTACAGGTGCGGCTTATATGCGGGTGCGGCTTATATTCGGGCCAATACGGTATATATATATATATATATATATATATATATATATATATATATATATATGCCAAGTATTGTGAAAATTGGGTGAGCAGGACATGTTTATCCAAGTGGTGAACTAAGCATGCACAGATGGGGAATGGCTAAAACAGAAATGCATATCAATCTATACTATATTCATTTTCAAACTGACAGGGATTGCATTCAATGATGGAGAAGAAACAGCAGTATGTCTCCTAACAGTGTGTGTGTGTGGGGGGGATTTGTCTCATTCAGTTCCTGCAGTAGAAGTTAAGTCATGCATCCAGGAATCTTAAAATGTCAAGATAGTTCCAAGTTGGTCCAATTTCCCTCTGTCTGTCTCAGCTCTCTCACATAGCACTAAAACTGTTACTCATCCTTTCACATCCTCATTTATGCATGATTTTATGTAGGCAATCATGCACTAATACACACTCACACAGACTCAAATACACAATCCCTTTGCAGGTTCGAGTGCAGCAGGTGGAAAACACTGGGGCTAACTGGAGGGGTAGCCGGTGGCTACCAGCAGCATATGGCTTTGGTACATAACATTAGTGCCCCCACCATCACATAATTCTACAGGTTCTGGTTTTCATAGAAATAGGATGAAACTGCTTCAAAATACTTGGGTTCAGAAGATATTAAACTGAGAATGGAGCTAATTCTACTACACGGAGAGAGAGGCAACAAAACCCAATGCAACAGCAGTATCAGGTGAGGCTGGCAATGATACAGAAAGAATGGAAGAAGTAATCAGAGACATTTAATATAATGCAGTTATATGGTAACCTTGGCATTTTGAAAAGTCTGAAGAAAATGGCAACTATTTAGGCAAGCCCATACATTTAGCCCCTAAGGTTAAATACTCAACAGTGGATGATTTTGCAGAGCTCCCAAAATATCCAGACCATGTTTATGGGCCATAAAATTTGGGCTGCAAAAGCATTACAATCACACACTGTAGTCTAATGGAAGGTTCAGTATCAAGGGCGGAGCTAGCAGTAGGGAAGGTGGTGCTGTAATATATTTTTTGGGGGAGGCATTCATTTTTTTTTCTGTAGGGTTGGGTGCCCTTTGGGTCCCTCAACCCAACTCAAGCCGCCACTGCTCTCCCTGGTCTGCCTTAAACCTCCTTGGCCGCACACACCCTTGGTGCATGCCTGTTTAAAAAAAGAGCATTTCTACTGAAATTTCAAGAGGTGGCAGTGTGGAGCAATTCAGCACACTGGGGATAGACACACAGATATACATAGGGTCTACTTTTGACGTCAGCAGCACGTATTCAATGAAATATGGCATGTGTCGTGAGCTGGCTTGTTGGGTATATAAGGTGATATGTAGGCATTCTGCGAATATATCAACCATCGCGGTCATTAATAAAACTTGTGATTTATCCGTCTTTTAATAGGGGATGATCCTTGGCTTTCAGGCCAAGGGTGGCAGTATGTCTGAAATAGCTCAGTTTCTGAACTGTTCACGTGCTGCTGTGGTTAAAGTGTACAAAACTGTGGAGCACAACGTACCATTGATGTCAGAGGTGAATGTCAGCTGTAGTTGAGCAAATCACCATCTAATCAAACCAAGGGGCCACAAGACGTGTGTCTAAAACAATAGTACAGTGAACCCTGTTGTGTATGGGGCTCCAAAGCAAACGGCTGGTCACTGCACCAATGCTGACCAAGGTTCATCGTCGGAAACGGCTTCAATTTGCACGACCGTACCTAAGGTTGATCTCTTCTGATTGGCAAAGGATTGCCTTCTCCGATTAGTCACGTTTACTACTCCATTGACTGGACAGACGTTTGTGTGTCAGGCGTGAAAACTCAGAGAACAAACACTCTGCAACCATTGTTGGAAGAACACAAGTTGGTGGTGGCATCCTTATGGTCTGGAGAATGTTTTCTTTACATTGCCTGGGTCCACTCATACCACAGGGAGGCACTCTCAACAGAGTGGGTTATCTATACATCCTTGCAGATCAAGTACACCCATACATGTTGACTGTCTTTCCTAGAGCAGATGGAATTTTCCAGCAGGACAATACAACATGTCATACAGCCAGAATTGTCCGGGAGTGGCTGGAGGAGCACGACAAATACTTCCAAGTACTTCCATGGCCTCCAAATTCCCCGACTTGAACCCCATTGAGCACCTGTGGGATGCACTGCAGTCTTAATGGCTCCAGATACCCTTTCCAACCTACCAGCATCATACTTACTCACCAACACGCCATCTAGCTGCTGTCCGTGCTGCATACGCAGGTTATTTGGGATATTAGCTGATGGACATGATAGTGTGACAGAACCACGTATATATACCAGGCAATAGGAGTGTTAAGTGCAACAGCTCTAAACGGGTTAATTTAAACATAGTGTTGATAGGGATAGAGAAACTAATAGAAAAAATACATAAACACAATTGAAATTTGAACATTTTTAGCTTTATATGAGCTTTTAAGAAACAGCATACATAACAACAACATAAACTGAACTTTTTTTTAATTCTCTTTGCCCTTTTCTGCTGCTGTGTCACTTTAAATTGTGCAGATCAGAGAGTTAAAAGGGGTCTAGCGAGGAAAAAACAGCATTATATCGGGGTTTAACGTTAAACAGGGAATTACAGGAAAAAACAGGTACTTACACCGCAAAATTTATAGACTTAGCATCCACAAATACGAGCCGTCGGAGAGAAAAGAAACCCATTACGAGCTCGCAAAAAATACGTCCTTAGCGCCTGAAACACGCGCACAGGAAAACATTAAAAACACAATAAATACACACAACAAATACATAAAAAGCTTACCCTCAGCAAGGGGGGCACCCGAGACCTCTGCAAGTGAAGTTACACCTCAATTTAAGTCAAAATTCACGAGTTTAGACACCCAAAAATCCCCTAAGCGAGAGAAAAAATGGCCACCGAAAAAAACAAAAACAAGGCTACAGGACCCTAAACACGCAAAACACCACCAAGCACATACGGATTTTCAAAAAAGCTGTACGAGGTAAAAGATACACCATTAGCAAGGACACTACATCATACACAGCCGCTTAGCACATACACATTAGCCGCCATTTTACAACACTAACTTATACAATGCAGAAGTACACAGCTACACTAACGGCTAATTATGTCATTAGCATACACCAAACAGCATTACCTGCCTTACAATTTTATTGCCACCATTTTTTGACAGGCAATTCGCTAGTATTATATACCGTATATACTCGAGTATAAGCCAAGTTTTTCAGCCCTTTTTTTAAGGCTGAAAAGGGCCCCCTCCGCTTATACTCCTCACCACCCATTTCTCTCTTTCCCCCGTGTCTCTTTCCCCCCGTGTCTTTCTTTCCCCCCTGTGTCTCTCTTTCCTCCCTGTGTCCCCCCCCCCGTGTCTCTCATCCCCCCCCGTGGCTCTTACCCTCCCCCTCCCTTATCATCCTCAACCCCCCATCCTCATCCTCAACCCCCCCATCCTCAACCCCCCCATCCTCATCCTAAACCGCCCTCCTCATCCTAAACCCTGCTCCTCATCCTAAACCCCTCTAACTACCTCACCCTCTCCCTTTCCCCTCACTTACCTTCCATCTGCAGCTGCTCCTCTGCTCCTCTGCGCTCCTTCCGTCTGCGGAGGATGAGGAGGGGGGTTGAGGATGGGGGGGTTGAGGATGAGGATGGGGGGGTAGAGGTTGAGGAGGGGGTTTGAGGTTGAGGAGGGGGGTTGAGGAGAGAGGTTGCGGAGGGGGATTGAGGAGGGAGGTTGTGGATGAGGAGGGGGGTTTAGGATGAGGAGGGGGTTGAGGATGGGGGGTTGAGGATGAGGATGGGGGATTGAGGTTGAGGAGGGGGGTTGAGGAGGGAGGTTGAGGACTGGGGTTGAGGAGAGAGGTTGCGGAGGGGGATTGAGGAGGGAGGTTGTGGATGAGGAGGGGGGTTTAGGATGAGGAGGGGGTTGAGGATGGGGGGTTGAGGATGAGGATGGGGGATTGAGGTTGAGGAGGGGGGTTGAGGAGGGAGATTGAGGAGGGGGGTTGAGGATGAGGGGGGGTTGAGGATGGGGGGGTGAGAATGAGGATGGGGGGTTGAGGATGGGAGGGTTAAGGATGGGGGTTTGAGGATGAGGAGGGTGGTTGAGGATGAGGATGGGGGGGTGAGGTTGAGGAGGGGGGTTGAGGAGAGAGGTTGAGGAGGGGAGTTGTGGAGGGAGGTTGAGGAGGGGGGTTGAGGAGGGAGGTTGAGGAGGGTGGTTGAAGATAAGGAGGGGGGTTGAGGAAGGAGGTTGAGGATGAGGAGGGAGGTTGTGGAGGGGGGTTGAGGAGGGGGGATGAGGAGGGAGGATGAGGAAGGGGGTTGAGGATGGGTTTTGAGGAGGGGGAGGGAAAGAGACACAGGGAAGGGAGAGGGGGGAAGAGACACAGGGACACAGCTATGGGGAAGGGGAACAGCTATGAGGAAGGGGTCTTGGGGAGGGGCACTTAGTTAATTGGTGGTACTTGGGTGTCCAGCACAAATACATTTTTACAGCCCCCATTGGAAGGGGGGTTTGCACCAGGGCCCTCCACTCTCTAGCTCTGCCCACTCCTCGGTACATTACAGCTGATGGCACAGAGAATTATTTTGCCGTCATGGCCTGAATGACAATAATATTTTGGCAGTGGATAAAAGGGCTAGAGGTGGAAAATGTCATGTCCAAGTGAGATCAAAAAAGTGCTAGACCACAAGCCAAAGACTGCCAGAGATGTTGGTGAATTGACTTATGTTTGCAGCCCTTTGTCAAGACACCAGAAGGGTGTAAACAGCTGCATGTGTGACGGGAGGCATCTCATAGACCTGATGAGTCTGTCTTTACCTTTTCCTCTTTTGAGGATATGGAAGGTTTCTGGATTTTTCTAGATATACAATATATTTATGTATCTATTTACTGTCATGTGCTTTATTTTATTATTTAAAGCTCTGTTTGTACTTCCTAAAATGTAATAAATAGTCCTTGCATGGGTCTGCCAACTGTATTGTATGGAGACACAGATTATATAGGGCTGAATGTGCAGTGTAGTGTCTTAGCCTATCAGTGACCACTTCTCAACAGCATGTTGCTGAATGTGCTGAGAGATGATCAGTGATAGGCTAGGACACTACAATGTTCAGTCCTACAAAGTCTTTCTCTTCATAAGCTGCAGCGAGGTAATATTTGTTTGATTTTAGGCAGTAAACCAGAGCTTATGAGCACTTCTTAATACAATAATGTACATACATATAGATACATCCATAGCTGTATTATATACCTAGTAAAATCTAGAAACCTTGCATATCCCTTTAATGTCCATGACTAACGATGCAATCTAAATGGTCAAGAGGTAATTATCTGTGATGGTTTCCTAATCTTGTATAAATAAATTACACCCTATCTTATCCGAAAAATATGTTTGAGCTTCTACAGTATTTGCTACTATAAAGGTAAGAGTCTATTCTTTTTACAAATTCAGCAAAGTTTTTTCTCAAACAGTATATATGTTTTTATAGTTTTTAGAAAAAAAAAGGATTGCTGTACAATATAAAAAAATAGAAATAATTGTATGTTTTGTTTATCTTCCTTGTTTTTTTTCCTGTCTCTCTGCTACTTCTTTTATGTCACTTGTCAGAGATAAAGTGAGAGAACAGAGTCCTGTAATGCTGCACAAACATTACCGTTTTCTACTGTTTCTGCTGAGTTTGTCACCCATCATAACCACACATAACCATGGGTTATGGCTCCTAACAAAAAACAATCTGCTTCTTCCAGACTATTAGTTCTTTCACAAGCATAGTCCAATTAAAGAACCTCTAATGTGTAATATTTATCATTTGCTTTTTTTAAGAACTTAACTTGATAGTGGTTAGAACATCAAATAACAAATATTAGATACTATACTATTAAATAGTACATTCAATTGTGTGTTAATGGAGGAACCATTTGCTTTATGTCCAAACATAATTAGACATCTAGGGGGGCCAAGAAGAAATTCTCAGACACAAGCAAAGTCTTTTTTTTTATTTATTAATCTTTTTTATACTTGGCTTACACAGCACCCAATGTTGTTAGTTAATTATGTTTTTTCCTAAGTGATCCTGTAATGGTTTCTTTATGTGGTCAGTAATCCAGAGGTCTTAGTAGACACAACTGTGTCTCAGCAGGTTACTATTTCTTTCAAAAAGTTTTTTTTATTTTTTTCCTCAACAAATCTGCTAATTATGTAAAACATATTAGAGGTAGGTGAAATGTTCAGCATCTATTTATGTTTGGTGTTCACACAATTGCATAATATTATTAGGTATAAGGTCAAGTAATGATGTATGCAAATAAAGGTTTGCTGGGAATTGCATGCATGTGTTGTGTTTTTTTAGTCCAGACACTGCTGAGGTGTAATTTATGGTGGCAAGGAGTGGCTCAATTCTGAATAGACCTAAAATAATCAACTACCAAAAAAAATAATCCATTCACTTGAAATGATCTCTTAGAGGCTCAGTCCAGATTTCTTATGAAGAAAATCCATATCTCTTTATAAAGATACCCAGCCATTGCCTCATTATATTTAATGGGCTAAAATGAATTGGTAAAAATAACCAATTAACCAACCACATCAACCAAGACAGAATTCAGAGCTGAGATACCAGGAAAAAAGTAAAGAGAACCAACAAAACTATAGAGACCAGTCCTAGCAGAGAGTAAAGTCCATGAGCAATGTACGTCCATATTGAGTGTAAATTACCATATTATGCCACAAGGTGGCACTGCTATTATGTTAATAGTTCTGTCATAGATACATTTCTTAACAATCGAAATCTTATCACAAACTAAAATTTTCTAGCAAATTTGTGAGCTTGTGAAAGGTAAATCAAGTGATATTTATATACAATTACTCCCACAATGTGGAAGAAAATATTGCAACTCTATCTATCTATCTATCTATCTATCTATCTATCTATCTATCTATCTATCTATGGGACATTGAAAGCTATTTTTTTGCTGCATCTAAAAGAGTGTATTTCATAATGTTCCACTATGCAGTTTCTTTTTTTCAAATTATGCTCTCAAAAAAGAAAAAAAATGTATCCAAATATTTTAAAATTCTGGGGCTTGCCCCTGTCAGCCAATGAGCAGGAATATAGATGTGTGGGTCATACCTGTCTGCTAATGGAATCTACAGACACATTTATGTTCTGTGCACTTTCTGTGAGTTATTATTTAATATTTTTAATGCAAATACATTTTTGATATTTACATATTTAAATCATGCTCCTTCAAATGTATGAAAAAGGAATAGTTTTCCATGCCCCTTTACATTTTTTATTCAATATTAATATTTTCATTTTACTCCGTGTACTAACTTTAACTTTCAAATGTAATGCAAATATTGTGATTTTAAAAATGTGGTAATGAATTCGTACCTCACAACTGTGTCTGTTTTTTAGGATTGTGTCATCTTACGTAAATCTCTCTATCCCTCTCAGCCTCCCAAATGCTCCGCTTTTAGAAATAAATTCCCACATTTAGGATCACTGTAATGCTCTAATAACAGGAGCTAAATGTTTTATTTGGTATTAACCTCAAAAAAATATTTTAAAAAACCCCCTTTGTCAATGATTTAGAAATCATATATTTAAAATACACTGTTTTGAAAAACTACAAGTATTTTTAGAAAACAAAATATTATAGCCTTTAATTTATTGCCTTTTATATGTAATTAAGGTGTTTTGTGATCTACCATTTTGGTTTCTGATGATCAGCTTCCTGAGGTGGGAGGAAATAGCCCCTATCCAGTGACGGAGCTAGTGAATTGAGTGCCCTGGTGCAAAAAATTAATTTGGGCCCCCCTAGGTAGAGGTGGTCCAAATTATTTTTTTAGATTGTGCCCTCCTTGCGCCACACATATTTTTTTTGTGTGTAGCCCCCCTCCCCCATCTCTCTATCTCTCACGTCTCCTCCATCTCTCTCCCCTCCCTCATCTCCTTCTCTCCCCCTTCTCCCCCTCTCTATCCTTCAACCCACTCTCTCATTCTCTCGTCTGCTCTCCCCATCAATATCTCTCTCCTACCCCTCCCTTCCCCCTCCCCTTGTCTCCCCCTCTTTCTTTCTTCCTCTTTTCTTCTCTCACTCTCTTTCCTTCTCTTCCCCTCTCTTTTCATTCTCTCTCCCTCTTTCCTTCTCGCCCTCCCCTCTCCTTATCTCTCCCCTCTCCTTCTCTCTCCCCCTCCCCTCTCCTACTCTATCCCCTCCCCCTCTCCCCATCTTTCCTTCTCTTTCCCCTCTCCTTTTCTTCTCTCTCCCTCTTTCCTTCTCTCCCCCTCTTTACTTCACTTTCCCTCTTTCCTTTTCTCTATCTCTTTCTCTCCCCCTCTCCTTCTCTCTCTCCCTCCCCTCTCCTTATCTCCTCTCTCTTTCCTTCTCTCTACCCCCTCTTTCCTTCTCTCCCCTATCCTTCTCCCTCCCCCTCTTTCCTTCTCCCTCCTCCTCTTTCCTTCTATCACAACTTCTTCTCTCTCCCCTTCCCTCTCCTGCTCTCTCCCCCTCTTTCCTTCTCTCTTACCCTTTCTTTCTCTCTCCTTCTCTCTCCCTCTCTTTCCTTCTCTCTTACCCTTTCTTTCTCTCTCCCTCTTTCCCCTTTCTTCCCTTCTCTCCCTCCCCTCTCCTTCTCTCTCATTCCCCCCTGTCCTCTCCTTCTCCCCCCCTCTCCTTTTCTTTCTCTATCCCCTCTCCTTCTCTCTTATTCTCCCCGTCCCCTCTTCTTCTCGCTCCCCCTCTTTCCTTCTCTCTCCCCTCTCCTTACCTTCTCTCCCCCTCTTTCCTTCTCTCCCCCTCTTTCCTTTTCTCTATCTCTCCTTCTCTCCCCCTCTCCTTCTCTCTTCTCTCCACTCCTCTCTTCCCCTCTTTCCTTCTCTCTCCCCCTTTTCTTCTCTCCCCCTATCCTTCTCCCTCCTCCTCTTTCCTTCTCCCTCCTCCTCTTTCCTTCTATCACAACTCCTTCTCTCCCTCCTCCCCTCTCCTTCTCTCCCCCACCTCCCCTCCCCTTTCCTTCTGTCTCCCCTTTCCTTCTCTCTTACCCTCTCTTTCTCTCTCCCTCTTTCCCCTTTCTTCCCTTCTCTCCCTCCCCTCTCCTTCTCTCTCATTCCCCCCTGCCCTCTCCTTCTCTCCCTCTCTCCCCCTCCCCTCTCCTTCTCTCTCATTCCCCCCTGCCCTCTCCTTCTCTTCCCCTCTCCTTTTCTCTCTCCCTCCCCTCTCCTTCTCTCTCATTCTCCCCGTCCCCTCTCCTTCTCGCTCCCCCTCTTTCCTTCTCTCTCCCCTCTCCTTACCTTCTCTCCCCCTCTTTCCTTTTCTCTATCTCTCCTTCTCTCCCCCTCTCCTTCTCTCTCCTCTCCCCTCTCCACTCCTCTCTTTCCCTCTTTCCTTCTCTCCCCCCATCCTTCTCCCTCCCCCTTTCCTTCTCTCCCCCTCTACTTCTTTCTCCCCTACCCCTCTCCTTCTCTCTTCCCCTCTTTCATTCTCTCCCCTCTCCTTCTCTCTCACCCTGCCCCCTCCTTCTCTCTCCCCCTCTTTCATTCTCTCTGCCCCTCTTTCCTTCTCTCCCCTATCCTTCTACCTCTCTCCTTCTCCCTCCCCCTCTTTCTGTCTCCCTCCTCTTTCCTTCTCTCCCCTCTTCTTCTCTCTCCCCCTCCCCTCTCTCCTTCTCTCTCCCCTCTCCTTATCCCCCTCCCCTTCTCTTGCCCCCTCTTTCCTTCTCTCCCCCTCTTTCCTTCTCTCCCCCTTTCCTTCTCTCTCCCCTTTCCTTCTCTCTCGCCCCCTCACCTTCTCTCTCCCCTCTCCTTCTCTCCCCCCTCCCCTTCCATCTCCTTCTCTCTCCCCTTCCCTCTCCTCTCTCCCCTCTCCTTCTCTCTTCCCCTCTCCTTCTCTCTCCCCTTTCCTTCTCTCCCCTCTTTCCTTCTCTGTCCCTCATTCATTCTCTGTCCCTCATTCCTTCTCTGTCCCTCTTTCCTTCTCTTCCCCTCTTCTTCTCCCTCCCCCTCTCATTCTCTCTCCCCCTCTTTCCTTCTCTCGTCCCCTCTTTCTCCTCTTTTCCTTCTCTCCTCCTATCCTTCTCTCTCCCCTCTCATTCTCTCCCCTCTCCCCCTCCCCTTCTCACTCCCCCTTTCCTTCTCTCCCTCTCCTTCTCTCTCATTCTATCCCTCCCCTTCTCTCTCCCCCTCCCCTGTTTTTCCCTCGTCCCCTCTTTCATTCTCTCACCCTCTTTCCTTCTCCCACTCTTTCCTTCTCTCTCTCTCCCTCACCTTCTCTCTCCCCCCCTTTCCCTCTCCCTCTTTCCTTCTCTCCTCCTCTTTCATTCTCTGTCCCTCTTTCCTTCTCTTCCCCTCTTCTTCTCTCTCCCCCTCTCCTCTCATTCTCTCTCCTCCTCTTTCCTTCTCTCTTCCCCTCTTTCCTTCTCTCTCTTCTTTTCCTTCTCTCCTCCTATCTTTCTCCCTCCCCCTCTTTCTTTCTCTCTCCCCTCTCATTCTCTCCCCCTCCCCTCTCCTTCTCTCTCCCCCTTCTCACTCCCCCTCTTTCCTTCTCTCGCTCTCCTCTCTCATTCTCCCCCTCCTTCTCTCTCTCCCTCCCCTCTCCTTCCCTTGTCCCCTCTTTCATTCTCTCCCCCTCTTTCCTTCTCTCTCCCCTTTCCTTCTATCCTTCTCTCTCACCCTCTCCTTCTATCTCCCCCTCTCCCCTTTTCTCATCCTCTTTCCTTCTCTCCCTCCCCTCTCCTTCTCTCTCATTCTGCCCCTCCCCTCCCCTCTCCTCCCCCTCCCCTCTTCTTCTCTCTCCCCTCTCCTCTCATTCTCTCTTCCCCTATTTCCTTCTCTCTCCCCTTTACTGCTCTCCTCCTATCCTTCTCCCTCCCTCTCTTTCCTTCTCTCTCCCTATCCTACTCTCTCCTCCCTCATTCTCTCCCCCTCCTATCTCCTTCTCTCTCTCCCTCTCCTTCTCTCTCCCCTCTCCTTCCCCCCCCCCCCCTCCCCTCTCCTTCTCTCTCCCCTCTCCTTTCATTCTCTACCCCTTTCCTTTTCTCCCACTCTTTCCTTCTCTCCCTCCCCTCCCCTTCTCTCTCATTCTCCCCCTCCCCTCTAATTCTCTCCCCCTCTCCTTCTCTCTCCCCCCTTTCCTTCTCCCCCTCCCCTCTCCTTCTCGCTGCCCCTCCCCTCTCCTTCTCTCTACCCCTCTTTACTTCTCTCTACCCTTCTTTATTCTCTCATCCCTCTTTCCTTCTCTCTCCCCCTCTTTCCTTGTCTCTATCTCTCCTTCTCTCCCCTCTCCTTCTCTCTCTCTCCCTCTCCTCTCATTCTCTCTCCCTCTCCTCTCATTCTCTCCCCCCCCCCCTCTTTCCTTCTGTCTTCCCCTCTTTCCTTTTCTTTCCCCCTCTTTCCTTCTCTTCCCCCACGCCTGCAGCTGAGCCTCCCTCGGAGCCTGGCTCCTCACCCAGGGGTTTTGTTTGCACTGCACCTGCGGTAGCTCCACCTGT
Organism: Discoglossus pictus; assembly: GCA_027410445.1. Classification (NCBI taxonomy): domain Eukaryota; kingdom Metazoa; phylum Chordata; class Amphibia; order Anura; family Alytidae; genus Discoglossus; species Discoglossus pictus. The sequence goes on along the minus strand of CM050165.1, from coordinate 221,961,632 downwards.
GTCTCTATCTCCACATTAAGAATTTTGTGCAGATGTCCAGAAGGATGTCCAGAATTAGGTACTCATGCACACATATGGTGGTCCTGTAATGTTTTTCAAAGCTTTTGAAAGTCTTGTTTAAATTAAATCTCTAAAATAATTAAATGTGAGCTGAACTTGTCAGCAGAAATTATATTATTTTATATTTTCCCAGATACTATAAATAATACATTTATGGGAATTATAATCAATATCCTTTTAGCGGCAAAGTGGCTGATTGTGCTATTCGATTGAACAAGCCCACAAGTTAGGGTCCGAAAGCCTAAACCGTAAACAATGCACTTGTACGTAGCATTTCAGGGCGGGAATATGATCAATTAAGCAAGGTCACAATTACCCATTTCGAAACAGCCAATAGAAAATGAGACCGTCATCATTACGGCAGTCTAAGAAGGAGGTAACATGTCAATCAATTAGCGTTTAGAGGGCCCATATGCGATCAGACTCGCAAACCCACAAAACGCAAAATAATAAAAATACTGTTCTAGTCCATGTGGATGGCCTGATATGTATTAACTCATTGATTCCTGAGATCGATATAACCCACGAAATGAAACATAAAATAAAATTATGTTTTATTGTCGATTTGCAAACTTGAGACTGTTGTGCAATTAATTTGAATGTCTATCAACGCTTTCTCCATCACTTACAGTGCAGTAGTGATTTTTTATTTGCATTTACACTTTTACAGTGCTACGGACATGTCTTTAACCCCTTTGCGAGTCCCATCTGGTACCCGTAGGATTTTCTCCTACATTTGCTGTCTACGGGTATGAAAATATTAGGCTATTATTATTAAATAATAAGGCTTATATGGGGTGTAAGTTAAGGTTGTAACAACCGCAAAGATTTCAAGCCCGTAGCACGTAGACTGTTTGCAGTGCTCAAAAAGATGAATTGAATAGCAAAATAACTTATGGCCTTCATTACGGGCTACTGTAACTTACAATTGCTCAATTGAATTAGGCTCTATGGCAACAAGGAATGAGATAACAAAATGACTTCAAGAAATAGACAATTAGAAAAAGATTTCATTGAGTCAGGTAGTAGGCCAAACAAGAACACTCAAGCAAAATAGTTAATGTGGAACCAAGCTTATTCTTAACCTAATAGCACCTTTCAATTTAGTTCTCTCTCCTCCTCTTAATCTCAAATTCACTGAGGGTATGTTATTCGATGTTGTATTTGTTAGATTTCTTAAGGCATGTAAAAATGATTTCTATATTGTTGATGTGTTTTTGAATGTTAATGTTTGGATGCATGCAAATTTGTATATGCCTTTGGAAAAACAAAAAGAATTTGGCATTTACATTTGCATTTACAAGGACACTGAGAAAGTAACAGACAGGACCAGCTGACAAAACAGAATAAATCCCTACAGTTAGGACTAGAATTGTATGCAAAGTTTTTTTATTTTTTTACTTTCTCAAACATTTTGCTCATTATGAAGGTTAGTTTTCAAAAGGCTATAAAGAAATAAACGTGACCACAGTGGTCCTTTAATCCTGTAAGTGGTCACCCTAATGTGGCCACTTCACAAGGTCAATGAAAAGCCATATTTGTTTTATTAAACCCATCTGATTAGAGTGTGCCTCCTCTGATCTACTCCTACTTTGGAAGTGCGGTAGGTACATTACCCCTAGTGTCTAGTCGAGAGAATAAAATCACAAAACTTGATGGTGTAATTAAGAGACAGGCATCTACTGGAGTTGGTAAATGCTAATTCATTAAGAATACACAACCTCCCACTTAAGATCAATTCTAAAAATAAAACTAGGGCATGGATGAAACAGGGGATGGGGGTTAGGCAAGAGAAAGGAATGTGGCAGATCATGTGGGCCAAGCTGCTTTAAACTTCCATCTTTCTCTGTTTAGACTTGTGTGTTTCAGTTCAAAGTAAAAAAAAAAAAATGTCAGCTATGAATCATTGAGAAAAATAACTTGCACAAAGTGCAAAAGTCTTTGCCTCTGCAAAACCGGTTTATGAGTGATTGTGTATGTCATGAGAATAGAACCGCTCACAAGTTCACCAAGAGGAAGGTCAGAGGAAGAAGACTGAGTCACTTGGCCATGATCAAGTACAGAAGAAGAAGCCTTCATCACAACCATATAGTTTAGGAAAACTCTTTCATTACGTACATTGTGCATTTCTTAATACTTCGGCATAATTATAAAATGGAAATATGCACACTGTGTATTTTGAATAACAGGGTTTGTTTTCTATTTTGTGTTATTTGGATTAGTTGTAATTTCCTCCATGAAAGGGTTGTATACCTGCATGCTACCTAATGGGTGTCTCCATGCCCTAGCATGAGCCTTGTTTAGTCCAGCCACACAAACTGTACTTTACACTGTTGTTGCTGATGGAAAAAAAAAATGCCCACTGAGAGAGATTTACACTATTTGCCACTGTTGTTGCTGTTTAGTCTTTCAGTCATGTCTGACTCTATTTGACCCTATGGACCCAATTGATTTGCCAATGAGTATATATTTCCTTTCATATTTTACAGAACTTTAAGTTTATTTCTGACCGAATATGAAATAATATGCCACACAGCAATATAGTGATACTTTAATTAATATAATTTATGGCCCTTTCTACATGGAAATGCATTAATACTGTCAGCCAATGGCATGTTTATGCTTCAGCAGGTCTAGGGATGCAGGCAATTAGCCCAACCAGCTCAGGAAGCAAGCAGTTAGCACTGCTCCTCTCAGAGGCCCTCATTCAATTGCAATTTGGCCAATTGAATAGGGCTCTAAATAAGCACAAAGCGTATATTTTTTAAATAAGTTTTTAGTTAGTGAAAACCTTGCTTTTGGATAGATGTTTACTAACTAAAAACGTATTTAAAAAAATATGTTATGTGCTTATTTAGAGCCCTATTCAATTGGCCAAATTGCAATTGAATGAGGGCCAGAGCAAGTAAGAAAAGCTGTTCAGGCCAAAAAAGGAAGGATATAAGAGAAATAAGGAAACATTATAAAAACAAAAAGGAAGAAGAGAGAGCAGAAGATGAAACAATAATGGATAGGGACAGGGGCATGAATTTGAGTGGCATATGGCAACATAACACCCAAAGCATTTCTCATCTCAGTTATAATATAAAGTTATGTCGCATGATTTAATTCAGGTTTACCATTAAGGAAAATCCCATAATTTACTTGCATTCTGACATTAAATCATATTTAAGCTACTTCTGTAGTGCTCACACAATTTTCATGTGTTTATTTAGTTACCGGTTTGCAATAAAATCATTATTTGTAAAGAAAAAAATCAGTTTAGCTCTGAAATATTATATTTGATTATATTTAGATAAGCTGCTCTCCACACCCGGTCATGTATCTAAGGGGAGGGGGAAGATCTACCCAGGTGGAAATAGGCAGATCTGCTGGAAGCTACAATGCTTGCAGCCTTATTAAATTGCAATTCGGACAATTGAATAGGGCTCTATATAAGTACAGAGCATATTTTTTTGCAGAAGTTTTTAGTTAGTGAAGACCTTGCTTTTGGATAGAAGTTCACTAACTAAAAACATCTGTAAAAAAAAAAATATATGCTATGTGCTTATATAGAGCCCTTTTCAATTGTCCGAATTGCAATTTAATAAGGCTGTAGATGTCCAATGCCAGTTTTAAAAGCTAAATTTTTTTCCTCCAGTTCCTGATTGTATTGCTAATCAGTAACTAAATAAACACTTAAAACCGATTGGATGGCTATTACAGTGGCTCTTTAAACAATATGCTATTTGACATGTGTTTTTTCTCAAATTAAAATAATGTAATATTCTACACTAAGCACAGATAAATGTATGGGTCATATAGATAAGCTTTCAAAATATCACAGCTATCTATTCAAGGAGGTCTGCATCTATTCAAAACTGAAATTGTCTGTCAAGAATCGAAGTAATTCTACTTTAAATAAGCAATTAGCACACATTTGTCACTTCCTTTCTGCCATTTTGCTCCATCACAACTGTCCTCCGTCTTCCACCTGCAGGCTGTATTTATTGTCCTTCCTGCTCTTCAGAAAGATGTCTGGACTTGTTCAACTCATTAACACTCTTAGATCTCATTAAGGAGACATTACCAGCAGGATTTATTTGTGCTGAGAGCTGCAGACCTTTAATCCTATCCTCTTAGTCAAACATTGTTTTAAGAAACAGCAAAAATGTGGAAGAACAGCGTTTCCCCACAGAAATTCTTGTTATGTGTTACATGACAAATAAACCAAGAAAGGAGCTCAGATGTGTTGTATTGTTATATTCTTCTGATAAGTGCCTTTCACATGAAATATGGACTTTGTTGGTGGAATGAAAATGGTATTTCCATTGGGTTAGAATACAGCCTTTCAGATCAGTAGCTAGTGTTGAGCAGTAATGGTTTCAATCTGCTATATATATATTTGTTTGCATAGCCAATCACACATACAGCCTTATTAAATTGCAATTCACCAAATTCTAAAGGGCTCTATATAAGCACAGAGCATATTATTTTTACAGAGGTTTTTAGTTAGTGAAGACCTTGCTGTTGGATAGAAGTTCACTATCTAAAAACTTCTGTAAAAAAAATATGCCATGTGCTTATATAGAGCACTTTAGAATTTGCCGAATTGCAATTTAATAAGGCTGATAGCATCCAGTAAGGATTTTAATGGTTTTCACAGCTCATTGTTGTGGATGCAATCATTGCTTTCTTGGGTCTACAAGCCAAAATAACATTTTCTAAGTTAAACCTATTCATACTCTTAAAACAGCTACTGTTAACATATTTTTTGATGGACAAGCAAAAGACTGGATATAGATCATAACACAAACGATGCCCTGTCTTTTTAGTACATATTTTACAATTGGTGACACAATTAAAAATAATTTAAAAAAATGTCTGTTATTGTGTAGATTTACAGAACATATATACCACTTGACTCATTTTTCTAACTCAGATAAGGAGTGCCCAAAAATAACTAATAGGAGGTCTCCAAAATGCAAAATTTGGAGCGACAGCATCCACACCATGTTCAATCGGCATTGGATTAAAATCTCACTATAGTACGGAAGCAGGTTCCCCCATTGTATATCGATCCATTAGTGCAAGTGTGGGAGAGAGTCAGGATGAATACATGTGTTACAATACATTTGAATGTGACTGCGTGCTGTGGCTGACACTGTGCTGGATGCCTGCCATGTCTGGCCACTGCTAATAGACACAAACAATCACAATGGTGCCCTTTAAACATTATATCTGTAGTCCCATTGCTTCTCTGCCTTTTGTCTAAGATCAAGTGTAGTACCTCCTCTGAAAGGACAGGTGTATCCTGTGGGGGAAAACCTTGGTCTGGTCAGGGGCCGAGTAGATCTGAATGCCCAGGCATAGGGTAATAAGATGCTGTTACCCCGTCAATGCACCAGCATTCACATCTTTTTTAGAGCATTTGGGCTCCTCGCCCAGGACCTTTTGGTTTGTGGGGGGTTTCCTTAGTTTTGAATTTGCCCCTAGCCTGCAGGTTGGGGGAGCACTACAGAGAGATTTATGAGAGAGATCTCTATGGCCTTGCACTAAGTCAGATGGGGTAGGTGGCAGCTGCCTCATCTAATGCTGGCATCCATCACCGATTGATTTTGAAGGCACTGATTTATGGCAGGATTTTGATTTGGGCACAGACTTGATTTGGACACAGATTCACTCCATAATCCAGTTGAGCCGAGGAGTCTTGCTAGCCCTTGAGGGTGGGGCCTTATAACCGGGGATCCCTTGGATGGCTTGAGGGAGTAGATGGCAACTGCCCCACCAGAAGTCGGAGCCAGAGCGGACTGGTGGCAGCTTTCCCCGTGGTGAAAATCCAGTCCACGTTGGAGGGCTCCAGCCAGAAGACGGTGGAAAGACCCTCTCATTCCTAGGGTGAGGGGGAAGAACGAAAAGGTCTTCGGATTCCTTGCACCTTATGGTTGGAGTTCGAAGATCAAAGGGGTCCTCAAGGCGAGGGGACCTGAAGGCTTCACTGGAGCAAGGGCACCGGGGCATGTAGTCCCATGTATTGTGTCACTGGAAAGGATATCTAGTAGAGAGTAAAAGTGAACAGAAAAGAATATAAATATGGGAAGCACAGTAAAAGCTTAGTCACCAACAGAAATGTATTTGATTGAATTACAATAATCACTATCACCATAGTACACGTATGACAAACTATCACAAGAGTACACATAAAAGTTTCATAACTACCACCCTGCAAACATTGGAGGAAAAATACAGAATCACCCAAGCAAAAATTATATGTGTGGAAGAAATGCTAAAGGCCCACTGTAGAATGAAATAGTTTATATACAATATCTCACAAAAGTGAGTACACTTGTAAATATTTTATTACTAGCGACTTGCCCGTCAAAAATCACAGCAATAAAATTTGAAGCCTGGCAATGCTGTTTGCCACTCAATGGGAGCCTCCCCCCTCTACTTTACTGGCCTTGTGATGAGCACCTTTTGCGCTCATCACCGGCCTCGCAATAAGCGCCTTTTGCGCTCATTGCGAGCCTCTCCCCCCTCTACCTCTCCCACCCTCAACTTGATGGGAGGCACTCATTGCGAACCTCTCTCTCCTCTACTTTACTGGCCTCGCAATGAGCGCCTCTGGCGCTCATCATGGTCCTCGCAATGAGTGTCTTTGGCGCTCATCACGAGCCTCGCAATGAGTGCCTTTGGCGCTCATTGCAAGTCTTTCCCCCTATCTACTTCCTCCCTTGTGTCTCATTTCCCCCCTTCTCCACCTCTCGTGTGTGTCCTTTCCCCCCGTGTTTTCACCCCCTCCCGTGTCTCTTCCACCCTTCCCCTGTGTCCTTCCCCCCCTGTCTCTCCCCCTTTCCCTTCCGTGTGTCTGTTCCCCCCTCCCCTGTGTCTTTTTCCCCCCCTCTCCCTCCCCTGTGTCTCTTCTCCCCTCCTTCATGTCTCTTCCCCCCATTTCCCTCCACTGTGTCTTTCCCCCCTCCACCTGTGTGTCCCTTCCCCCTCCTCTTACTTCATTGTGTCTCCCCCTGTATCTCTCCCCCCTACTCTGTGTCTCCCCCCTCCTCTCCCACCCCTGTGTCTCTCCCCCTCCTCTCCCACCCCTGTGTGTCTCCCCCTCCCCTGTGTCTCTTCCCCCCTCCTCTGTGTCTTTCCCCCTCCTCTCACTCCCCTGTGTCTCTTCACCCCTCCTCTCACTCCCCTGTGTCTCTCCCCCTACTTTGTGTCTCCCCTCCTCTCCCTCCTTTGTGTCTCCCCCCTCCTCCCTTGTGTCTCTCCCCCTCCTCCCCTGTGTCTCTTCCCCTCCTCTCCCACCCTTGTGTGTCTCCCCCCTCCCCTGTGTCTCTTCACCCCTTCTCTCACTCCCCTGTGTCTCTCCCCCTACTCTGTGTCTCCCCTCTTCTCACTCCTCTGTGTCTCCCCCCTCCTTCCCGGTGTGTCGCCCCCCCTCCTCTGTGTCTTCCTCCCTTCTGTTACCTGAATGAGCGCCCCCCGCTGCTCAATGCGCATGCGTGCCCCGCTGCGCATTGCGCAGGTTCTCCCCAGAGTGCGCAATGCACATGCGCAGGTGTTGCGCGAAGATTAGTTCTCAAACTGCAATTTGTTGCAAGTGTGACGACGAATCGCAGTTTGACAACTATTATATATGAAATCTTTTCATGTGACAACACTGAAGAAATGACACTCTGCTACAATGTAAAGTAGTAAGTTAACAGCCTGTATAACAGGGTAAATGTGCTGTCCCCTCAAAATAATTCAACACACAGCCATTAATATCTAAACCGTTGGCAACAAAAGTGAGTACACCCCTAAGTGGAAATGTCCAAATTGGGCCCAAAGTGTCAATATTTTGTGTGGCCACCATTTTTTTCCAGCACTGTCTTAACCCTCATGGACATGGAGTTTACCATAACTTCACAGGTTGCCACTTGAGTTCTCTTCCACTCCTCCATGATGACATTCTTTCATTTGAGTTTGCCCCACAGATACTCAATAGGGTTTAGGTCTAGAGACATGCTTGGCCAGTCCATCACTTTTACCTTCAGCCACTTTATCAAGGCAGTGTACTTCTTGGAGATGTATTTGGGGTCGTTGTCATGTTGGAATACTGCCCTGCGGCCCAGTCTCCGAAGGGAGGGGATCATGCTCTGCTTCAGTATGTCACAATACATGTTGGCATTCATGGTTCCCTCAATGAACTGTAGCTCCCCAGTGCCGGCAGCACTCATGCAGGCCCATACCATGACAATCCAAACAACATGCTTGACTGTAGGCAAGACACACTTGTCTTTGTACTCTTTACGTGGTTGCCACCACACACGCTTGACACCATCTGAACCAAATAAATTTATCTTGGTCTCATCGGACAACAGGACATGGTTCCAGTCATCCATGTCCTTAGTCTGCTTGTCTTCAGCAAACTGTTTGCGGTCTTTCTTGTGCATCATCTTTAGAAGAGGCTTCTTCTGGGACAACAGCCATGCAGACCAATTTGATGCAGTGTGTGGCGTATGGTCTGAGCACTGACAGGCTGACCCCCCACCCCTTCAACCTCTGCAGCAATGCTGGAAGCACTCATACGTCTATTTCCCAAGACAAACTCTGGATATGACGCTGAGCATGTGCACTCAACTTCTTTGGTCGACCATGGTGAGGCCTGTTCTGAGTGGAACCTGTCCTGTGAAACCGCTGTATGGTCTTGCCCACCGTGCTGCAGCTCAGTGTTAGGGTCTTGGCAATCTTTATATAGCCTAGGCCATCTTTATGTAGAGCAACAATTCTTTTTTTCAGATCCTCAAAGAATTCTTTGCCATGAGGTGCCATGTTGAACTTCCAGTGACCAGTATGAGAGAGTGTCAGAGCGATAACATCAAATTTAACACACCTGCTCCACATTCACACCTGAGACCTTTTAACACTAACAAGTCACATGACACCGGGGAGGGAAAATGGCTAATTGGGCCCAATTTGGACATTTCCACATAGAGGTGTACTCACTTTTGTTGCCAACGGTTTATACATTAATGGCTGTGTGTTGAGTTATTTTTAGGGGACAGCAAATTTACACTGTTATACAGGCTGTACACTTACTACTTTATATTGTAGCAGAGTGTCATTTCCTCCGTGTTGTCACATGAAAAGATATAATAAAATATTTACAAAAATGTGAGGTGTGTACTCACTTTTGTGAGATGCTGTATATTGGAAAAATGTGATTCTAACAAAAAGCATAATGAAGCAGAAAATAAGTCATAAAGCTAGTTTTTAATTAAAAAATAAATAAATGTTGATGCCTTTGCTTGACCTTGTAATCTATGATATAACTTGATGGAGGTTGTGTCTGTAAAAGGGGCATTAACAATTCTGGAGAACTTTGGTTGCATCTATTAATGCAACTTCCTGTTTCTGGGCCTATGCGAGGGAAGGCGTGTGGGATTAATTGTAACCTTATTCAATTATCTCAAAAGCCTCTAGACTTATCCCTGTTTCCTCCTCCCTCATTACTCCCTCCACTGATAGCTGCAAAAATACACCCTGTGATCCAGCTCTCAGGTAATAATGTAACAGACACAAAATGGATTCCTGTAAACAGAGTCTTAAAAAATTTAGAATTTCCCCCCAAAAAAATTCTGCCATGACATGCACAGCTGCTCATGTTATTAGTTTGGTACGTTCTTGACAAAAAAAAGTGCTTTTTTTTTTCTTATACTACAGTGGTCCTTAAAGGGCCACTATACGCATCAGGCAAAGGCCTATGAGCATCTAGTTTGCCACTAGTTAGTTCAAGAAATATGTATTTATAAATTCAAAAATAAAGCTGTCTCAAAATAAAACAAACTAAAAATGATTGTTGTTAACATGCCTGGGTTGCTGCTGGGTTTGTCTCCAACTTCCTCCTGTCACATGACTCAGATTAATTCTGTAAAAACCATTGAATTTATCTGGTAGCAATTTAATTATTTAGCAGTTTTGACTTTAATATATCTTAATCTGATAGAACTCTAATTTAGTTATTGTTTGGAAAATCAGGTAACAAATAAAAAACATTGATATCACTAATGACATAGGTTGGGGGCATGGTCACACATGTACACAGCACACGGATAGGTTGAGATACGTGATAACTACTTTATAATTAAATAGCTGCCAGGCAATTTAAATGGCTTTGTCAGAACTTTTATTATGAAAAAAATACTATCTTAATGTGTTATAATTTAATATTATAATACTATTATAACATTTCTCTTATATCCAATGTATTCATATTTTATATGCTCTATACATTTATAAATATACTAGCGACTTGCCCATCAAAAATGACAGCAAGAAAATTTAAAGGCTGGCAATGCTGTTTGCCACAGAATGCAATGCTCTCAGCCCTGTAAGTTACATAGTTACATAGTTACATAGTTACATAGGGCCTCATTCTATTATCGGCCGTAAATCGGCCGTAAGGCTGCGATTCCTTGCGGGGGTTCAGTTAACTCGCGATTCTATTATACGGCCCCGCAAGGATCTCCTTTTACGGCCGGCCGCATATCTTGGAACCGGCCGTAAACTGTGAAATATAAAAACTCAAAAATAAATTCAAGCCTGCACTGTACAGCTCTGTAAATGCTAGGGATCATATTGGGGGACATGAGGAATAAAAGGAACCCACTCTCAAGCTTGCACATCTGCCCAAACCCGAGTTCAAATTAACTGTTTATTTGCCGGCTGCGGCGTGGGCATGTCTGAGGTGCTCCAAGCACTCTGGACTTTTTACATGTATATTTTACGGATATTAAAAATGAAATATTTTACGGATTTGAGTACAGGATAATTATGTGCTATTTTTTCTAACACCTAAAATCCCTTTATAGTCTTCTCAAAGTGCAGGATGGCTTTATTTGAGCTATTTTATGTGCTTAATTGGTGCAAACGAGACCTTTTTCCTGCAAGTAACTGCGGCTCGTTTTTAGCCTTGCAGAGAGGTTTCCCGGAGCAATTGAATTGCAAATCTCTTGCGGCCGTTTTAGATCAAAGGCTTTCCTCCGGCGCGATCGGCCGCAAGAGATAGCAAGGCACCGGCCGCAAGCCTGCCGGAGCCTACGGCCGTAAGGGAATAGAATAGCAGAATAGCTTGCGGCCGGTCCTTGCGGCCCCGCAGCGGCTGCGGCCGATAATAGAATGAGGCCCATAGTAATTAAGGTTGAAAAAAGACTTTCAGTCCATCAAGTTCAACCTGTTAAGATCTCCTCTGATCTGCAATATGCGGATTAGTTATTAATTAAATTATTGATTAAATAATTATTAATAGTATAGTATTGGAGAATGAATAAAGAGTTAGTCCATCAAGTTCAACCTTTTTAGATCTCTATTGATCTTTTTAATTTGGACTATTTATTATTATTGTTAATTGTTAATTATTGTTAATTGATCCAGAGGAAGGCAAACATAAAAAAAAAACCCATTGAAACTTTGCCAATTGTCTCATAAGGGGAAAAAAAAAGCAAAATTCCTTCCTGACCCCAGAAACTGGCGATCAAATTTCTCCCTGGATCAATATTCCTTGCTAGTTATCTAGGATAGCCTTGAATGCCCTCTTTATTCAGAAATATATCTAACCCCTTTTTGAAGTTGTCTATCGAATTCGCTGTCACCACCTCCTTTGGTAGAGAATTCCACAGTTTAACCACCCTAACTGTGAAGAACCCTTTTCTTTGTTTAAGGTGAAATCTTTTTTCCTCTAACCTCAACGGATGTCCTCTTGTCAGTTGAAAATCTCTTGCTACAAAAAGTTCACTTGACAAGGCCTTATATTGACCCTGGATGTATTTAAATAACGTAATCATATCTCCTCTTAGACGCCTTTTTTCTAGCGAAAATAAGTTTAATTTTGCTAGTCTTTCTTCATAACTTAGCCCCTCCATTCCCCTTATTAGTTTTGTAGCCCTTCTCTGTACTTTTTCCAGCTCTAAAATGTCTTTTTTGTGAGGTGGTGCCCAAAATTGTACTCCATATTCCAAATGAGGGCGTACTAGAGATTTGTATAGTGGCAGAATTATATCTTCTTCCCTGGCTTCTATACCCTTCCTAATACATGCTAATATTTTATTTGCCTTTGCAGCCGCTGCTTGGCTTTGAGCGCTGTTACCTAGGTGGTTGTCCACTAGTACTCCCAAATCCCTTTCAATATCTGATACCCCTAGATTTGCTCCATTAAGATTATAGATTGCTTGGCTATTGTTCCTTCCCAAATGCATAACCTTACATTTATTTGTATTAAATCTCATCTGCCATTTAGCCGCCCATTTCTCTAATTTATGCAAATCCTTTTGTAGGGAAAGTACATCATTATCTGATTTTATTACCTTGCACAACTTAGTGTCATCAGCAAAAATGGAGACACTACATTCGAGTCCTACTTCAATGTCATTAATAAATATGTTAAAAAGGAGAGGACCCAATACTGAGCCCTGAGGAACCCCACTTATCACATTAGACCAATCGGAGTATGTTCCATTTACAACAACCCTTTGCTTCCTGTCTTTTAGCCAGCTCTCGATCCATGAGCAGATATTTACTGCAATTCCTGTATCCCTTAGTTTGCTCACTAGTCTTCCATGTGGCACTGTATCAAATGCCTTTGAAAAATCTAAAAAGACTACATCCACTGAGTTGCCCTGATCCAAGTTCCTACTAACCTCCTCATAAAAACTAATTAGATTGGTCTGACACGACCTTTCCTTCATAAATCCATGTTGACTGCTACCTATGATCCTGTTCAAATAGACATATTCTTGTATTCTGTCCCTTATTAACCCTTCTAAAAGCTTCCCAACTACAGAAGTGAGGCTCACTGGTCTATAATTCCCCGGATTTGCTCTAGATCCCTTCTTAAATATAGGTATCACCTCTGCTTTTCTCCAGTCATCTGGTAGAGACCCTGTAGTGAGCGAGTCTTTAAAGATTAGATATAATGGTTTGGCTATTACAGAACCCAGCTCCCTCAGTACCCTTGGATGTATTCCATCAGGACCTGGGGCTTTATTAACATTTATTTTCTCCAACCTCTTTTGTATTTCTTCCTGCGTTAACCAATTATTTAGTGAAGGTAGTGTAGCCCCATTATGTTGCAGTGTCCCAACCACTGGTACCTCCCTTGTGTAAACTGACGAAAAGAACCTATTTAGCTCATCTGCCTTTTCCTGGTCACTAATTATCAGATGGCCTGTGTCACATTGTAATGGTCCTATCGATTCCTTCCTGGCCTTCTTCCCATTAATATATTTATAAAATATTTTAGGGTTAGTCTTACTTTCCATTGCAACTGACTTCTCATTTTCTATTTTAGCCAGTCTAATAGCCCTTTTGCAAGCCTTGTTGATTTCCTTATAGTCACATAAAGATGCCTCTGTTCCCTCCTTCTTGTATAATTTAAATGCATATTTCTTTTTCCTCATCATGATCTTTAAGTCATTGTTAAGCCACATGGGATGTGATTTACTCCTATTTATTTTATTTCCACATGGTACATGCTGATGAGTATGTTTATTTAGTAAGGATTTGAATGTTGTCCATTTATTTTCAGTATTCTTCCCTGTAAGTTCTTTGTCCCAGTCTATATGTTGTATTGCTGCCCGTAGCCCATTAAAGTTAGCCCTTTTAAAATTTAGAGTTTTTGTTGGCCCCTTACAACTTTGTTTTTTGTATTCAATCTCAAATGAGACGGTGTTGTGATCACTGTTCCCCAAGGGTTCCCCTATTTTTACATTTGATATTATATCAATATTAAGTTGTGGGCCTTGTGATGAGTGCCTTCGACGTTCATCACAAGCCCTGCCATGAGCGGCTTTGCACCTTCAGCGCTTATAACGGTTCTCGCTTATTGCAGGCCTCGGACAAGCTGCCACTTTCGGGCATCGAGCCCCGCAAAGAGCCTCTCCCCACTTCCATGTGTCCCCCCCTCTCCCTGCCCTGTGTTTTCTTTTCCTTATTTCCCTCCTCTGCTTGTCTTTTTTACCTTTTCTCACCCCTGTGTCTCTTTCCACCGTCTCTCCCCTCTCCCTCCCCTTGTCTTTCTGCTCTCTGTCCCTGTTTAAGTATTGCGTGACTTGCGCTGATCGCCGTTGGTTTTTATTTTCCAAGTCTTGTGTGCTTCGCTCTGATCGTCAAAGTGTTACGAGCTTAAGCCTCATTTTTAACCTTTTTGTAAAGAGTTAGGTTTTTCGTCTGCCATTTTTTTTCTCAGCCGTTTTTCAATCTCTGAAAAAATGCAATTAGGGGTCATATCAGCTTGCAACCTCACTCACAGGCTCCCTGTGTGTCCCCCTGAGCTGTGTGTGATATTTGAATGTATTTTTTACATTATTTTTCTTTTTTTGTCGGTCTTTCGAGTTACGTGCTTGATCAAATCTAAGCCGTTAAATTCGTAATTTTTTTTTAAGTGTTGCATGCCTCACGATTATCTAGAAAGTGCTATGTCCTTCAGGCGCCTTCAATCTCTTTCCATCCTGCATCAGTGTAGCGTCCTCAGGCAAATAACCTCTATGACCCCCCTAAAGTCAATACTTTGTAGAGCCAACTTTTGCGGCAATCACAGATCAAAGTCGCTTTGGATAAGTCTCTATAAGCTTGCTACATCTTACCACTGGGTTGTTTGCCCATTCCTCCTTGCAAAACTACTCCAGCTCCTTCAAGTTGGATGGTTTGTGCTTGTGAACAGCAATCTTTAAGTCTGACCAAAGATTTTCTATTGGATTGAGGTCTGGGCTTTGACTAGCTCATTCCAACACATTTAAATGTTTCCCCTTAAACCACTCAAGTGTTGCTTTAGCATTGTATTTGTTGTCATTGTCCTGCTGGAAGGTGAACCTCCGTCCTAGCTTCAAGTCACGCACAGAGTGGTACAGGTTTTGCTCAAGAATATCCCTGTATTTAGCACCATCCATCTTTCCCTCAACTCTGACCAGTTTCCCAGTCCCGGCTGCTGAAAAACATCCCCACAGCATGATGCTGCCACCACCATGGGGATGGTGTTCTTTGGGTGATGTGATGTGTTGGGTTTGCACCAGGCATAGCGTTTTCTTTGATGGCTGAAAAGTTAAATTTTAGTCTCATCCGACCAGAGCACATGCCTTTTTGCAAACTCAAAATGTGACATTTTGTTTTTTCCTGAAAGTAATGGCTTTCTTCTAGCCACTCTGCCAGAAACCCCAGCTCTATGGAGCGTACAGCTTATTGTCGTCCTATGTACAGATACTCCAGTCTCTGCTGTGGAACTCTTCAGCTCCTACAGGGTTACCTTAGGTCTCTGTGCTGTCTCCCTGATTATTACCCTCCTTGCTGGTCCGTGAGTTTTGGTGGACGGTCGTCTCTTGGCAGGTTTGCTGTTGTGCCATGTTCTTTCCATTTGGTTATGATAGATTTGATGGTGCTCCTGGGGATCATCAAAGATATTTTTTTTATAACCTAACCCTGACTTGTACTTCTCAACAACATTGTCCCTTACTTGTTTGGAGAGTTCCTTCGTCTTCATGGCACTGTTTGGTTAGTGCTGCCTCTTGCTTAGGTGTTGAAGCCTCTGGGGCATTTAAAAAAAGATGTGTTTGTGAAATGACAGATCATGTGACACTTAGATTGCACACAGGTGGACATCATTTCACTAATTATGTGACTTCTGAAGGTAATTGGTTGCACCAGAGCTTTTTATGGGCTTCATAACAAAGGGGTGAATACATACGCACATGCCAAATTCTGTTTTCTATTTCTGAAAAATAGTTTTATGTATATATTTTTCTCATTTCACTTCACCAACGTAGACTATTGTGTTCTGATCCATCACATAAAATTCATATTAACAAAAAATTGAACTTAAGGCTGTAATGTAAGAAAATAGGTAAAAAGTCAAGGGGGTGAATACTTTTGCAAGGCACTGTATATCATTTTTTAGCATTCCGTTATGTGTTGGCATTGACTTATACTTTTTTGACTGGCGTACATGCTATAGAGATTAATGATGCCATCTTTTATTGAAACAGCAGTTTAACAGCAAATTAATTTGATTAAAACAAATGTGCATCATTAAAAATTACCTTATTGCAAAAGACTTTCTTAAGTTTAATTTGCAATGTATTGATATATGTAACCTGCAGCAAAAAAATGTGTGTATGTAACTATGTAAGTCTTCAATTATCTACTGTACAGCTCTATAAAACAATTCACATCTACCGCTATAATTTTATAGTACCCAAAATATATGTGTGCTGTCTATCAAATATCTACCCATATGTTCAAAGCATATAATAATTAAAATATATTTGTTATCATTATATCAGCCTAATAATATGTCATAAATACATTAAAGGACAGCAGGGGCAATAAGCCTCCACTCACGTATCTTGATTTGACACCCGTATAAAGGTAGCAATGGAAGTAATTCAACTAGCATTCTGGTACCCGCATGGAAAATACCTATGGAAATCTCCATCTTAACTCATATTTAATTACCACCTATTTTGGCCATATACATATGTTCAAAGTTCCACCATTGAAACCTATCGAGAACTCTGTTATGTTCATTAATAAAATGTTTAGCTTCTGAACACCCCTTACCTGTAATCATTAAAGGGCCATTGTAACTATAAAAGTGAACATTAACAGCCTTATTAAATTGTGATTCGGTAAATTAAAAAAGGCTCTATATAAGCACACAGCATTTTTTTTTTTACAGAAGTTTTTAGTTAGTGAACTTCCATCCAAAAGCAAGGTCTTTACTAACTAAAAACTTCTGTTAATAAAATATGCTGTGTGCTTAAATAGAGCCCTTTACAATTTATCAAATCGCAATTTAATAAGGCTGTAAGGTACTAAACAACTTTTACATTCACTATAATATATTCACATTATATATAAAATGCCACTTATCCCCTAAGTCCTGAATTATGAAAGAAAAAAAATAGAGTCTGACAGCATCATTTTGCAGAAAAAATGTCATGAAGCTAATTTTTTTGTAGAAAAGTGCCTGCTGGATCCTCTGTTCAATTTTGTGTTGGTGAAAGGGGTGATTAAATTTCTACAGGAATAGGGCTTGGAATTATTAAAAAGTTATAACTGCTAAAACTGCTAACATTAAAACTGCTGCACATCCAGCTTGTTACTCTAATGCTCCAGCACTTGTATGCTGCAGTCACCAACATAAACAACTCTGTAATAGACTTTAATATATATATATATATATATATATATATATCATCTCTCGACCAGACTACTGCAACCCGCTTCTTGTTGGCCTACCCACCACCCGACTATCTCTACTTCAATCCATTATGAATGCCTCTGCTAGACTCATCTTCCGTACACAACGTTCAGTGTCAGCATCACCTCTCTGTCCATCACTCCACTGGCTTCCCTTAGCCTCAGGAATAACATTTAAAATCATGACCCTAACTTACAAAGCCCTCAACAATAATGCTCCCCCTTACATCTCTGCTCTCATCTCCTAATACTCCCCGACCTGCCCTCTTCGTTCTGCTAATGACCTTCTTCTTTCTACAACTCCTCTCACTCCTACCGCAGGACTTTTCTTGTGCTGCCTCTAGTCTCTGGAACTCCTTGCCTCGCTCCACTAGATTATCCTCTTGCCTCAAAACATTTAAAACCTCACTTAAAACGCATCTCTTTAAAGAAGCGTATCACCTTCCACCCTAACACGCTTATCACCTCTCTCTCCCTCTTTTACCACTTACTATACCTTAGATTGTAAGTCTGCGAGTTTCTATCCTAAATACTTTGGGAATTCACCATGGACATTGGATTCCTAGCTCAAAGACAGGGCCCTCCTTGCTTTGCTATATATTAATTTGTATTTATCTTTGTCTGAACTTAACTTATATACAGTGCTACAGAATATGTTGGTGCGTTATAAATGAACTATAATAATAATAATATATATATCTTACACATGATCATTCCCCAAGAATGGAAAGGTTGTCTCACTAAGATATCATGATCATTTGGTTGTCCTTGCATACTCTTGGTCTGGATTTCTACTTATTTGCTATTTTTTTCCAGAGCAACTGGAAATTCCTGGTAAAGTATCTATACCAAACTAGTGCTGTGTAGATTCCATAGGCAGGTGCTGAAGCCTTCAAAGAAAACATATCCTCAAGGTCAGCCATTGCAAACATCAGTTTCTTATTGGGGACAAGGAACCAAGATGCACAAAAATGTGAGATGAAAAATAAACACAACTGCTTGGATCTCTCAACTGCCTGTTTAAGTAACAGAAATACCTTACATTTATAAATTGGTAATAAATTGGAATATTGAAGGCCAAATGCCTGATATTACAATAAAATTATCTATTTCAGTTTTTCACAAACTGTGTTTTGTGGAACACTGGGTGATCATTTTGGCTCTGGTGAAACTGATTGTTTGGTTCAATTGCAGCTATGTTGGGATTCCATCAATTCTTTTCAATTTCAGAAAATTAATCTATGACTGAATTAGTCTGGGACCCTCGTACCTATTTGAGTTTAAGATATATAGGCAGGCCTCATGTAACATATGTATACCCCCTGCACATGTTCATCTTGTTCTGGATCCATTCTTACACACACATTATTAGAGAAAATAATAGTTCTATGACACAACTTAATAATCGTGAGACTGAAATAAAATGGTGTTTGTGTGATTATGAGTCATAAAGTTGATTTTCATTTGTTTGAGACATGTTTTGTTAATCACAGCAAAAATTAGTGGTGTATATGATTGCAGGAAAGAATATTCCCATTTTGCTTATTTTAAAGCAATTTTAAAAAAAATCAGAGGGCTATAGCTGTAATTCTGGAAATATATTAAGTAGTTTTCATCAACCAAACTGCAAGATTGGGATTACTACACTATTAATTAGCAGGTGCTTTGATAAAAGTTTCAACAAGCCAAATGAAAACCCTACAAGTTCAATTATATAAAGTTAGAAATTATTACTATTTTAAAAAATTCCCTCTCCTTGCCTCCATGGGAGTTGCCATTTTGACCCTTCCACTTCACCCCATATCCCAGAATGTATAATTGTCCGAGTCATTTTGCAAAGGCGTGGATGATCATGATTGTGATTTCATTATGCAAATGCAAGTTATATGTTTAAAGGGTCATACATCTTCATTACCTCTGCAGTGTCCCTTTAACAGGCAGGATATATTGTGTTTTATGCAATTATAGTGTAAAATCAGTGGAATAAAAAAGAAATCCTTCTATACAATATAGTGCAATCTCTAAATTATATGATTGCAGAAAGCAAAGAATGTTTTGTGTGAAGAGATACATCTAAATGGGTAGTGGGTGTAGTTTATAATCTGCAGGTTTACCTATGCCTGGAATGTGAGCAATAATGCTAATAAACCTAGAGGGCTTCATATTCAGTATTCCTGGCATGGCAGGACCTGAAAGCATATTAATCATGACCTTGTGCTTGAAGCTGGTTATTACCTGTAAGGACAATGCAGATATTAGTACTAACCTGAGATAACTACTCTGAGCAAGTTCACAATATGATTTTCAAATATAATAGAAATAATGGAAGAATGGTGTAAAATAGTCAACCTGGTTATTTACTAAACAAAAGATAATAGTAACTAAAATTTAAATGACAAATATTACCATTTCAGCCTAGCTATTTGTATCGGGCAGCAGGTTACATCAATTTTTCTGTGCTTAGCCATAGAATAGGGTTTGCATGTTCTTGACACTTTCTGATATACTATATATATATATATATATATATATATATATATATATATATATACATGGGTGTGGCAGCTGGAATTATTCTGAGGGGGTTACAGATCACTGTATACAAAAAACAGCTTTTCTACACAAAATCTGGGGGGGGGGGGGGGGTATGCATGTAACTGCTCAGCTTCCCAGAGTGCAGTGTAATAACTGTATTTCTCGGAATTCTGAGCAGTAAGCAAGTTTTTTTAACTTGTTTTAGACATTCGAATATGAATACAAATGTACTATTTATATACTGTACTACTGTATGGTGGAGGGCTTCTGTCGCTGTTTGCCCGCCATATATTAAATGATTGTTGTGGTGAACTACCTACTCATAAGGTCCACAACACAAGCTGGGATCCCGCCCCACGCTGATGATAGGCAGTAATCTTGAAACAGCTGTATGTGGATAGGATGCCCAGCGTGTGTATAATCCAACCTTGGCTTAGCATAAAAGCTGTGTTATGCAGCGGGCATAAGCTTAAAGGAAGCTAGGTATGAAATGGTTTATGGATTGAAGAACAAAGCATTTGTGGGCACATTTATATATATATATATATATATATATATATATATATATATCACATATTATAATTGTCCTGCTACGAGTCGTCGTCACGCTGTTTGCGTGGTCCGTACGAATAGCGGGCTTAGCGATGAGCGCCGCAGGCGCTCATCGCCCGGCGAGCCTCGCGAAGCGAGGCGAGCCGTTAACCCGTAGAACTTTAGCGGGCTTAGCGATGAGCGCCGCAGGCGCTCATCGCCCGGCGAGCCTCGCGAAGCGAGGCGAGCCGTTAACCCGTAGAACGTGAGGCGTCCTTAGCAATGAGCGCCGCAGGCGCTCATCGCCCGGCGAGCCTCGCGAAGCGAGGCGAGCCGTTAACCCGTAGAACTTTAGCGGGCTTAGCGATGAGCGCCGCAGGCGCTCATCGTCCGGCGAGCCTCGCATAGCGAGGCGAGCCGTTAAAACGTAGTAAAAAAATACGGCCGCAAACCGCCTATCATAAAAATTAAAATCAACAATAACTACACACACCACATACATAAAAACCTAACCGATAGCAAGAGGGAGCATCCACGACCTGCAGAAAGCGAGTTACACATTGATTTACCTTAAAATACAAAAATGTAAACACAAAAAAAAAAATAAGCGACAGAAAAAATGGCGGCCGAAAAAAAAGGCGTAGACACATTACGGATAATCCGTGACGGCGTATAAGACACATTACGACATCGCAAAAATCGGACGCAACCCGCGGACAAGAAAAAAGATAAAACACACTAAATACACACAACACATAAATAAAAAAGTTACCGACAGCAAGAGGAAGCATCCTGGACCTCAAAACAAAAACTATCGCCTTCATTTAAAGCAAAATAAAAGAGTTTAGACACTTTAAAAAAAATAAGCGAGAGAAAAAATGGCGGCCGAACAAAACGAAAACGAGGCTACAGCACTATAGCCACGGAAAACACTTACGGAAAATCCGATAAGACGCACACCACACATTTCCGGATTAACACGGAGTTCCCGCCTTTGTCTCGCGTAGACTCTGATTTCCCGCCTTTGCCTCGCGCTGACTACGATTTCCCGCCTTTGCCTCGCGCCGACTACGATTTCCCGCCTTTGTCTCGCGCCAACTCCGATTTCCCGCCGAAAACAACACATTGGTCTCGAGCAACAGCGTATTTCCCGCCGAAAACAATGCATTTCGCTCGCGCACCCGTATTTCCCGCCGAAAACAATGCATTTGGCTCGCGCAAAAACCTATATATAGGGCACAATTGACACATTACTGACACCTTTTCCTGAGGTGATGACAGTGTGACTGGACATTTTCGGATGCTGGAAAATCGAAAGAGATTCATAGCTCTTCAGGATACTGATTCAGGAACATTGAATTACAAAAGGTACATTTTAAGAAGTATCATTAATTAATTACTATATTATTAGTTACTTAATAAGGACAATTATGTACATTAAATTAATAATTGGTTATGTATTGTGCATTAATTATTAATGTACATTACATTGAATTATTAATTAATAATGTACATTAAATTAATAATTAATTGATTATATATTGTGCTTAAATGTGTGAAACATTGTAAATAATATTCATAATGTATTTTATTTAATTAAGAATTAATAATCAATAAAATATAACCACTTAACTATTAAATTAATGTACATTATTTCATTAACAGAAATATAATATTGAGCTTAACTGTGTGAAACAATTGACCATACTATTGATAATGTACATTAAATAATTAATGAATTAAGCATTAATATAAAAGTGAGTTTGCGTTTAAGAATGTCCATAAAAAAGAAACACATTTATTCATGAATTAATAAATAATGTACATTAAATTTAATTATTAATTAATAATGTACATTCTATTACAAATTAATTGGTTATATATTGAACATTAATTAATTGTAGATTACATTACTAATTAATTGGATATTGTAATTACCTGTGTAAAAGAATTGTAAATAACGTTTATAATGTACTTTCTACAATTAATTAATTATTACTAAACAGTAATATCAAAAATGTTAGCGTTTAAGAATGTGCAGAAAACAAACACATTGATTCATTAATTAAGAATGTACATGATTTTAATAATTTAATTCTCAGATAGACTCATGTTTATGTTTTCAGTTTAAATTTAATTAATAATGTACATTAAATTAATAATTGCTTATATATTCTGCATTAATTAATAATGTACATTAAATATAATTATTAATTAATAATGTATATTACATTAGTAATTAATTCATTAGATATTGTGCTTACCTGTGTGAAAGAATTAAAAATAACATTCATAATGCACTTTATTTAATGAATTAATTATTAATAATGAGTAATATCAAAAACAGTTTTGTATTACATTACTATAGGAACATATTAAAGAATTTGCTTTCAGGTTTTTAAGGAATAAAAATATATGTCTCTTGATTGATGTTTATTTCATGATATGGGTGAAGTGAAATAATACAAAGATTCTAAAATTTAAATTACAGATTATTGATCAAGGAAAGTGAATAAACACACAGTGTGACGTTTGCAGCCTTTGAACAACATCAAGACCGTCTTTGCAGGTAAATATTTAATTTGGTCCTGACACATCAAAACAGCATATGTTAAAAAAAATTATGGAAAGTTGAATAGACAATACGAAGCAATACAAACATTTAACAAAACGAAGAAGCACTTGCCAAAAAAAAAAAAAAATGTATGCAGTGAAGTGAATCAAGAAGGATTTAAAATGAATTGAAAGATGAATAATTGATATAATAAATATATATGTCCAGTTATTACCAATTTAATATATGTCAATAAAATAATTTGAAAAATGGTTTCATTTATTTCATTGGAAACAAGGATGACGTTTATTCATCAACTTTAATGTAACAGTCCAAAAAGTAAAAAGACATATGTACACAAAAATAAGAAGAAAGACTAATTAATATTTATATTGACTATTACAGATTAAAAAATGGAAGATAATGGAGAAGACAAAATGGAACGCAAAAGAAGATTGGCAAGGGAAAGGAAGCAAAGGTGGAGAGATGCTCATACACCAGAAACTTCACAACGCTTGAGAGAAGAAGATCAACAGAGACTTTTAAATAAAAGAAAGATTGCTAAGAAAGCCAAAAGTGAGTCTGTTGGGCCTTGCAAAAAAAGGAAAAGTAAAAAAAAACATCTATGTGAACCAGTGTCTAATGATTCTATTGTGCAGAATGACTTAAATGTAGACACACATGACAACAATGTACATATAGAAAGTGGGTTTGATATATATGTGGAAAAAATGCATGACAATGTGTTCAATACTGCAGTACATGTAGATACTCATTATTGTGGGTTACTTAATGTGCTTTGTCAGTTTTGTGGGGCCTATCATTTCATAAAGGAAAGACCTACTGATGGAAATTTCATTAGTTGCTGTCAGAAAGGAAAGGTGAAACTTCCACTAAGACATCCATTTCCATATTATTTAGAATGTATTATGAGTGATCCAACATTTTCAAATTATAATAATTTCAAACAAAACATCAGGTCTTATAACAGTGCAATTTCATTTGCTTCAATGGGTGCAACTTTAGCAGAAAATGTACCAGGACATGGTCCTTATTGTTTCAAAATTCAAGGTCAAATATACCACCGAACTTCACATTTACACCCACAAGAAGGAGAGCCAAGGAAATTTGCACAGTTGTATGTCTTGGATACGATGGAAGCTGTGGAACAAAGAATGACACTACCAGAAAATAGACAGTGTTTGCGCATAGTCTTTGAACAGCTGGATAAAATTATGCAAAACAACCCATATAGTAAAGCATACAAACAATTAGCACAGCTGGAAAAAGAACAACAGGAACATGCTGAAAGACATCTATTGCCTATACCAAGAGTAAATATGGTGTTAAAAAGAGATCGCAACACTGATCAAAGAAGATATAATTTACCGACAGTAAATGAGGTTGCTATGGTGTTTAAAAATGAGGATGGTGAACCACCTTTTCAGCGTGATATTAGAATATATCCACGCAATGAAGAACAACCATTTATCAACATCAATATATTAAGTTGTAATTTAGATCCAATGACATATCCCATTTTCTTTCCAAATGGTGAACCTGGATGGGAACCAAAATTAAAATTGGAAACTTATCCCAATACTAAACTTCGCATTAGATCTAATGTTTCAATGCTGGAATATAAAGTTGCACAAACTGCTATCCGTGACTGCTTTAATCCAATTTTACATGGAGGCAAACTCACTCAACAATGGATTATTGATTCATATCTACAAGTTGAAGCCAATAATTTAAATTTCATTAAATTTCAACAAAAAAAATTACGAGTTGAACAGTATTGTGGATTAATGGATTATGTGGCTGAAATAGCTGCAAACAGAGACATTCCAGCTGGAAGAGCAATTATTTTGCCATCAACTTTCCAAGGATCTCCTCGCAATATGCGAGAAAGGTATAATGATGCCATGGCTATTGTCACAAAATTTGGAAAACCAGATTTATTTATTACATTCACGTGTAATCCCCAATGGCCAGAGATCAAGGAAAATTTGTATTTGGGACAAACTACATCTGACCGACCAGATTTAGTGGCAAGAGTATTTAAAATCAAACTGAATTCATTAATACATGATATCACTAAAGCAAAATTATTTGGACAATGTATGGCATTTGTTTACACTATTGAATTTCAAAAGAGAGGACTGCCACATGCTCACATACTTTTAATACTGCAGGAAAAAGATAAGTTGAAAACTGCAGAGAGAGTGGATTCAGTCATTTCTGCCGAATTGCCAGACCAAGAAAAATATACAAAACTTTGGGAGATTGTTACACATAGAATGATTCATGGCCCATGTGGAGAGATGAATCCTAATTCACCATGTATGGAAAATAAAAAATGTACAAAAGAATTCCCAAAACAATTTCAAATGCAAACTTATGCTAATTGTGATGGATATCCTTTGTATAAAAGAACACAAGGAGAAACAGCTATTATCCGGGGCCAAAAGGTTGATAATAGATTTGTTGTTCCATACAATCCACATTTGCTCATCAAGTACAATGCACACATCAATGTAGAAGCTTGCACTTCGATTAAATCAATTAAGTATGTGTATAAATATATATACAAAGGATATGACGCAGCTACTGTTGTTGTACAAGGTGCTGTAAATGAAAACGAAAATCCAATTGTACACGATGAACTATCAAATTATTTAGATGCTCGCTATGTTAGTGCTCCTGAAGCAATGTGGCGCCTTTTGAAATTTGAGATGCATGATCGGTCACATGCTATCTATCGCTTAGCTGTACATTTGCCTCAAAGTCAGATGGTTTGCTTTACTCAAGGAAATGAAAGACTTGCATTATGTCAAAGTGAAGACAGAGATACCACACTTATAGCATGGTTTAAATTAAACTGTCAGGATACGCAGGCCAGACAATTTTTATACATAGAGATACCATATTACTATGTATTTGTAAATGGTCAATGGAAAGAACGAAGAAGAGATGCACAAAAAATTATACCACGCATTTATACCGTCAGTCCAAGGGATATTGAACGTTTCAGCTTAAGATTACTTCTGCTACATGTTCCCGGTGCACAGAGTTTTGAGCATTTACGTACAGTCAATGACATTGTTTATGATACATTCCTATTAGCTGCAAGACAGCAAAATTTCATAGCTGATGATACAGAATGGGAGAGGTGTCTGGAAGAAGCAGCGCTATGTCAAATGCCAAAGCAAATGAGACAACAATTTGCATTCATATGCATATTTTGCAATGTACCTGATGCTTTCACTTTGTGGGAAACATTTAAATTAAACATGTCAGAAGACTTCTTGAAACGTTACAGAGAACCAATCGCTCTGTTAAAAACATTGTTGGAAATTCAAGAAATATTGTTTGCTCATGGATTAAATTGTTCAAGTTTTAATTTACCGGATCCAGGACTTATAGATGACATTAATTTTGATGATTATGACACTGAGCTACAAAAACAAAAAACACAAGAAAAACTGGCAACATTAAATACTAAACAGTTAGAAGCATTTCAGGCCATCACAAATGCTACAGATGATGAAATGGTCAAAGACCGGTATTTCTATCTAGACGGCCCAGGTGGATCTGGAAAAACTTATCTTTACAATTGTTTGATGAGTTATATTCGATCACACAGTCAGATAGCTATGCCATTTGCAACAACTGGAATTGCTGCACTTTTGTTAGATGGTGGTAGAACTGTTCATAGTGGATTTAAGCTGCCAGTTCCCATTTTGGAAACATCAGTGTCAGATATTCGACTCAATTCTATACAAGCAAAAAAATTTAAACTAACGAAACTAATTATCATAGATGAGGCAACAATGATGTCATGTCACGCACTGCAATGTATTGACAGATTCTTAAAAGAAGTGATGGATAATAAGTTGCCATTTGGTGGAAAGGTGATGCTGTTAGGAGGAGATTTTCGGCAAACATTACCTGTTGTGCCACACGGAAATAGAACAGAGATCATTGAAACATGTATCAAGACCAGTAAACTGTGGCAAATATTTACACATCTCAAATTAGAATTAAATATGAGATCTGAAGGCCAAAATGAATTCAATGATTGGCTTATTAAAATCGGAGAAGGAAAACATCCAGAAATACAGCATTTACCAAATGATACTATTGAAATTCCATCAGAAATGGTTTGCAACGAATCACTGATATCAGCCATATTTCTAAACACTCTTAATAACGAGGATTACTCAGACATTGCAAACAAAGTGATATTAACATCAAAAAATATCGATGCCTTGAATGTAAATAATGAAATTTTAAAATACATCAATGCACCACAGAAGAATTATTACAGTGCAGATTCTGTTCTGGCTGATGATAAAGAGAGTGAATCGAATTTTAGTATCGAATTTATTAATTCCTTAACACCATCTGGAATGCCACCACATATTTTACAATTGAAAAAAGGTGCAATTGTCATGTTATTGCGAAATATGAATCCAAAAAAAGGACTTTGTAATGGCACCAGATTAATTGTGCATGAGTTAAAAGATCATTTTATACATGCAGAAATTATAACTGGGACCCATAGAGGTGACCGAGTTTTTATACCAAGAATTGATTTAGCTCCAAGCGAGAGTGGTTTGCCTTTTGTCCTTCAAAGGAGACAGTTTCCAGTTATCATGGCATTTGCCATGACCATCAATAAATCACAAGGCCAAACTTTTAAGTCTGTTGGGATTTTTTTAAAGGAACCAGTTTTTGCACATGGACAACTCTATGTTGCTTTTTCAAGGTGCACCAATCCAAACGAAATTAAAGTGACTGTTGACGAAAATGAAAGTCAGGGTCATTTATTAGACGATGGATGCGTTTACACAAAAAACATTGTGTACTATGAGGTGTTGTAAACATAGAGTAGAGTAGGTTCATTTCTATGACAACATTTTAAGGTACTCAATATTATTGCACAAAAACAACATTTCAAGAACAAACTATATACAATGGAAAAAAAAATCCATAGAGAACAGTGGTTTGACTTCCAGTACAAAATGTAAGTACTCTGGGACTCTTTAAATAGGGGACCACTATTTCACTTTGGAAACGCTATGTGATATTTGCATAAAAGACAAACAGAAAATAAAAAAAAAACTTAAACATCCTTAAACATATTGAAATGGGTTACAAGTTTCATGTTCATATGATTGGTCCCACAAAAAAAAAGTTTAAAAACTGTTTGTTAAAGAGATATGTTATAGGCAAACATGTATTGTTACTATGTAGTTGAATCATTTCATAAGATTTAGAAAAGTATTGATTCAGGGAGTAATCCGATCGCCAGTTAATGGGGTCAGGAAGGAATTAATTTTTTTCCCTCTAAGATACAATTGCAAAAGTTTGAATGGGGGTTTTTATTGTTTGCCTTCCTCTGAATTCAATGGTAATTTAGTTTAACGAGAGTTTAACAAAAATGTTACAAATAAAAATAAAAAAATTAGTTGTAAAAAAATGTACTTACTCTAAGTTAATATAGTCTGCAGTTACTAAGTGATAAATATCTATTTAAAAGTGTTAGTATTGTTAAAAGAAGGTTGAAAGATTGTATAATATACAAGTTGCCTGTTACAAAATTTCATGTTACACTTTACAATATGTATGCATTAAAAAGTACAATATGTATGCATTAAAATTAAGATATTATTATATTGTTTTTAAAAAAAAAAATGATTATGAAATATAAGTTGAAAGTTACAAAAAATAAAAAGTTATAAAAAGAAATGTGTATTTCTTTTTAGAAACAAAAAAGGGACAAATGTAGTAGACTCATTTTGTGTTGCAAATAAATTTCACAACATTTAAATTTTATTGACCGTCATTTTTTGACGGGCAAGTCGCTAGTATATATATATATATATACAAATACTTTCTTACCTGCCCAATGTTGCACTCCACTTCCTGGGGTGAGGATGGGCCACGGCAGGCCAGAGGGCCGAGGGGAAGCACAGAGGGGACCACAGGGGCCAGCAAGGACCGAGGGGGCTACAAGGGGCCGAGGGAGGCCACAGGGGAGGCGAGGAGGGCCACAGGGAGCTGAGGGAGGCTGCAGAGTTCCGATAGGGGCCACAGGACGCTGAGGGTGAACACAGGGGGCTGAGGGAGGTCGCAGAGGTCTGCAAGAGGCCACAGGAGGCTGAGGGGGAACATAGGGGAATGCAGGGGGCCACAGGGTCTGCAGCTGGCCCCTGGGGCCTGTGGGGGCCACAGTGGGAGTTCCGCAGAGACCATAAGTAGCCTCGGAGACCATAAGAGGCCATGGGGGCCCCAGGGACCTGTGGGGGCTACTGAGGACCTGTGGGGGGCCACAGATGGCCCATGGATAAACACAGAGGTTCTGCAGGGGCCACATGGGATCTGCAGGTGCCACAAAATCTGATGGCCTTGATGGTAATAGAAGTGAAGTCAGGGCACCACTAACTTTATTTCATGTAGTGGGGGGTATAGGCTTTATAACTCCCCACATTCATATTATAGTTATATTAACTTTTTCCGTGTCATTGAAGAGAGATATAGAGAGGGATTGGGGTGGAAGGCTGTTTTGTTCACATTAGTTAGTGGGTTGTGTTGCTCTAGAACAGAGGTGGCATGTTCGGTCCTGGGTGGCCACACATAGGCATGAATTTGAGAATCTCCTTTCCTTTCTGTGAGTTAGTCAGGGTGACTGAAAAAGCAATAGTCTTGCCTGTATGCAGCAGGAATATCCTCAAATCCAGGCCTATGTGTTGCCCTCCAGAACCAAACTTTCCCACCCCTGCTCTATTAGGCACGTTATGAGTGCACATTAGAGCAAACTATTTACAATCAACTCCCCCTGTCTATGGCCCTCATTCAATTGCAATTTGGCCATTGAATAGGGCTCTAAATAAGCACATAACATATTTTTTTTAAAGAAGTTTTTAGTTAGTAAATATCTATCCAAAAGCAAGATTTTCACTAACTAAAAACTTCTTTAAAAAAATATGATATGTGCTTATTTAGAGCCCTATTCAATTGGCCAAATTGCAATTGAATGAGGGCCTATGTGAACTTTTTACATGGGAAAGGAAGTAAGGTCTTAGCCTGATGTTTTACACTATTTCTGTTTCTAATATTTATATTTTATGAATATATTGTATAAGTGGTGGAGCAAGTGAATGCAGCGCTCCAGTGCAAAATTATTTGAGGTCAATAAAAATTGCAAAAATATGTTAATGATCAGAGCACCCCTATGGTGATCAGATTATCTTTCTCTTAAGTAATTATTTGCCAGTCTCACCTTTTAAATTAAGATTCTTTATTTACTGCCAGTAGCAGAGGGCCGATACCCTGTTGTGGGCCCTGGTGCATTGCGTCTACTGCAACAGCAGTATATCTGCCTCTGTAGAAGAATCTTACTTGTCATAGGGATGACATATGAAAGTTCCTTGTCAATTTCAGAAAATAATTATCATTCCTTACAAACAACAAACATAGTTTAAAGATACAGATAGAAAAATAGTAAAACATACTGGGACATATTCACTAAGCTTTGTGGTGCCTGAGAAGAGACTGTTTTGCAGCCTTCTTCATATTCAGCTATGTTAAATATATTTTCACTGTAAGGCACAGGTTCCTTCTAGACTAAAAGAGTTATATTGTGGGAATGTCTGTAAAGCGCACAATCATAAGTGTATTTAACACAACGTTTCCGGCTGATGTTCTCTGTTTAAGTATATGCCGTATATGTTCGTGTTACTCCATGGTACTTGAGTCCGTGTGGGGCGGTGATATTGTTTGGTCTGATGCTGTGTACTTTTCGAGTGTGCGTGTCGGGGTTCCCCAAAGCACAAGCACTTCAGACCATTTTAATGCATAAAAATATATTTATTTGGTAAAAATTCCGGTTTGATTCTGGTACAGAAATCCAGTGATAAAAAATCGTAAAATAAATAGATTGTAAAACAAGTGTCAGACGCGTTTCGCTGCTGTGATCTGCAGCTTCTTCAGTGACAAATAAATTCCTACAAGAGGAGATTGATAGGAGTACGCATAAGTATACATGGCCCTTAGTGTACAAATTTATAAAATACAATACATTTGTAACAGTACAATATATTGGATAGGGATGGATCGGTTGTGGGTACAGGATTATATACATTTGTACTAATAAATTATGGCCCTTGATGAGTGGTGAAATACTTCAGTATGTCTAGAGGAAGGATGTATGAAATCATCCTACAGAGGTATATTGACATGATTGGGCATAATTCTTTCATACTGTGGTAATCCAACTATGGCTACATTTGACGGAAAAAATGCATTTACACATATACACATATATACATATGCACACACATACATATACACACAAACATACACACATATGCACATATATACACACACACACACCCAGGAATGTTTAAGCACACGCGTAGAATATTTTAATGATATGCAATATGTTTTGGGGATAAGCTAGTACAATACACATAGACTAACCTGTTACGCTTCTCCATTGCAAATGATGTATTTCCACAATTATAGTATATTTGTATCTTCAAGTACTGTAATAAACATCTAAGCAAATGTATATTCTCCATATGACCTTTAATCTCTATTATATGAGAATCTGACTTTAGTTTCTTGCGGTTGTTCGGACTGCACTAAGGACATGTTATGGACATAAATACAATCAAAGTGATTGATTTACACCATGATGTGTTGGCTATGTTGGCAGAACAATTTTCTTGTGTTGTAAAATAAATACACTATTTTGCAGCATCTACATAACACATATTACTGGCAAGATTGATTGAGCACCTTAGAAGACACAGAAACAAACCTACATAGAGACCCTTTATATATCCAACCCGACTGCTGAAAAGAACAGCAATGAATAGGTGGGGGGAGGTGCGACTTAAAGGACCATTGTAGTTCAGGAAAGAAAGCACTTGTTGTATGTAACAAAAACAACATAAGCAACTGTGTAAGCCATGGGCATAAAATATTTTGGGAGACAATGAGACTTTATGAAGACTCTGATTCTGAACAGATTAATACATTTTGTCTTTGTTGCATCACATCCTGAGAGCTGGATCATTATGGTGTGTTTTGTTAATTTAATTAACAGCCTTTGTTAGATAATTGTATCAGATAGAAATTGATACACACTCCTATTTTCCAGTTTAGTAATTTTTAAAGAAAAAAAATAAAGAAAAATATCTTTAATTATCATTTTACTGTGTGTTGCTGTTAACCTGTTTTGTTACATTTTTTATTTACTACAGTTTAGTACTGTTTCAGTTAATCAACATCATAAGTCATCATGGAGGATCATGAGAAAAGATCCTCTCTAATATGATGTGATTGGCTAAAAGAAGAATTACACATAATTCTTATTTTAAGGGAGAACTGGCAGGTTGAGGCATATGGAAAGTTTCACTAAACATTACAGGGGTAGCTATGTGCTTTGCTCTATTCATTAAGGCTGCAGCAGCTTAGCAAACATCCACTTAATGTAATCGGTGGTTCAATTTTATATTAAGTTGTACGTGTCTGAAACTACAGTGTATCTTAAAGGGTAGGAAAAAAATACTTGAGTTGTGTTACAAAAAAATTAAATCATTTTTGATATATTGTATAAAAAATAATTAAGGAGAATAAAAGCATGTGCAAATGTAAGACTGTATATGCAGTGTATTCTTCCCTCTACCTCTTTGTTATGTCTCTGCTAGTTGCTTTCTTGCTGAGTGTACTGACCAGCCTCTAGTTACTTATAATGCACTTATGAATCCAAAGTATGTGCGACCCCCCCCCCCCCCCCCCCCAATTACAGTAATTAAAAGGGGGAGAACACACAAAAATAATATAACAGTGAAATATTGTGAAGCTTCTCTCATCACAACAGTGAAATATCAGCAATGGCAAAAAAAAAAACTGTTAAAAGTGGTTCCTCACCAACTAAATGAAACAAAATTTGAAGTCCTTGTTGAGTGATATATAGAAATAAACTATTTTACATCCATTTGAAGGGTAACTAAAAAGGTGCACGGTATAAAACCCAGAAATATAAGAACACACTTCATGAACTGAATATGCGTAGCTTAGAAGACAGAAGGGAGATTTGATAGAAACCTTCAGATATATCAAATGGTTTAATACATTTCAGTACAGAAGTAGCTTTCAGAAAAAGAGGTCATGAGTTAAAGGTGGTAAAAAGCACTACTTTACAGAAAGGGTAGTAGATAGTGGAAAAGCCTTCAAGTGGAAGTGGTTCTTATCTTTATTGTTTGTATTTTTAATATATATAGAGAGAGACACAGAAGCTTGAAGAGCCGGTTATTACTTAATGTCACTATTTTCATTTTCCATATTATAAGTTATTATTGTGATTATTTCCAGTGGAATTAGACAGGGGATTGTATTTTGTTAAACTTCTTTCCAGACTTGCCAAGACTATACCAATCATATAATGCAGCCTCCTGTGGTTAAAAGCAAAAGATTAAAAGACTAAGGTTCACAGGACACTTTAGAAAGCAAACTTCAAGCTGTGATCATCAGTGGCTTTTATGTTCAGAGGGTGTTCAAACAATTTTAAATTGCTTGTTTTCTCTCAGCAACTGCCATATGGTTATAATTGATAGCAATGAAAATCACTTTTACCCAAGCTATATTTTCCCTTTAAAGTGACACCGCGGAAGTTCCAAATGTGGTATATCAACTATAAACACATGGGCCCTCATTCAATTGAAATTTGGCCAAATGAATAGGGCCCTAAATAAGCACATAACATACTTTTTTTAAAGAAGTTTTTAGTTAGTAAGCATCTATCCAAAAGCAAGGTTTTCACTAACTAAAAACTTCTTCAAAAAATATATGCTATGTGCTTCTTTAGGGCCCTATTCAATTGGCCAAATTGCAATTGAATGAGGGCAATGGCTTCCAGGGGCCTCATTCAATTGCAATTTGGCCAATTGAATAGGACTCTATATAAGCACAGAGCATATTTTTTTACAGAAGTTTTTAGTTAGTAAACTTCCATCCAAAAGCAAGGTCTTCACCAACTAAACACTTATGTAAAAAAAATATGCTATGTGCTTATATAGAGCCCTATTCATTTGGCCAAGTCGCAATTGAATGAGGCCCCAGGAGTCTAGATGGATCTCTCCAATGGTTATAAAGAGTTCTTGGTTAAAGGGGTATAGTTGCCCATAAGTGCTCAGTGAGATTTGTGCAGTTAAGGGCAGCTTCATTATGAATAGAAAGTCCTTCTCAATCTGTATTTATTTAAAAACTGCAACTTGAATAATTTACTTCTTGGATGCTATATACTGAACAAGGGATGTAGCAGATGGGTAAGGGGGAAGGCATAATGAAGACAAAATGAGCCCCAGGTACCTATACCTATGAGCTACCTATACCTATGAGCAGTGGCTGACAGACGTGCCTGACATGCATGTGGCCTGAACAACAACAACCTATGCCCTTCAAGGCCTAGGCAGAAGAGCTAGATCATGGCTCACACAGTAGGGTATGTCCTTCTACAAAGCTATGTAGGGGTCAGAGAAGGGGACTTGTGCTTTGGTAACAACCACAGCATCCTGAGGTGAGTGTGTATTCATTTCTGACCTTCTATATGGTATATTCTGTTAATAATATTATTACCAATAATAATACTAATGTTTATCACACCAACTACCGCCATCACCAAGCAATTCCCCATAAACCAAGCAGGACATAGAGCTGTATCCCATGGCAAAACTGAGAACTGAGGGGTTAAATATATATAAATATACATATGTTGTGTTGAATAATCTCTCTGCATAATTGGCACATAGTTTTGAAAAAACAAAAAATACAATATATGTAGATGATCCGATCAGTCCAAGGTCAGTACATCAGAAGGCCTATCACATAGGAGAAGGACATCCCATTCACCTTCCTGCAGAGAGACTTGTTGTCATATCTGAATTTAGTATGACACAGCTTTTACAATCTGCGTGTAGCAGAAAATGTCTGTCAAATAATCAAAAATTTAAAAAAAAAGATGAAGGAATGCAAATCTGAAATATAACTTTGTAACTATATGCACATATAACAACATATTACGCATCAGGAGTATATTATATATTATATGCAGTGCTACCAATATTGTACTATCTGGCAAATAATACAAACACAGTTCATGTTGTTTCCTAATAATTCAAAAAGCATACAATGATGGCATTTGGAGGACACTGTTGTGAAGAATATGTCGCCCAACTTTCCACAGAACCATCTCCAGCTGCTCGCCCCACTACTCCTTCCCTCTTCACCCTCCTCTCTCTCTCTGTTCATTGCTACTCTCCTTCACTCATCCTCACTTCAGTTTTCTTCCTGCCTCCACTCCTCTTCCTCTATTTATACTCCCACACAGCTCTTGCCTCTGTCCCTCCTCCTTTCCTCTTCCCACACCTTGTCTCTCCTCCTACCTCATCCCTCTATTCTAAAATCACTCACATCAGACACTCTCACAGAAACATTCTCTCACTGCTCAATAACAAAATATATGTTTTTCAAGGTACACAAAATATGAGTAGCATGTGCTTATCCACTGTCTTCTAATATATTATGTTAGGGGAATGTGGTAAGGGTATGTGAAAGGGTTTGGGGTATATAGCAGATGGGATACTAAGTATGTGGAAGGTGAGATGTGTACAGGGTATGTGAGTGGTGTGGCTGCGGGAAACTTACAATAAGCATGTAGCGAGCTCTCACAGAACCCCCCCCCCCCCCCCCCCTCCCAGTCTCCATGAATGTAAGAATAACATGTGGATGCCATGTAATAGCACTGCAAACATGGTTCAATAACTAAGCAAAATTGAAAGAAAAAAAAATCTAGGTGGATTGAATATAAAAAAGGCATATTAAGTATCCACTATTTTTGCATTTTTAAACTTCAGTATATTCAGCTGATGGATCCAGGTGAATTTGTATGACCAAAACATAATCCAGTTTCTTTACAGATATTAGCACCTTTCTCACATGCTGATTGCCTCTTGATTAACATATTTTTCACAACTCTATTTCATCAATCGTTGTATCAGTCTACTCCAGAGAGTATGAAAACATACAGTAAAATGTGATCAACATCTTGAGGCTGCTGCATAATTAGCTTTTTAATCAGTTGTTAATCAAGTGTAATCAACATCTAGAGCAATCCTATGAATGTGAGGGATGTGCCAGGCTGTGTCCCCTGATTTTGCTGTATCTATGACTAGGTCTGCACATGATGGTAAATACAACAGACATCATAACTCCTACCTATAAGAGATATCTCTGATGTGTAAGAACATCCCCTCAATGCATCAAATGAATCTGAATCACCACAAAGAGTGGGGGCATGGATCATGTTTTTTTTCTGCTAATGAGAAATATGCGGTATGTGAACACTCCAGAGGTTCTGTGCATTATGATATTTCACTAATAATATCAGGTATACAAACATGTAGATGTACTTCAAATGTTCAAATAGGAATAAAAAATACTTGAAATAATTATTATTTTAAATAATTGTAGTATATATGAAAAACACATATAACACAAGTGTGTGTGTGGTGTGTGTCTTAACTGCTCAGTAACTGCAATACAAACATTTTTGTTCAATTTATAAAGTGATTACCATTGTCATGTAATAATCTTGTTATATAAATATTATATAAGAGCAGATAATCTTATTTAAAACTTTGGAGATTGAAGAATGTGAAATATTTGAAGCTTTTTTTTAGGTACAAAAGCACAATTGTTAACGTATTTCAGTTGTTTTACAAGATCATACATTTAGAAGGAAAATTCTAAAGTATGACATTACACTACTGGACCCTTCCCTCTGTTTCATTCCTCACATCCAATCACTCACAAAATCTTGTCACTTTCACCTAAAAAACATATCCAAAATACGCCACTACCTTACACAAGATACAACTAAAATTCGTATTCACTCTCTCATTGTACTGTATCTCGCCTTGATTACTGCAACACTCTTCTTGCTGGCCTTCCTATCACCCGTCTGTCTCCACTCCATTCCATTTTGAATGCATCCGCTAGACTCATCTACCATACTAAACGATCAGTGTCTGTAGCACATCTCTGTCAGGCACTCCACTGGCTTCCCATAGCCTCTAGAATACAATTCAAAATCATGACCCTAACATATAAAGCCCTCCACAATAGTGCACCCTCCTACATCTCTACTCTCATCCCAAAATACACTCCCACCCGCCCTCTTCGCTCTGCTAATGACCTTCTTCTCTCCTCCTCTCTCATCACCTCCTCTCACTCCTGTCTTCAAGACTTTTCTCGTGCTGCCCCTATTCTTTGGAACTCCTTACCTCGCTCCACCAGACTATTTTCCTGCCTCAAATCCTTCAAAATCTCTTTAAAAACACATCTATTCAAAAAAGCATATCATCTTTAGCCTCTTCATTCACTATGCATCTCTTACTCTCCTGTACCTCACCCACACCCTTTAGAATGTAAGTTTGCGAGTTTCAATCTTGTGAGGTGATTGAAAGCTCAATAACAAGGTCTTCAATTATTTTCATTGTGGGGTATTGTTTATACTTGTACCTAACCCCTGTATTGCGCTGCGGAATATGTTGGCGCGTTATAAATAAAGGCTAATAATAATTACACTATAATAAAGGTCACAAGATACACTAATAATGTAATGGGTTAACAAGTGGATTTAATTACTTGAACATACATATATTGGTTGTGTTTTATACTTAGCAAGCTCAGTTTCTGCACAGTACAAACCAAACAGCATTATGCAAATAAGCTGTTGATTACAAAACAGGATTCAGTTTTGTTTCAGTTCAGTCATGTAATTATGTGTGCTTCCTCCCCAGCACTGGTTAAACATGGCCGACTTGTAAGTCTAGTTTTAATTGCACAGGATTCTGGGTGATGACATGCAAAAGGTGCTCATTGTGTTTTCTTGTTTAGTCCTAAACTGATCCAAACAGGGATCCTAAGCACGTGTATATTGTACCAGACACCTTTTGAGGCAAAACTTGATTGACAACCCCCAGGGATAATACATGATTAAAGGCCCACAAACCCTACATGTTGGTTTCACAGGCTCTTACTAGAATTGTAACAATGAGTTGATAAAAAGAAATGTAAAATGTTCTGCGCATACATCTCAGTCATCATTAAACAAACAATTCAAACCACGGTATTACATTAGGAGTGTCAGATAACAGAAATCATACTGATACTATGTGCGACAGGCACATTTAGATGGTACAGCAGAGTCTTAATGGTTAGCTATGTGTGCATTATCTATTTTTGGAGGGACAGTTCCTCTTTTGTATGGGGTTTCCCTCTTAGCCTCCCAAATGTCCCTCTTTTGAAGGAAAGTCCCACATTTTAAGGCTAAATCCAGTTTCCAGCCATGATCATGTCCCATGTTATCTAATTTCTTTTGTTGTCTCTCAAAATCCAGAAAGAAGTTGGAAGTACTGAGTGTCATTTCAACTGAATACGTGTCTGTATGCACATAGTGTCTCCCAATCTTAGTTTACCCATCATACAGAAGGTGTAAATCCTATATTTTGCAAAATAAAGGTATTTTGATGTTGTAATAGAAGTTTACCTAAGAAAGAAATTCTACTTCTAATTCTACTGTAAATATATATTAGTAAAGATAATAATAAATAAACAATAAAACAAAAATAGTAAAATGCATATTGTAGATTTTTGCTTTACAAAATATTGCCTGGTATAAAACTAATTTTCATTTGACTTTTCATTTTCACATTTTGCAAAACATATATATTACTCTCAAATAATAAGTGGGTAGAGTAAGTGTGTAAGTTTCCATACTTATTGTAACGTGACATTTCTTCATATGTTTACCAAGAAACTAGAAGATTCACATGTAAAAGACGTAAAGCACTATCATGTTTTTTAACTACTGAATTAATGTTAGGAATCTTTTCTCAGTTATTTACATGGATATCTTTCCAGTTTGAAGTCAGTTTTTTAAAGAACCAAATAACAAGAGTGGCGTATTGATTTCCTCAGCATTACAAAGAGATACAAGGACAACAAACAAAGAGCGTGAAGCTAAGTTTCTAGTGAAACCAGTGGGTGTTTATCAT
This sequence comes from Discoglossus pictus, assembly GCA_027410445.1. NCBI lineage: Eukaryota > Metazoa > Chordata > Amphibia > Anura > Alytidae > Discoglossus > Discoglossus pictus. Next base: position 221,922,605 of record CM050165.1, on the reverse strand, counting down.
GAAACAAAATCAAAAAAATTCTCACAATGTCTAATTACAAAAAGCAACATTTAGGCTAATGATTAAACTAAAAGGATAACAAAAAACGGATAGCCTTATATATTCAACAAAGACATGTAGTTATTTTCACATGTATAGAATTTTGAAATAATATATATTATAATCTCAGGGTATTACAAAATCGGCATTTAAGGAAAATGTTAATTGTATTAAAGACACACCTTCACAGTATATTGGTCATTTTGCTGGTCACCATGTGTCCGTGTGGAATGCACTTTTTGCTGTTTAGGCAGTATGGGTCTCTGTACATACCTAAAATATTTGTGAATGGTGACGTGGGTGGTATGAACAGAATGTCTTTCTTACAACCTGTTTGAGGCCTGCCATTGCTGCCTGGCGTGAAAAGTTAATGATGACATATAAATTAATATATAATAATAATAATCATAATAATAGTGCATTCTACTGTGGCAGTGCTAAAAATGATAGAGTATACAAGCATGGTTTAGGGTGTGAATGCCAGTGAAGTCAAAATAAAGGCACTTAATGTGTAATTTTGGCCCCTGCCTTGTAACTTCCCTATATAAGGTATGTGGCTGTAGGGGTCAATAAATGCCCAAAATATTTGTAGGTGATCACATCACCCCAAGCATGATCAGGTCATCTTTCTATAAAAAAATAATTAGCTGCCCCACTGCCGAAACAAATGTAGAGAATCCATTTAGTACAGGTAGCATACGGCTCCCACCCTGTTGTTTAAACCCATTGTGTTGCCCCAGCTATACCAGCAATAGCTAAACCTCTGGTTTCCACCACTTCTTAGCACTGAGATCCATGAATATTTATTCCCTGGTTGTAATGTTCTCCACCCATAATTCTATCATAGTTGTGTCCAAATGGCTTATTACACCAGGCACATGTCATACTTTGTGAAGAAATACCAGACATCTAGCAAAGCCTATTGTAGTAAGCTATAGATTATAAGCCACTTAAAGGCCAATAAAGAGCTGAGGCTGGCGACACCAAGCAGCAGGAAGTACCAGGAACTAACTGTAAAGCCACTTTTTTTAATGATATTATAACAATCTTATTAATACTATTACTATTATGACTACAAGTCACTTAAACAGTTCTGAACAGTTAGGACTAGTGTAAATAATACAAAAAGTTGTTAAAATCTTGCTATTCAGCACAGTCTTGAGGACATAGTGGATTGAAGACTATCATCCCCATTAAATTCGAAGCCCGTATCGGCAACGGCACACCCGCAAAGGCTGCAGGCTTGAAATTCGGCTACATTACAAAGCTATTAAATTCCACCATGCCAGGAGTTACAGGCCAGAGATGCAAGCCCGTAAACCATTTTTCGCACGTTGGATGTGCGGCCATGAACATGATCATTTAGTCAAACCCGTAGTTACGGATTTAGACAGAGCCAATGGCAGATGAGATTGTCATCATTACGTTACTGAAAAATGGAGGTTAGATTTCAAAGCCTTACGGGTTTAAATTACAAGTTTCGATCGGACCTGCATTCCAGAAATAATGCAATATTAATAAATCAGTAAATATGATATTCTATTCCATGCGAGTTCCATTATATGTATTAACACATTGATTACCAGGATCGATATAACACTGAAATGAAACATTAAAAAAAGTATTTTATATTGCAGATTTGCGAGCTTGAGAATGTTGTGCTATTAATTTTAATACCTAACATCAGTTTCCATTTAAGTACAGTATTGTGTTTATATCTACATTTACAGTGCTACAGATAGGACTTTAACCCACTAGTGGGTCCTCTCTAGTTCCCTTTGGCTTTCGTAAGTCTTGTGGGCTACGTTATGGGCTACAGTTTTACACGTTCAGGGAATTTAATAGGACTGTATGTTAAGTATCAGTAAGTGAAATATGTACATAAGTATTACTTTTTCTGTAATATGATACATAATGTTTAGGTAACTGTAGGTGTGTAGGTGGGAGAATCTGTATAGTAAGCAAAGTATCAAGTGTGAGGAGTGTCTGAGCAATATGTAAGGAGTAAGCTCTGTCTGGCATAAAACCAGTATGTCAGTGAATGATATCACCAAGCTGGGACCATTACCTATAACCTCTTGAATTATACATATGATATATAGTATCATATGAATAATGCTTGTCAATCCGCCATACCATTTTGTAGATTGGTTTAATGTGCTGTACAGTTGTTAATACCTGGAGATTGTATCAGGAGAAAAGCTGACACTCAGAAACTATGAATTTTCACTATGAAGTCACAAGGTTTTTGAATATATACCAAGTCCATACTACCCATCAATTCAAATAGCGACAAAGTGAAACATCTTTCAAAAGTAGTCTTCTGTTACCTAATGTTATCTAAAAAAAAGGACATTTAGAAGTAGGTGATGGACAAGGGTTACCTTTTTTACAGGAAAGAGGGAATATCCCAACCTAAGAGAGACAACTGGGAAGTATGTAAGTTGGTACAAGCTCCTGACTGTGGCTCTGTCATGCCCACAGTAACATCTGTGTGAGAACATCTATAGAGAAATGTGGTTTCATTGGAACTGATGGCAACCACAGAAGCTAACAGCACAGCCAGACTTCCAAAAGGGGGCATCAGGACCAGTGCCGAGATCAACAGAAAATCAAGTAGCAATAGTAAAAGTGTTCCACTCTTGCATCTCCTTCCACTCTACCAACGTCTCTTTGTTCCCACTTCTCTCTCTATTTCCCTTTATTACTCTATTTATTTTCTCCCTGGTGCTGCTATATATATATATATATATATATATATATATATATATATATATATATATATATATATATCCTGGGCTTTTTCTTAAAGGTGTGTAATACATCAGGTATATGCTTAAAAGGAGCCATGTTTAAAATGGTATTTGGATTAATGAGTAAAGCCGTTGTGGTCACATTTGCATGTCCCTGCCCAGGTTCCCAGAGCAATAACTGTATTAGTCGGAATTCTGAGTAGGAAACAAATTTTTTCAGCTTGTTCAAATGTGAACATGTGTACTATTTATTACATTTATATATATATATATATATATATATATATATATATATATATATATATATATATATATATATGGGGGGGCACAAAGAGCCTTTGATATATTTTCTTGCTGAATCACAGCCCTTCAAAGCTTAGTTAATCTAAACCTTTTCCTTCCCAAAAATTATGTAGTCTGACAAGCTTTCAAATAAATATGGCTTCACTTAAATGCCACATTTCTTTCCAGTTTCAATTTTCCTTTAAGATTCCTTTACCAAAGCACTGGAAAACACTAGATGGTAAACTCATCTGATAAGTATAATATTTACCTTAGGTTACCATATTGCCACATTTATTCCATTTATTTGCATGAATGTGTACTTACATATTAGTGTAGAGTTAGCCATGCAAACAGCAATGCACAATAGAAACAAATAAAACCCTGTATTACAGAGATTAGATCCCCAGACATAAAAGCAAACAAATCATTCTGCCAAAAGCTTACTGTCTATGTCAGTCATAAAAGTACAATTTACCTTCAAGGGCCTGAAATTACACCACAAAAAGAAAGCAGCAGTTGTAAGTCATTGAGTGTTGTACACATTTATATATATATATATATATATATATATATATATATATATATATATATATATATATATATATATATATATATATATATATATAAAGAGTGAGGTAGCCGTGAATGTCCAGTAATCCAGTTGAATAATCAGAGTATTGTAGTGAATAGTGATACCTTTTTTATTGGACAAACGTATTCATAATAAAGCGACGAGCTTTCAAGAGAAGATCCTCTCTATCAAGTCAAAAAGCGATACTGATACAAGTATAAACTAAAAACATTAAACAGAAAGAGAGGAAAGGATGAAAAAATTGGAAAAACAAGAAGAACAAAATTAATTGGGCAGAGTTAAGTGAGAAAAAGACCAGCATTGTGAATAATGTCCTGATAGGTCAGTAAGTAAGTTTATAAATCAGCTGTTACGCCCGCCTGATTCGGGGGTCTACGCTCACCCCAATTCTCTCTCTCTACGGGTCGAAACTTTTTGTTCAGATCTCGGCACCAGCAGACACTTCAGATGACAGCATTATTTCTGAAGAGACTGGCACCATCAGACGCCTTTTCCTAGGATATCAGAAACACACACCATGTACCTTTGATTAGTACAAGCATACTCCAACGCCACCTTTATTTAGTGTGTCCAAAATCAGGCGGCCACTTCTTTATTTTTCAAAACACATTTTCAGATGACACAAAACAACAAAGACTTCCCCCCAGTTCTAGCCCATCCTCCTGGTCTATAGACTTACATACTGGCCTATCAGGACATTATTCACAATGCTGGTCTGTCTTACTTAACTCTGAATACGTTTGTCCAATAAAAAAGGTATCACTATTTACTTCAATACTCTGATTATTCAACTCTCTCTCTCTCTCTATATATATACATACAGCGGAACCTCTTTAATTGTCAGCCCCTATATTCATCTTATGTTTTCAGCAAAATATGCTCCGATATTCGTCCAAAAATCTGGTATTTGTCCTGAAAAACCTAATAATTGTACAAAAGTCCAATATTTGTCATAAGAATTCTATATTTGTTTGATCCAGTATTCGGCCATCCTACAGAAACGGATTAAAGATGAATATGGAGGTTCCACTGTGTATAGATAGATAGATACATAGATAGATACATAGATAGATAGATAGATAGATAGATAGATAGATAGATAGAGAGATAGACATATAGATAGGAAGATAGAGACATAGACAGGTTGAGAGATAGATAGATAGACTGATAGAGAGATAGAGACATGGATAGACAGAGACAGATAGACAGACAGACAGAGAGAGATAGACACAAAGAGATAGAGATGTAGATCGATAGAGAGACAGAGATGGATAGACAGACAGACTGTTAGAGACAGACAGATATATTTCTGTCCATTATAAAGACCTGCGTTATTCCTATACTTTTAATTTAAAACATTGAAAAGTTAAATAACAGTAATTGTGATTCTAGTCCTTTATGCTGCCACTGCATTGTATACTATACCACATATTACTTGAAAGAGTTAAAACCCAGAGGTAACCTAAATAAGCTTTCCTATGGCCACGTGGTGGCGCCAGGAGACACACACACCCTCCCCCCGTGGGTGAGGAGGAGCAGTTAGTGTCAGGCTGTGTATGAGCAGAGATCACACACAGGCTGTAAGGGCAGAGGGCAGGCTGGCTGTGTCCTCTCTCACATGCCTACATTTACTACACGGGTCGGTCTTGTCTCACTATCCCTGGACCCTGGTGGGAGAGTGTCTTATGCTGCTCTGAGGAAGGATTTGCCTCTAGTTTTATCCTTGCTGCAAACTTTCCTGGAGGGAGCCAGGTGCTGGATGTGCGGCGCAGACTTACTATGGGTCCGAGTTCGCCAATGGCTGGATTACTAGCTGTGCTGGGGATCTCCCTGTGTGCCCCGATACTGCTGCTGGCAGAGACCCTGGGTGAGTATTCATCTCTTATCACATCAGTGTGGATGGCGCCTAAAGTGGGACATACACCTAAAACTTCTACAATGTATGAGTGGGTGGCAGTGCAGTACTATGGGGGGGGGGGGGGGGTTATAGAGTGGCAATGTGTGTGTGCAGGGGGGTAACAGTGGCAGTGTGTGTGGGGGGGATAACAGGGTGGCAGTGTGTGTGGGGGGGATAACAGAGTGGCAGCGTGTGTGTGTGTGGGGGATAACAGGGTGGCAGTGTGTGTGTGGGGGATAACAGGGTGGCAGTGTGTGTGTGGGGGATAACAGGGTGGCAGTGTGTGTGTGTGTGGGGGGGATAACAGGGTGGCAGTGTGTGTGTGGGGGGATAACAGAGTGGCAGTGTGTGTGTGGGGCATAACAGAGTGGCAGTGTGTGTGGGGGGGGGGTAACAGGGTGGCAGTGTGTGTGGGGGGGTTACAGATTGGCAGTGTGTGTGGGGGGGTTACAGAGTGGCAGTGTGTGTGTGTGTGTATGGGGGGGGGGGGTAACAGGGTGGCAGTGTGTGTGTGTGGGGGGATCACAGGGTGGCAGTGTGTGGGTTTACACAGATATATGCAGTGTAGACTGGGACCTGTCTGTATTACAGTCCATATGTAATCTTCTGCCTGGCATACAATAGCTGGCACTGCCAGTCACTGCAGCCAATGTACCCCCACAGCTGCACTTTGTAGTTCTGTGGTGTAGGCAGACTCCCAATTACAAGTTCTCTGATATTGCTCCAACTTACATTCATGTGTGTGTGTGTTCAGTATGGGACATTCCTTGTTCTACATATATATAACATTTTATTTTTTCCAGCGCATTAATCATTCTCAGAGGTCTTTAAGGGGACACTAAAATCTCTTATCTGTTGTGAGGTCTTTTGATTAGCTTGATAGTAGAGAACATTTTTTTTTTTTAGATATGTAAATAAAAACTGGCTTTGGTTTATTACCTACTATCTGTCTGATAAGATGTCTCTGTCTTGTGATGTGGAAGTCTTGGAAATGGAACCTGTCAGGTGTTTTGCTCTTAGTGACAGTACAGTTAATTTTCACTTAGTTTGAGTTTTCAAGATTGTTTCATGGTCGACACGACCGGTATCATAAAGCAGTAATGGAGCTTTCTAGGGTTGTATGTACGGTAGTAGAGAGGAATTCCAAAAGACACTTGCCAATTATAATTATTAGATCTTGAGCATGCTATAAATATGATATTTTGGGCTAGATACACTAAGCTTTGTAATGTTATGCATGTTACTGCATAGTCACAACCTTCTCGGTATTCACTAATCTATGCCCCACATTGATTTCACTGTGGCATGTTTTAGATTTACCCCACTATATAAGCACACAGCATATTTTTTTTACAGAAGTTTTTAGTTGGTGATCTTCTATCCAAAAGCAAGGTCTTCACTAGCTAAAAACTTCTATAAATAAAATATGCTGTGTGCTTAAATAGAGCCCTGTTAAATTTACTGAATCACAATTTAATAAGGCCAGTTTTGCACTAGTGTGCAGATTTGGGTCTCCATACAGTGGATGGCAAATCTCTTTAGTAATAAAAAGGGGGTAAATACTCTTTGCAGGTCAAGATCTCTAAGTAATGAAGATTACTGGGATCAGTGTGCTGAGATAACATGATATCCACTAGTGCTGTGCATGTCTCAAATCCTCCTATCCAACATGATAAGCTAAAGCCACACTCTGACTGCCAGCATCAACCTTGTTTCAAATAATTCTTCAAAATACTACCAAGTATGAACTGATGATTTACTTGTATACATAGTTTGGCAGGCAAATTTATAAAATAGTGCATTTTCAGTGCAATAAGAAATCTGATATTATATAGTTGATCTAGTTTTCATTGATTGGTGGGTTATATATATATATATATATATATATATATATATATATATATATATATATATATCTATATCCCTATATATATCTATATCCCTATAAATCAGCCCCTTTGTGAGGTTTTCTTTCCAATCTGGTTTTGTGGCAAAGCTTGAATTGGCATTACTCTTTTCATGTCCATCAATCTCTTGTTCACAGCCCATCCTGACCCAGTTATCACTGCATTTAAACCATTCACTTAACAATCAATGGACCAATCCATTCATTTAGATTTATGTGCTCATTTTATGGGGATCTTGAACTGGTGCATTATCTCTGCAGAAAACAATGGTTTGCTTTTCAATAAATGAAGTGCCAAGTTCACTTTGGGATAATTTATTTAATACCCTCTTTTGTATCGTGGAACTTTTTCATGGGATGTTTGCTACATTATCTAGGGTAGATTTTTTTTTTAGACCTGTTTACTGCCACATTGTCATTCCTTGTGATTAATAAACAATTTGCTCTGCTTTGTACTTATACTTTATAATTGTATACATTTCTGGTATCTTTTTTCTCTACTGTGGCCCCTGGTGTCACTGTATAGCTCAGATGAATGCCACTAGCACCTTCTTTATTTACTTAGACACAGCTGTTCAGATATTGGCATCCCAACCATTCCAGGACAACCTGCTGCGGCTCAGATGTAGACACTTGTACAGTTTTGTTATTTTTTTTTTACCTTGGATTGCAAATTACCAATGATGGTATTTTCTGTAAGCTGCTTGTCCTTTTTTGACCTTCAAGTGACACTTTAAATGAGCAAGTTATTTTAGTGTTCATATCACTTAATGAGTGATATTGCACTGTAGACAATACATTTTTTGGACCAATATAGCTACTGTAACAATAGTACAATTTTCCACTTTTTTGTACTAATTCATTATGGACTTTTTATGTTTCATCCTTTTAATGAACTTGAGAATTGAGCAGTGATGGGTACATCATGACCAGGTTGGTAATCAACGTAAAGACCCTTACATCTGTAGCTATATATGACCACATTATCCATTGGCTCCACTGCTTGTAGGACCTTTTTTTTTATTGATGTGTTGAGTATATATGAGAGTAACTACTAGACATTAATAGTCTTTATCCAAATAATATTCTAGTGGAAGAAAGCTTCAGTGCCTTGGCTAGAGTTTCTGTACTTTTTGACTGGTTTTAGTCCCAAGTCATGTCATGGAGTATGTTGACATTTCTAGGTATATAGCATTAAGGACTACGTTTGCTCTTGGTAATAGTGAAATATTTTTCCTTTCTTCCTTTTTTAATGTAGAGATTACTCTGTCTCTTTCCTCTAGTTACATATATGTTTCTTAAGCACAGGGATATTATTATTTAGGAAATGAAGGTGTTTAAGTAATGATCAGGTGGGTAATGCTTTTGAAATGGTAAGTACACTGTGTAATGAGATTGTTGCCCATACATATACAATTTTTAAATACCTATGATCTTCAGAACAGGTGACAAAAAAAAAACACGCTTTCTGGAAGTTCATGTTGCCTCCTTATCGGTCTGCACTAAAAAGATGTCTATCTCTTGTCATATGCTGCATTAATCAATCATCCGTGGCCAAGTTGTTAATAAATACAATTTATTTTGTGGCAAGCAGAGGCTTGTTGAAACATACAGACTAACTGGAGAAGAAAATCCAGGAATCTTTGTGTCCTAAAAAATGACTATGAACGCTTATGTATAAGGCTATAGTGTATATATACGACTGCACTGTCCCTGATTCATAACAAAATATGGCCCACTATATGTGGCTTTAGTTAAAATGTTGTGTTTATTTGGATGGTTATAATTGTCGAACTGGATTGGTATTCTAGATAATTACCCCTTGAGGAAATTAGTTTGTGTTTGGTATAAATACTCCTCTCTTGTGTTGTTGGTATAAACACCAAGTGGCTTGTATTTTTGTACACACAATCATGTTTTTTTGTCATGTTACTCTTCTGTACTGTTTATAACATAAGTGCCAAGAGAATGCTTTGTTTAAGCAGATTGCTATCAGCAGATAACATTCCTCTCAGCGTGATCACATCACAGCGGCTGCTAAATATGCACATCTAGTAGGATTTCCTGGTTATCCTCTTCCTATAGTGGTAGAGCTTGAAACCCTCTTTCTTCAGAACTCTTCACCGCACTTCCTTCCATTCACTGTCACAAATAGCACTCATTTTCATTCTTTATTTTCCTAACAACATTTTCTCCTTTCCACTTGGACATCAGCAGCGCACTGTCTCTCACAAGTAGATTTAGTACTACCTTTATTTTACAATATTGCTGTGTAATTCTGTTATTGGCATTTAGTGAAGTGGTCCTAGCTACAGGGCAATGCTTTTCTTAAGAGACTACTGACATCACATTTTACAATATTCTCTTTTGAAGATCTTGATAATGCATTGATTTCATAAAAGAATATAGCTTTTAATTTCTTATATAGGCTGATGTGTTTTTTTTTTTTTTTTTTTTTTCATAACCTGATTTTTTTTGTTTTATAAACCTTGTATGCTGATAAGATATCCATTTGGGACTGTTGAACGTTTCTATAACTATGTACCACTTACAAATAGACATGAATGGGTTTAAATGTCACTGTTCTATGTAACAAATCAGGAAGGCAAATAAAGCAGTGGTCACCCACAGAAAAGAACAATGTGCTGTTTTATCACATATTGTATCCTTAGGGTAAGATGTATAATATGGACTAAGAAGGTTCCAAGTTTGTAAGGATGCTTGTGAAAACTTGAGTGTTTTTCTAAATTAGCCATCACAGGCTTCCTTTTTTTTTTCTTTCTGGATTTGTCTAGCAGTAGCTAAAAATCATGTTGTGGTGGTTGGTTGTTTTTTTTTTTTTTTTTTTCCTTTTTTTAATCATCAACCACTGGATTAAGGATTTTATGTCTTGTTTCCCATCCAGTTTCATTATTTTATTCATTGATTTGTTTAGTTATTAAATACAGACATTACCGTATATGGTTTATGTATCTGTGCAGCCTTCTTTGCACTTTCTTGCTTGCCTAGTGACTATTTCATTTTGTGATGAACGCCAAAGGACAACAGATAAACCATGAATCCTGTAGTGGGGGAAAACCAGCTGGAATTAAAGCAAAAATATTGTCTGCTCTTGTATTTAATCCTATTATCAAGTCTGCCCTTACTTGCTTATTGTAATTCCTGAGACGGCTACTCAGACATCAATCCGTGCCATTACTTAAATTAATATTAATTGCTAATAACTGTACAGATGCATTTAAAATACCACCTCAATCTGTCTGATGTTCAGGATTTAACAGGGATTAATAATACACATTTGCATAGGATGCTGAAAACAGAACCGGCCATTGTTTAACTGTTGTTCCAATTTGCATTCCTTATATCAGAATCCCTTCCTTGTATTGTATAATGTGTATTTCTTGTCCTTGCCTATTTTGGTCCATGTGACTTATTATACCTACAGAAATAAATATTTAGAAACACTTTTCTGTGGTGTTAGTATAAAATACACTGAGAGGTTATTTAAGGAATTTTTAGCTAGCTTACATTGACTATTATGATAATGGAACATTTTTCAGGAAATCTTTCATTTGTAATGGACAAATTATTGTGTTCTCAACAACTTTTTTTTTTCTGACTTCAGACAAAAAAGTATTGATTAGAAAAGTGTTATTTTTATTATATTTTCATCAATCGCATATATCTTTCCTATTGACCCTGCAAAGGTTTTGCTTAATACAAAGTGTTTGTGTTATTTTGTAACAAAGAATGTATTATATATATATATATATATATATATATATATATATATATATATATATATATATATATATATATATATATATATATATATATTTTTTTTTTTAATAAGTTTTAGATTATTAATGATCATAAATATATATTTGCAGACTTAAAACGTGTTTTTTTTTTTTTTTTTTTAAATCACATTTCATTATGTATTTGTACTAAACGAATCTCTCGGATACACCCGTCCTAAGGTGTCATTTTTTACTTCCGACTGAGACCTCCTCAGGGTTAAGATTTTAGTGAATTAATCCAGCAGTTGACAGACTTATAAAAATTTTAGGAACCAGCCAGACTAGTGAGGAACCATGTTCACTTTAGGAGTCTTTAGAAAACAGTATGTACATAGCTTTACGTACAATATTCCAAAAATGTAGGGGGCAAAAAAACAAAACAAAAAATAAGTGAACAATGTATCCGGATCTAAGGATACTATAATGTCTTAATTTATGAGTGGGGAAATATTTTTAAAAGTATTACGCAGATATATTTATACTATTTATTGTGACTTCTATATGAGTATTTGTTTTTCTTGTTAAATCCACAGCTCATTTTACAGCAATGATCTGATAATGACAAGAACGTGACCTGTACATCTCATGCTTGTTCCAAGTACAACTCTAATCCTTTAAACATACAATGAACAGGTAGAGTAGCTACTAAGCAAACAGACCTTCATTTGCACCCCAAACACTTTGCACAATATTTTTATAAAACTATGTCCATCCCGGCTGTTCTGGAGACAGGCCAGCTGGCTCACACAATGCTGACTAAAGAATGTTTCTAGGTTTTGAAAGACTTTTCAGTTTCTGATCTGTTTCAAACAAAACACAACACGCTCTGCTGGTTTTTGCTTGACCTTATTTCTCATGCAAATAGTTCCCTACTTGGCTGAATATCCTTACCAGAACTTGCAATGTCTCAGGGTCATTTCTTAGGAAGAACTAATGTTTGTACATACCTTATGTAGACTTAAAAAGTGTATGCCTTGCTTTAATCTTTTCATAAGTAATTTTATATTAGTGTTTTAATATCATTAGAAAATGATTCTGATGAAAATGAATGCACTTTGTGCTGCACCTTTAGTTTCATTCGCTGTAACTTATGCAGATATCTGTCATTTGACAGGTGCATCAAACAAAAAAATAAACAAGGATTGCATAAAGCAGTATTTTAAATTTAATGCTTTTCCAAAATATCTAAAAATGTTATTTTGTTCTTATATCCCACAGTGAGAGATAATCAATCTATTCAGATAAATAGAGATGAAGGGAGGATCCTTTTGGGTTATGTATTCTTTAAATACTAAACTTTTCAAGCACAGTTATCTAGAACTTCCACTCAAATTTTTAATAACCATTTGTAATTTTAGTCATTTATATGTGTACATTTTCTACAGAAACTTTATGGGGGTTTATGGGGTCACTTCAGTTTTAATGGAAGGAATTTGTCTTACACTATAAAGCTTTTAGTTGATATTCACCTTGCTTTTTATTGTATGTTTTCTGGTATATGCCTAAACTGCTTTCAGCACTGAAAATCTGCATTTGTAGGCGCTCTAGTGTGTATGCTGTGGCATCTGGTAGTGCCATAATCCAACAAGGCCCCATTGAAACTCATGGACGTCCCTGCATTTGCTAGGATGTGGAGGGACACAGTGGTGTATCAGTCAGAAAGCCCTGGCACTTTGTCCCGCAGTGCTGGCTCCTGTCACACACTGAAGAGATAATTAGACTTTGAGTAAATGCTGTGTGTCCTAACCTAAAGGCTCCGAAACATCTGCAGGGGAGTGCTATTCATATGATGTTCTGCAAGTTTCCTTTTTATATTCTAATCCACAGAGGATTTCCTGAGGTTTTGTTTTGTGTCGTAAGTCCCAACCACAAGAATGCGCTTAGAGTGGGCCATTTATTAAAGAAGTTTAACCCATGTAGAGTGCTACAAAAGCTGGAAACCTACTACAGAGGCCAAACATAAATCCTTTTCAAAGACCATATAAAGCATTTTTTTTGTTTTTAGAATGTTCTATAGGTCTTATAATTTACGGTAGGTTTTGATCAGTGTTTAGATGTTTTAAAAGCCCTTTTACTCTTTTTAGTATTCCTTGGGAATCGTTCTGCTCTCTCCAACTGATCAACCTACGCCTTCCGGGAAATTAATATTTCCACTGTACTCAACTGACCTGACAGATGTGAGCTTTGCTTGTAACTCCAGATTTAAAAACAAGTGGAGTTTGTTTTTTTTGCTTTTTTTTATTTTTATGTGTGTTACAACTGTGTCTGGTCATTACCCAGTTGTTCCATGTCTTCCACCACTTCTTTTCTCACAAACAAATGCAGACCATGTCCAGTCTTATGTAGAGGAGAATCTTTTTATACATGTTCTTTATTCATCATTTCTTTGAAAGTTAGATTTTCCATTGTGTCATCTAGTGCGAGAAACAAAACAGGAAAACTGCAGTAAGGATGACATTTTTGGCAAAATCATTAGTATCAAATTCTTAAATTTAATTACAAAAATTCTAATGAAATATTTGAATAATATCTTCCTTTTAAGTTTCACAAACCACCCCTATTTACAATATGCTTGTACAGACTAAATGTATTTAATAAAAAAAAACATTTTTAATTACCATTACAGGCAGGTATATTATACCATTATCTTCATTGTACTTTTTTCTTGCTCATGGATTTAGAGGTATGAATTTAGGCACACATAACTGATATAGATTATGCACTATGCATCTGGACTCTGAATCAAATCCCTATGAACAGTGTGAGATAATGTTACAAACAAAGAGGCTGTTGATAATTTATTGGCCTGTTTTGCCTTGTAACGGCCCTAATTTAATTTTTGTAATTTAAGTAACGTCCAAGAGCAGTGGCTAAGAAAGGTATTTTATGTTTTGGACTCACCCATATTTTTCCAGGGAAGGGTGGATTCAGATATATGAAGACTAATCAAAAATTATTGCGAGCAGTAGGTACAATTTTTATGAGCCAGGAAACCAGTTTCAAAGTCATGTTCTAATGTTTCAACTGTCATTACATAAAATATGTAAAACATATTGTTAAAGTTTTACATTTTTGACCAAAACCGAACATTATTGTATACACCTACAGCACCTTTATTCTTATTCACTTAATCCTTATTTTCAAAGGTTAAAACTATAGATCAAGTGCTCTGTAAAGTGTCTGTATGTTATGATGAATAGAGAACGCTCTTCATGGTTCATCACTTTTGTACATCATCTGCCGATCTCCCTGATCACTCATCTCACAGCTCCTCTCAGTCATCGCTCCGAGCCCTAACTCTTTATGACACATTTAGCCAGGTGTGAAAACACTGGGACTCGCTTCTTATGGGTCTGATCAGTAACTTGTCATATTGATTATAACCACAAATACTTGTGGGGTCTGAACCATTAAATAAAGGAATCCCCTCAACATGATGCACTCCGAGCACATTCCCAAGTTTTGGATTCATTCGGTACGGTTTATAATGTTGTGGACAAGTTGTCCATAATGTGTCAAAATATATCATATCCCAGAGGACCCATCTGGATCATCATTGTTCTTTGAATGTTAGCTGATTTAATTCAATTGCTTAATTTCCCATTACATCAGTTGTGAACATTATACAGAGGGTAACATCCTCCCTGTCAAGATCTGCTCTTCTTCAGTGGGCTTGAAAAGGGCAAACAATACCGAATTCTACCCGCAGGATTGACATGGTTCTTTGGAATCTCTTCTCTCAGGACAAATTGCTAAATTTTGAGGATAATAAAAAATAACAAAAACCATCCCTCTAAATGAAACACACTATCACTGTGTCCCAGAAAGCTTAATCTTTTTCTTCACACTATAAAACAGTGGTACGCTTACATAGGCAAACACAACTTTTTGGCAACATTTGGGATTACCAATCCGCATTTGGGCCCCAGGATATATACTTCCCCCAGCTAGGTGTCTGCTAAACTCCCCACCAAATAGTCAGACCATCCTTATAGTGTATGGGTTCTCTCTAGGAGGCTGATGTGGCGTCTCCACGGGAGAGAGGGCTGTCTAGGACTACAGGAGTAAGGTTGGGGGGGGAGGGGGGGGGTCAATACTGAAGCTGCATAGCCCTGCTTATGGGATATTTGCTTACCAGGTTGATGTGTAGGGTTTTACCAGAGTTTACCCTGAGGAGTTAGGGAGCTTTGGTGGGGAGGGTGATGCGGAGGATAGTCAGCCCTTAGGCTACCCTAACCCCAGTCAGGAAGCTCTATGTCTCCCAGGTGGTCTGGGGTTACCATACAGTAAGGGTGGTAGATTGATGGTAAAGTCACTATGTGGAGGTGAAAGGAAGTTCTACAAAGAGGAACATTTTAGAATGGCTGCTATGCTCAAAGTGGTGTGAGGGAGAAATAACATTCTGAGTACACCTATATGCCTCAAGCAGACCCGTTTTCCCACAAAGTTTCTCATTGAACAGTATTTCTACTTCCAATAAGGTAGCACTATGCCTTTTTACAGAATTACGTCCTGTTTAAAGTATTTGTCTTTGTTACTAATAGCAATGTATTTTAGCCTGAAGTTGTTGTTTTACTTTGCTTTGTGTCTTTCATTAACCCTTGCATGGGTTATGCCAGTAAACATTGTGCAAAGGAAATACAATGAAGAGGGAGTCTGCAGCCTCCATAATTAATGACTTCTGCAGTTGGTTCCTGTTTGTGTACATTGCCTGAGTCCTGGGGGTGATGTTTGTTATGGGAGTTGCCGTCACAGGAATACAGATACGTGGATCTGGTGACTTTTTTTTTTTTTTTATATGATCATTATGCTTGAGGCAGGTTTCTCTGCATTTTCTGTCACGTACCTTTGTCCGCAGGAAAACAGTTTCCTACCACTCCTAGCACTGTTCATGATCTATATAACAAACACTATTCAAACGTGTGTATGTTTCTAACTATATATAAACTGTGAGATTAGAAGCTTAATAGTGAGACAAATCTAATACTTCCTGTTGATTTTAGGAAAATGTCTTTAAGAGGTAATATTTTATTCAGTGTGCTGCGTGAGGATCTTCAAATTAAACAAGTTGCTCCTCACAAATCCAGACAACAAATGAAAAATAATACATAAATATAACAGAAAATGCAATATTATGGCAAACAAATAATAAAATCATAGTAGGTGACTCGGATGAATACCCTCATCGACTACAATCCCCATAGCTTTAAATGGACTCTGTCTCCATTTTGAAAACTGAGTATTACAATTTCTAGTTCTTAAAAGAGCTTAACAGGACATGGAATGTGATTTTCTTTTTGTTCTCTAATCATTAAAAAGAAAATGTTTTAAACCCTTTATAAAAGGGTTTAAAATAAAAATAAAAATTACGAAAAAATATTTAGTAAAACTTATTTAAACTTTATGGAAACAAACAGGAAATCCCACAGCTATATTGCTTCCCATTGGCTGACAGGGTCAAACCTCCAAAGACAGTTATACATTCAAAACTGTTTATTCTGCTCCAGGATATATATGTGTGTATACCAGTTTGCACTGACCACCAACATTCGATACCTTTTTAACATACATCATAACTCTTCCCTTATTTTTATTTTTTTATTCTAGTGGATGGATGTGGACACAAAATCCTGTATGAAGAAAGTGGGACGCTGACCTCTAAGAATTACCCCGGAACTTACCCCAACTATACCCTCTGTGAAATTACCATTAAAGTACCACTTGGGAAAAACCTCCATGTGAAGCTAGCAGATTTGGATATCGAGTCTCAGGATTGTGAATCTGCATATCTAAAAATATACAAAGGCCCAAACCCAGTGGAAGTTGGTAAGTTCACATTATGTGTGTGGTTTTGAATTTAATTGCAGTAGCCCGGTATTCTTGTACATATTCTAGCTCTGCACATTTTATTTGTTGGTTGTTTGTTTTTTTATGCATTAGAGGACAATTGCTTGAAGATTATTCATGTAGTTATATAATGTGATGTGTGTACTTTTCAGTTCATATCCCTATAATCCAACTGTCGTCATTAGGATTTTGCTTTGAAAGGACACTATTAATTAGGATTAATTGGACATTCATACAAACAATCTAAAACAACCTGCTTTCATAGTTAAGGCTCATAGTTAAGACACACATGCTGTTGTTTAAATTACTTGCTTCAAATGCCAGTGGTATCTTGACCAGCATTGTAATATCAATAAAGATGTTTTAATGCAAACTTTGTTAAACCAAGAATGCCAGAAATAATGATGCTGTGCCTATTTGCACATACCTGCTCAAATTATTTGTGTACAATACTGACTGCTTTGCATATTTATATGGACACCGAAGATTTCTGGATTTTGTTTTTAGGAATATAATATACCTATTCACATATTTACTTGTATGTACTTTGCTTATTAAGAAGTGCTTAAATGCTGCTTTTTTTTTTCCTGCCAGAAATACAAATTTTATGCTTCAATCTGTCCTCTGTAGCTCATGAAGACAGACTCTGAATTGCACTTTTTCAAATTTAGCCAATCCGTGACCATCTTTCAGCAGCATGTTGAATGTTGCTGAGATGGTCATAGATTGGCTTGTATACAGTGCCTTAGTATTGACCCCCTTGGCCTTTTTTTATGTTTTGTTGCCTCACAACCTGGAATTAACATGGATTTTTTGAGGTTTTGCATCATTTAATTTACAGAAAATGCCCACAACTTTGAAGATGTATTTTTTTTTATTATTGTGAAGAAAACAACAAATAGTACAAAATAACAGAAAAAGTAAATGTGCATAACTATTAACCCCCCTAAAGTCAATACTTTGTAGAGCCACCTTTTGCGGCAATCACAGCTCCAAGTCGCTTTTGATAAGTCTCTATGAGCTTGCCGCATCTTACCAAGGGATTTATTTTTGCCCATTCCTCCTTACAAAACTGCTCCAGCTCCTTAAAGTTGGATGGTTTGCGCTTGTGAACAGCAATCTCTAAGTCTGACCACAGATTTTCTATTGGATTGAGGTCTGGGCTTTGACTAGGCCATTCCAACACATTTACATGTTTCCCATTAAACCACGCAAGTGTTGCTTTAGCAGTGTGTTTGGGGTCATTGTCCTGCTGGAAGGTGAACCTCCATCCTAGCCTCAAATCACGCACAGAGTGGTACAGGTTTTGCTCAAGAATATCCCTGTATTTAGCACCATCCATCTTTCCTCAACTCTGACAGTCCTGGCTGCTCAAAAAACATCCCCACAGCATGCCATGTTTCACTGTGGGGATGGTGTTCTTTGGGTGATGCGATTTGTTGGGTTTGCGCCAGACATATAGTTTTCTTTGATGGACGAAAAGTTAAATTTTAGTCTCACCAGACCAGAGCAGCTTCCTCCATACATTTTGGGAGTCTCCCACATGCCTTTTTACAAACTCAAAACGTACCATTTTGTTTTTTGCTGAAAGTAATGGCTTTCTTCTGGCCACTCTGCCATAAAGCCCAACTCTATGGAGCGTACGGCTTATTGCCGTCCTATGTACAGATACTCCAGTCTCTGCTGTGGAACTCTGCAGCTCCTCCAGGGTTACCTTAGGTCTCTGTGCTGCCTCTCTGATTAATGCCCTCCTTGCCTGGTCCGTGAGTTTTGGTGGGCGGCCGTCTCTTGGCAGGTTTGCTATTGTGCCCTGTTCTTTCCATTTGGTTATGATAGATTTGATGGTGCTCCTGGGGATCATCAAATATTTGGATATTTTTTTATAACCTAACCCTGACTTGTACTTCTCAACAACATTGCCCCTTACTTGTTTGGAGAGTTCCTTGGTCTTCATGGCAGTGTTTGGTTAGTGGTGCCTCTTGGTGTTGCAGTCTCTAAGGCCTTTCAAGAAAGGTGTGTATATGTAATGACAGATCATGTGACACTGTGACTTCTGAAGGTTGCACCAGAGCTTTTTATGGGCTTCATAACAAAGGGGGTGAATACATACGCACATGCCAATTTTCTGTTTTCTATTTCTAAAAAAATAGTTGTATGTATATATTTTTATCACTTCACTTCACAAACTTAGACTATTGTTTTGATCATCACATAAAATTCAGATTAACAAAACATTGAACTTAAGGCTGTAATGTAACACCATAGGTAAAAAGTCAAGGGGGTGAAAACTTTTGCAAGACATTGCACCGCTAGTATAGCAGAGTCAGTGTCTTCATGTGCTACAGAAGGCAGAGCCAAGGCAAAAAAAAACCACAAAAAAAACAACGTTTTAAGCACTTCTTAAAAGTATAAAAGTAAATATTATATTGCTAGTGAATTCCAGAAACTTTCTTTATAACTTTACTCTTTGTGAACTCCCAGGTTTGCTTCTATCTCTTGAGAATAGTACTGAGGGATTAAAGGGCTGACGTAATTCTCCAGATTTTATAGCTTTCAAGTAGTAAAGATCAGTTAAAACATTTATTTTTATTTTATTGTGATTACAAAAGTTGATGGTTTGTGAAAAGCTTGCCTTGAGTATAGCTGTTTTTCTGTCCTTTTTTGTTTAAGCTTGAGCTCCTTCCGTCTATATTTTTATATACTGCTTAGCATTGATGGCCAAGTGACTGCCATACACTCACAGTGAAGTGCTAGTATACTTTTGCAAACTGACTGGCAATGGTGGTCTGCGTTCTGGTCTAAAGATTACAAGAAAAGATAACTTTTTCAGTCATAGTATGCTGATGTTTCATACTTTAACAGGTCCTTTCCCTTTTGAAATTCGTCATCAGTGGCAGCACCAACTGCTAGATGGCGCTGCTGATTTTCTGTGCCTGTACCATAGAGCTAGGGTTAGGTAAATTTTATGGTTAGTTTAAGGGTTAGGGTAACCTTCTAAGGTTACAACTAGTGTGAAATATCAGCAGCGCTGCAAAATATATGCAGCGCCATCTAGCGGCCACTTGCAGGCACTGCAGCTGTCAGTGGCGCGAATTTAAAACAGGATAGATCCCTTTAGCATTATGAAATACTGGTTCAATATGATGCCCAAATACTCAATTACTGTTCCTTCTTGACTGACAACTAATATCTTGGTTTCCTTATTCATAAGGCTGAGTAACATATGTGACACTATGCACTTGTATTTCTTCTTTCTCAATTCCGGTTCCAAGCCATAAAAGTTCATTGACTCAGATTTGTAACTGACCATAATTATGAGGTAGCTACCATATTGTTTCTTAGCAATGACCTTGTTACATGTGTTGCTAAGAAGGAAGACTAATTGTGATAGTTTATGACCTGTAGGTGTAAAATGCTGAAACTAACTTGGAGTTTCCTCCTTTTAATCTCTGTGACTGAGAACCAGCTCTTCTGCCCTATAAATGAAAATGTTATTAGTAACCGATTACCGTATTTGTGTGTTAACGGAGTTGTAAAAGAAATGTCAGTCTAGATATGTAAATGTACAATGAGACTGCTAAAAAGAAAGCACACCCATGGCAGTCTGCTGTCACTCGAAAAATGAATTTTAATTGAATCAGGTGGTAGTTTTTTTTTTTTCTAGGTGGATGTGTTGTAATAATGGGTGATTTATGCAAATAGTGTAAAATACTGTATATTCATAGTTTCATAGTAATTGAGGTAAAAAAAATACTTTTACCTTTTTAGATCTTCTCTGATCTGCAATATGCAGATTAATTGTTAATTGATCCAGAGGAAGGCAAACCGAAAAAACTCAAGTAAAACTTTGCCAATTGTCTCAAAAGGGAAAAAATATAGTTCCTTCCTGACCCCCAAGATACTGGCAGTAGTACTCCTCCCTGGATCAATACTCCCTCTTGAATTAATCAGGATAACCCTGAATGCCCTTTTCATTTAAAAACATATCAAATCCAATCAATACACTATTTTGCAATCTGCAAATATTTTTTCTTCGCAGAACATACTTTTAACATTTGGAGACAATACTTTGAGTGATCAGTGAAATATCCATCCTGTCATTCTTTGCTGGGAAATATTAATTTAAAGAATCTCTGTAAGCCCAAGATGCTATACGGAAGAACTATTAATAATAAAAATCTACATATTTCTAGGAAAAATAAATACTGGCTTTAGCTTAGTAACCGTTATTATATGCAATTATTTGTTTTTTTGGAATTGTCATTTTGTTCTACTTGTCCAAGTGAGAAGTGACTTAAGTGCAGTTACTTCAGCTGAAATGTGGAAATCCCTAGTTACCGTAGAATTACTGAAAAAATAATCAATGTTCAAAGCCTGAGAAACGGCTGTAATGGAAGCCTGGTATGGAATAATTTAATATATACCGTAAATGAATTGGAGTTTGTTTTTGTTCCTTTATGAAATTGTTTTCAATTTTGTTACATTATGAAACTTCTCAAGACTATAACATATTATATATGAGTCTACAGTGTGCCTTTAAACTCACTTGGGGGCTGTTTTTTTATTTTAATCATCTGTTTCCTTTCAACCTCCTCCTAAGCCCAAATGCATATTTTTATCACTGGTATATCATTTTTGTCTCGCATTGTTGTTTTTTTCTTAGCATTTTGTTCCCTTAGGATACAAAATACTGACGTGGCAGTTCTCCTTGTTCTAATGGATATGGGAGCCCTATATGACTCATGGTAGCCTGGGATTCTGGGACTTCTTGTTATGTGGGAGTGTTGCTCAAAGCTCACAAAGATCTTTAGTCGTGTTGTCAGTATTGGTTTGACGTTTACCTACTAACCACAGTCAGACCACAGACTGATTCATATATTGCAGTGTTCTTATCTCCTATGCTGCTCCGTGCCAAAGTTCATAAGATAAGAGTGTTTCTAAGTGTTGATTAATGTCCAGGAAAGTGAGGGTGATAATTTGTGACTATGGGGCCTATTCTATTAAAAGCGTAAAAAAAATGCCTCTAGTCCATAATTTTGGCTGCGGATGTGTTTTTTTTTTTTTAGATATATTCTTATTACTCCAGCTTGCAATTTACCTCCTTAAGCCTAAAATTGTAAACTCTGTCCTTTTTTTATTAGGATTTTTAGGGGGCATGATCATATGATCTGACAATATTTAAGCAAGCCCTTAATTTACTACTTACTATAGACTATACTTACTATATTATTTACTATAGACACAGCCTATAGTAAATAAGCCCCGTCATCATGACATCAGTAAAACATGGAAGTTAGACGTAACCTGCAATCGGAGGCTAAGCATTAATGAGAGCCAATAAGTAATATTTGCCAATCGGGCGAGTAATCAAGCACTCTATAAAATGCATTAGATCATCTGTTTTTATACATTTTGGTTTCATGATATGTATTAACCCCTTGAGTCCCGAGATCAATATAAAATTAAAAAATAATCTTTAATTGCATATTTGTGGGTTTGAGACTTGTGCAATTAATTATAATGTATTTCCATGCCTTCCCATGCTTTTAAAGTACAGTATTGTGTGTTTACTTGCTGTTGCAGCTTTACTAAGTGTTTGAAAAAGACCTTGCAAGTCCTATTTAGTACTCACAACATTTTTGACAGAAACAGTTGCGGGTTAGACTTTATTTGCAAACTAGAGCTCCAGGTCTAATAGCATATCAATTTTATATAACTTTAATTATTTAGAGCTCATAATATTCTAGCTGTGCTAAAACCAATGGCGTTATAAGACCAGTTTTGCGTCTTTGGCTGGCCCGCAGTGACTGTGGGCAGGTAACTCGTAATCGGATTGCGAGTAGCTAATAGAATATTTGTCAACATTAAGAGCAGTGTAATCTTGCGAATTGGCCAATAGAATAGGGCCCTATATTTCTAATTGGTAATCAGTATTACAAGATTAGACCATTTTATATGAAGTGTGTGTTTCTATATTTCATTGGGGTGTCTCTCCGCCTCCATTTTATGTCTGTCTTTTTGTAATTTTTTTTATTTTTTATTTTATTTATTCTTTATTTTTTCTTGTGTTGTCCACTTTCCTTTTTTCCCTGAGATTATTGCCTGTCCTGAAAGCTAGGAGTCAGGTCTTGTTCAAAGTCACTTCCTCCACTTTCAGACTTCTCACTTTGCTAATTAGCAGATTACTGAATGAGGCTCGCACTCATAGAATCCATTGCGCTTTGTTGTGATGACCAGGATGCTCTGGTGTAATTACTGTGTATCTGGTCTTTCATCTGCTAAGAAAATCTAATGAGAGGTGACTCCATTGAAATACATTTACAATTTGCACCTTTGTGTTAGTTACACATCTGGGCTTCAGTAGGGTCCATATGGTCCCATAAAAGAGGATATTTGTTCAGACCTTGGGAACAACTCTTAAATCTAAGCCGGATCTTATGAAGCAGTGTCTGAGTTGTTGCTCAGACGGATGATCTTGTGAGACTTTAAGTAGACATGAGGTCTCAGTGGGAGTCAGAGAAGCGATTTCCTTAGTCATCTATTCTTGTTTTGTCTGCAGCCATTCCTGGGCATGCCTCTGGGTTCCTGTTATTGATGTTTTTATTCATAATTTTATTTAACAACAACCTAATTTTGTACTTTCGTTGATAAATGTCAATGGTAACAACATTTAAAAATAACTACAAATATTCTTTCAAGAAATCATTTTGTGACAAATGTAGGTTGAAGCTATTTTATTCTACTCAATCTGCCTCATGTATATTCCTTCCAGTTCTATTAATGAATAATAGATGCAATTGTGAAAAAGTGCTATGTGCTAGGTCTGAAGTCACCCTAGGTCTGATAACTTTAATTCGTAATAGAGAATATGCAGAGGCATCAGTGTGGCTGGTACATACTCCTAAATTAGCATCTACAATTTTTTTTTAACCTATTAAATTAATTTATAATGAGACATTTTCCTTAACTTTTTTCTTAGATTTGTGCAATAATCTAGAAATCTAAGAATTGGAAAAGAGGGACAGGAGGGTTTTTATGTAACACTGAACCCTATTGATTATCCTAAATGTTCAGTTTTTTAATGTTGAGCAAGGCCTGTGCTTTTTCCATAAAAAATATCTTTATTTCCAGTTTTTAATTTAGACAAGCTATTTTTGCAGGCGTTATGCGCTATATTGCTAACATTACTGACAAAATATATATAGAGATGAGATATAAGGTCTGTAGAATTAGAGGTTAAAAATCACACATTTGTACTGTTTTTATAATAGGTAGGTCTGTTCAGGGTGTAGTTGACATACAAATAGAGGAGATTGATTCATAATGACAGTGTTTTGTATAGATGAATCAAATTCACATTGCAGTCTGTGACATTGGTCACAAATCAGGAGCTTACTATCTAATAATGATGGCACTTGTGCCTGCAACATATCTAGCATCATGTGCTTTCCTTTGTCCGATTTAGGATTTAGACGTTTTTATCCTGCAGTAAAATGCTGAATTATTTTTATGCTCTAATAATCTCTTTTGCTTTTCTTTTTACAAATTGTTGTTTGAGTGACCTGCAGAGCAAAGAGATCCATCATCTGTTCTTGTACCGTGTGCTATAGTGAAAGGGACAGATCTCTAGTGACTCTTTGTCATGTAGGTTTTTGCACCTGACTGACAGAAGACAAAGCTCTCTCTAATGGTGTCCTTGTACCTGGTCTCCTGTTACATGAGCCTGTGAAGGCCTTTGCTCCATGCCAGGGGACCTCCTGAAGGATGCCGATTACATTTTCCTTTCTTAGAGCGATGGGTTCATAAGTCATGTGGAGCAATAATCTCACAGTGAATTATTAAGATCTGCCTGGTGAGTGAGAAGAAAGATAAGGGCAGCATTACCCTTCATGGATGAGGTACTGTGGGTCCTTACAGAAAATGATCTGTCTACCTCCTATCAGTATGCAGGCATGGGGCTCTTATCTATCCTGGCCTGTCTGGTTCAGACCTCTGTGATTGAAAGGAGCGCTCTGCTCAGACTGCAGCGGACCAGCGTCTTCCTTACTTGATAGACTCTATTTAATTGCAGTTAGGAAAATCTCTAACTTATCAAACGTATTCTGTAATGATACTCTGACATAATATTATTTGATGGTCCTGCTTGGTCACAGTTTGTTAAAAAAAAAAAAAATGCTGCCTTTAAAACACTATCAAGTTTTATAAATATTTGCATTTTATTGGGGAGGGTGGGGGGCTGGCAAGGTCTTTTACACAGCACTATTCTGCCATTCTAGAAATTAACTCTCAGTTTGTAAGATATTGTTTAGTATCACTTGTAATATTAAAAAAAAAATTGTGTGTGTATATAAAAATATACTGCCCTTATATAGCACGCTACCTTGCTCTCGCTCGCTACCTTGCTCTCACTCGCTACCTTTTTTTTCTCTTGCGCGCTCTCGCTCGCTACCTTTTTTTTCCTCTTGCGCGTTCTCTCGCTCGCTACCTCTTTTTTTTTTTCTCTTGCGCGTTCTCTAGCTCTACCGTGCTGTATATCCTCATCACTGAAATCTGTGTGATCAGCCTCTGCAAATGGGGTTGTTTACTTGTTCTCGTTTTTAATTAATTTTGAGTTCAGTGTTTGCTTAAAGGGTCAGTGTAAGTGCTTTTCATGTTCAAAATACAGGGGCAACACTCTAGTCAGAAAATACAGTTTCAAAATACAGTTCACCTTATTAATGACTGCTGCTGTGCCATTCTCTGCCTCTCTCACTGTCCTCCGTACTGCTGAAAATTAAAACAAACATTTCAACCGAGATGATAAATTAGGGAGATTTGGTAGCCAGAATATGCTCCCTTTTTAGATGCAGGGCATTATAATATTGTAACTCTATCATCTTTATCCTACACGGCATACTCCAAGTTACCAAGTGTGCTTAATTATTGCATTTAAAGTTGCTGCTCTTTATTTATTTGTATGCTATACAGTATTTATTAATGTTTCTATAATTGTCCACAACATATTTTACGTAGTCTTTTGACCATGTATCCTTTAAGTGTAAGCAACCCCAAATAAATGATGAAAAGGTCAAACTAACAACAATACATTGGCTACAAATGATATAAGAAACTGTGTTTAGATCTATCAAATTGATGATCCCTCAGATTGATGGCTTTAGATACTTTAATGACCCGATAAACTAATTTTTTTATAATGGAACTATGCAGATTAATTTCACAGACCATTAACCTAGGATATCATGCACAGAAAAATGTGTAAATATTTCATTTGAACGTGGCTTCTTGTGAGCCTTTCCACTCCTTCCGAAAAAGATATTGCTCTAAAGTTTTAGAGCTAATCTTCCTTTAAGACACAATTTGGACCATAAGAGTGGATGACTTTTTTTCTTTTCTTTGGTATACCTTATTATATTGTGCTTTTTAAATATTATTTGTTTTCTTTGTTTATGATCTATGGGGCTGAAGCAATTTGTCTAACTGGGAATTAATAATCTACATGTAAAGGCTATGGGTGTCTGCTCATATATGTGGCCATAAAAACAGCTATGGCAATTTGTAACTCTACAGGAATCCCTTCACTCGTGGATTCTGACAGCGACCATCTCTTGTAAAACAAAAAATGGAGGTGTGTGAATGTGTTGCGCTAACTCAGGGCTTGGTAAAACTGTTAAGAAGACTCCAGCAATACCTGAGCAATGCAGTACATATTGACAGCTGCTGTGTTGCACTGGGAAGAAGCCAATAACTGTGGATAATTACCCAAAGTGAGCGCAGTATAATTACAGGCACATGGTGTGAGTGACCGCAGCGTGTTCTGGACACCTTAGTAATGTGCGGCCGTCCTCTTGTAATACAAACCCTTCTCATGGAGCCAGCTATAGATTAGTTACAGGAGGTGTGTTAGCACCCTGTAGATGGCCAGATGTTACACTGCTAACATAACAGGACCTGCAACCCCTGCTTCCATTGTATTCCTGCAGCCCTCGGCTACAAACTGCAAGGTGGAGAGTGGGGAATTTATCTTTATAGCAGCCGGTCTCCAGCAGTGTATTGATGTATATAAACACTAGAACAATACAGCTTTAAACACGTCCTCAAGTGGTTAGGACAGCTTGTTACTGGTAGTATGAACTCCTTGTTCAATAAAATGTAAGTTTAATTTCCTGTCTCCTTATATATAATGACATATTGTTTATTGTTGTTGTTGATCTTATTTGTGATATATCTGTATCAATAGGACAAATGGCAGACCGTGAGAGCTACCAACGGGCACTAGTTATTTTCATATTGCCCCTCTCTCTCTAAACTCATTCAGGGAGAACTCCTACCATTTTAGTTCTTATACATATAGTTATAGACAGGGGTGGAAACTTTCCAGGAGCGTAGGCTCATAGAATTTGTATTGCTGGCTCCTATTTATTTATTTTTCTAATAATATCATGTATCTCTATCAAAGCCTACCTTCTGGCTACTAACAGTTCTTCATGGCACCTACGTTTTTAGATATTTTTGTCCATCCGTGTAAGTCTAATCCTTTCCCTGGCTCTTTAAAAGCAAATAAATAAATAAATAAATGTTCTGACACATTATTAAGCTGTCTGATTGTATACTTCTATCATGTCTATTTCATGCAGATGAAACCGATAAATAACACTAGCATTACCAATGCCTGGTAGGCATTAGCACCCAACAAACCCTCCAGAGTGTCATACTGTGGGCTTATTCCCTTTTGAGTGTAGCAGTATGTTAAGTTTTTTTTTTTTTGTGGGGTGAAAATGTGCTGGGTAGATGGTCATGCTTCCCCAATACAAAGAGCATTATGGGTGCATGGTAACCCTTTGGGGACAGTACGAGGTCGCTGAGCCAACCAGTCATGTAGACACAATTTCTCTTTTTATGGTAGTACCGTATATATATTATATGATTTAGCTCTAGTTGTCCTATAATTTATCGGCACATTTATATTGGTAGTCTTACCATTGCATTGTCATATTACACTAATGTGAATACGTTTTCCAAATGTATTTTTACAAAAGCTTTTCTTTTTCTTTTAGAAAGCTATTGTGGGGGCCTGAATACTGCACCCAAAGAACTGTTCTTAGATTCCAATGTCGCTACCATACGCTTTGAGAGTGGGCTCCACGTGTCTGGACGGGGGTTTCTGTTAAACTATGCCAGCAGTGATCATCCAGGTACGTCTTCAAGCAAGAACACGCTCTGTACACAGATTTTTTATTGATTTTAGTATTAAAGGGACAACTGTGACACCAAAATCAAGTTGTCAAGCCATAAATTAGCATACTGAGTCGCACATTACCATACAGGAGCTGAAAAACCAACCTTAAATATCACCAGAATGAGTTGCTGTACATCAAAGTGGCAAGCACAATGTAGACCATTTTAAAATGATCCTATTGATGACACCAGCTTCCTTTTTGTTTAAAAGGACACCGTCACCCTAACAAATTCATAATAAATAAAATATTTTTTTTTTATTTGGACACAAAAAAGTTTAAGAGATTTAAAAAAATAATAATAAATAAAGCCGAGCAGGAGAACCATTTTAAATAAGTATTTAAAAAAAATATGCAACTAGTAAAATGTTTCTTCTATTTGATCACACTTTATCAGTTGTGCAGGTACTGGAACAATGTGCACAGAGGAGACTGATAAATGTGAAAACTGTAATGATACCGTAACCACAGAGAAACTGAGAGAGGACAGGTTGTTATTGTGCCAACAACAGAAGTTCTTAGTAAATTATTGTATTTTTAAATAATTTAAAGGTTGTTTGTCCTTGACATTTTTAATAAGATTATGCTTACACTGAAAACTTTTCCTTTCAGTATTGTGATTGGTACAATTTGTTATGTTCTGAGACTGTTCATTTGTTTTTGTTCTTATAGTTGCTTCCTAAAAGTCTCTCCTACATAAATTAGTCACTTTTTTCAAACCGTAAGGGCTTTCTTTTTCATAATTGTATACATGCAGTTATAGAAACTTTTTTTAACAAGAGATTTCCATATACCTTGTCAGTAAGCTTAATATTAATTAAAAAAATCTATTTTTTTTTTATTATGTCTGCAAATTAAACAATGGTTGTCATGGCCATGCACCCACCAAGCTGGTTGCAAGCAGCAGATGTGATAAAACTGACTTTTCCTGTGTGGCGTGGTGGAGTCACAGTCATTTTTTTGCATTTTAATAGTTGCAAACCTGTACATTTTTTTTTTTTTTTTAAATATTAAGTCCTGATTTGAGTATAGCTTTGTGAACAACCTTCATCTTTAATTCTATCAGTGTAAAACACTTGACTTGTGGTACAGATGCTAAAAAAACTAATGAAATGCAATAAATCTTAGATTTAATTTTGGTAGCAAGTTATGTTCCTAGACTGCTATGGGATATGGTAGATTAGAGCGACAGAAGAGGAGTATTAGTGCAACCTAACCCTCTGAAGTCCTTTAGGCTCCTGCAGATCAATATATTGATTATGGCCTTGGCAGTGACTGAATTCTCAGGAGGAAAAAGATGGAAGAATGATTTTTAAAATGTTGTATTTATTTGTTTATTATTGTTTCTCCCAATAATAGATTTAATTACATGCTTGGCACGAGGAAACCACTATGAACAGACTGAGTTCAGGTAAATATACAGTAGCTTTTAAAAAAAAAAATGTATTTATTTTTTATTTACTGTTAAGTTAAATAATTGATATTTGTTTACCATTTATTTATACAGAGTTCCAAAGTTATGATTAAGTCAACTACCCTAATGAACACTACTTTTTCCATTTGCATAATTTTTTTATGTTGTGCTTATTTAACACGTTATATTTTAATATAATGAAAGCAAAAAGTGTCCACAAACTGTAAATGTATTAAAATATAACATTCTAAATTATGAGTACCTACTTGATCATGGGTAATGTTTTTTTAAGAAGTAAAAATATAAACAGAATTTAAATTTTTTACTTTTATATGCAATTATTCTTTACTGTAGGTTTCCATTTTCTTTACTGAGCTTCTGACTCAGCAGGACTTTCTCTTGTAAACTAATGAGCATTCCATTAGACCTATTGAATGCACTGACTGTTAAATATAAATTCCCATTATGCAGACTGTGTAATCAAAGTCTCCTCACACCTTAGGAAGTAGATCACTGGAAACTAAAAATCCTAATTCCATCTCCGTGTAGTTGAATACAAAAGTAACAGACAAGAGGCTGCATTTTTTCACATTCTAAACATTTGTTGCCTGTTTTAAAGAGTAGTTCTTAAAAGCGGATATGCTTATTTCTGACCAGAGAGAGCCTTTAATGGGCTCTTCAATGTAGTATTTTGGAAGTGTATATCTGTGTGTCATTATGACTGGTATCAGACTGATGTGAGATCTTTATTTGTGCGATTACAGCAGGTACTGTCCAGCGGGATGCAGAGACATAGCAGGGGACATTTCTGGAGATGTGGCGGATGGGTACAGAGATGTAAGTATATGACATCCAGGCTGCCTGCTGTGAGTTTATTATGGAACTATGATGTCTGCTCACTTTCACTAGACTGGTTGAAATAATCATACTTTAGTGACAAACTGGATGAGTCTTTATAGCCATCATCATTATAAGTGTATGTAGAAAAAGGGTGTACTAGAAACTACACAGATATTTATAGTCTATAGAGAAAGCATTATAGTTTCCTTTCTATGTATTGGCATAGGCTTTGTTTAACATTTTATTTTAATACATTGGGCCACAAGTACAGGCCAAATTATGAAAAAAGGAGATAAATACCAACTACAACAAAGATGAGGAACCACAAAATGATTGGGTTTCATCAATGTAATAATCACCCTCCTTTTTGACTTGAACAAAAAGGAGGTAGGTTTAATTCAGTAAGAAAAGTCTAATGCTCAGAATGTAAGTTTTAACCAGTCAGTAGCCTCTCCACAGCAAATTGGCCAAAATTGATTTGTTTAACATTTATTGTCCCATTTTAATAACTTCCACAATGATCCAATGTTAATTTATTATAATAATTTTTTTTATTTGTAACGCACCTACATATTTCGTAGCACTACCTAGGTGTAAAGTACAAGGCAAAAACAAAATTTAACAAATTGCAGAAAAATTGAGGTTCTTTGAGCTTAAAATCAAATGTACATAGTGCTGGTTTCCAAATCACTTTACAAGACCAAAAACGAGCAAATATATAATCTATTATCAGCATAATCTTCATCTTTAAACATAATTAGGCAATATAATTTGCTTCTAAAGTTGCAGGAAAATTTTGAGAAAATATTTAAATCTACCCTTTCCTTTTTCAGTTATTGTTCTCTTTGTTAAACTGTATTTTTATATGTATTTTTTCCTTTGTTTTATTTGATCCATAATTTTAAATCTCCCTTTGTATCAGATCATAAAAGAACATCCCCACCCCACCATTGTAATGGGCTTTCCAGTAACAGGCGTATATACCTTCAAAGTGATTTTCTGTGTTTAATGTCCTGTGAAATATGTGCCCCACCTCTCATCACACTTCCCATAGGGTAGTTAAGAGCGGGCTGCCACCTCATTGAAGTATATTCATTTTCAGAAATACATACAGATTAACATAATGGTAACTGTATTTTAGACTGGTGTTTTCCAGAAATATACTGGTTAGGTTCACTACTGTGAAGCGGCAACACCTAGAAATGAGGTTGATGCAGCTGAGGAGGAAATACTTATATGGATGACACCTATTGAACTGGCTTCCTTTTGCTACTATTTACTACTTGGGGAGCCTAGTGTGTGAACCAAAGCCCAGTGACTAGAAAGTCTAAGGAAGTGTGTGGTATGACTAGCGATAATCCTCTTTAATTACATGTGTCAAGGTCACCCACAGGCTGTGGTATAATAAAGCCATCTTTTGAAACAATGTTGTATCCCCACCTCACGGTGATGAACTCACCACCCAACCTGATGAAGGTAGTTGAGATTAATGCCCTTTATGATCTTACTTCAGTATGTCATGTATTGATTGCTCATCTGCCACAACACCCTTTATACTCTTTTGAAGTTCTTTAACTTGCTCAAATAACAAAAGAAGTCTACAAACCTTTATTGTTCCACAGGCTGTCTTGCCACACCTGTCAATTAAAAATGACTGGCATTGGAAGGATGTGTCCTTATGTTGTGCCCTTCCCTCTCTGTGCATTAATTGGATAGTCTGTTTTCATAGTAACAGATGAAAGCGGATAATCAGTGTTTCCGTCATTAGTAAGAGGGGCTTCTAAGTAATTTTGTGTGGTCATTACCTTCCCAACAAAAGATACTCTTTCAAAGTATGCATATACCTTCTTCAGTTTGCTCCATTAATTTTCTTGATGTATTATGGTATATTTAAGCTTGATGGTTGTGGTGTAATATTGACTCCACCAATGGCAAAATGCTATACAGAAGGTGTATATGGATATGTAATGAGCATGTGGTTTGAAATCAGCCTAGTCTTGGTGTCCTAGCACACTTCTGACCTGGTCCTGAGAGTGTGTGGCTCCTCCTTTGTGTACATTCATGCATACGTGTGGTATGTTTGTGCATAGTTAGCCTTTCCCCACAGAGTTTCTGTCTTGCCTTGTCATTAATTACCAGTCATTCCCAAAGCAGGAATCCAAGTCTAGCAGGTCTGTCCTGATTGTAGCACAATGTATAGGACGTCCTGCACTGCTTCTCACTGTTTGCTTTCTGCATTTTTTGCTAATTCCATATTGACAAACCATGAGTCACAATGTCTGTCTCGCTCTCTTACAAAAATATTTGCTAGGTGTTTAATTTGGCACATGCTGTGGGAATAGGAAGGCAGTGTGCCGAGTGATCAGATTCTTTGGGCTCTCAGCTGAATACTCACGTGATGGGTCCCAATACTCCACACTACACTTGCTTCACTCTTTACCTCTAATAGACTCCCTCTCTCTAGTAGGAATTATTTTGTTATAAATTCACTTCTGTATTTCATTATGCTATGGAGTATATGCCCCAGTGCTAGTTCTTAATATTTCCATTTTTATTTGTTGGCTTATATTGTACTATCAGTTTTTCTTTACAGTAAATTATTTTGAGTTTATTTTGTGCTAATGTGCGACTTAGACCCCTCTCCCATCCTTATTAAGCACTCTGACAGAGAACATTAGAGGTCTTTATTTTGATTTTAGGGTGATGATCCCTGTAAAGCTCTGTTACATGAAATAATAAAATAATTACAGTAGACCCTCCACATTTGGGGGGGTTCCGTTCATGGGGTCCCCGCGAATGTGCAAAAACTGTGAATAACGGAAACATGGGTAAACTATCAGTTTACCCATGTTTTGTCCCTTCGGAGAGGGGCTAGGTGTTGGGTGACACTAACCCAGCGGTGAAACGCTGCATTCGGCCATCTTCTCTGGCCCAAGCATCCTTTTGAGGCAAGGGGGTTGGACTTTGCATCCCCCTCTGACCCTCCGCGCAGGGCTCCCTGGCCAAATCTTGCGTGATTAAAGAATGCAAAAGAAAAACGCGAATGTAGGATCAGTGAATGCGGAGGCTCTACTGTATACTGTAGTGGGTTTTAAAATAAAAATAACCTTTTTTCCCTTTAAGTTTATGCATCTTTTTTATTATTTTTTTATAGTAATGTAAACATACATTTAAGATATAAGACTTTCTACAGAGGAATAGAAGTACATATTTAAAAGTAATTAGGAGTACTGATATTTCTTTAAAAGCACCATGGCATATGCAGCTGGGAATATATTATTATTATTATTATTATTATTATCATCCTTTTATTTGTAACGCGACAACATAATCTGTAGAGCTATACAAGTCAAAAACAAATTACAAAAGAATGGAGGGCCCTTTTTTTAGATTAAAATCAAGGGTACAAAGTGCTTTCCCTAAATCACCTAAGAAAATTGAAAACTTGCAAACTTACAGTCTAACAATCGATGTAGATTACATTCATATACATGCCAGTGTTGTATATTAAATTCCTGTTTGGGTAGAATATCACGTAAAGGTCTTACTGTGCCCTCTAATAATGCCTAATGGAAGGCCCAAAGCACATTGTGTCTCAGTCAGTGAACTTTATATTCAGTTTCTATACATGGAATGTATTTGCACAACACTACAGTACATATTGGTGCTTTATGAATAGCTGATGAATGTAGTTGTTGTGACATAGCATGCCACCCTTGTTAATTAGTGCTTTGACCAGAAGTGTTTTATTTCAGTTATGATTGTGTCCCTGTCTAAAACACTCTCTGTCTAACAACCTTGCTGTGAGTCATTTTCTCTTCTTTCCCGTTTGCTTACGCAATCAACCACTTCACCCAAATTAATTAAAGTACCAGGGAACTGTACAAATATTACCATGAACTCTAAGAGATCAAAATGCAGAACGGTGGAAGTAAAACAATCCACATGTAATTATTAATTACTAAAGGGTAGGATCGATTATACTGCATTCAGAAAATATTATGTTACATGTGAGCTGATACAGGATGGCAACAAAGCAACCAAATGAACAGTGTTAAAAAAGCCATTCAATGGATATCTGACCGTGCTTGGAAAATCGCATGCTGTAGTAGGTACTATTTTCAGTAACCTCTCATTAATTGGAGACTTTGAGCCTCATTCAGTACTATAGTACTTGTAGGATAATCTTCTACATATACCAATTACGGGTGTGAAAACTATTTGCGGGCTTGGGGAATTGGAGCAATTAAATAACGATTTGCAAATGT
This sequence comes from Discoglossus pictus, assembly GCA_027410445.1. Taxonomy (NCBI): domain Eukaryota; kingdom Metazoa; phylum Chordata; class Amphibia; order Anura; family Alytidae; genus Discoglossus; species Discoglossus pictus. The sequence continues at coordinate 221,887,730 of CM050165.1, read as the reverse complement.
TTTCGATCGTAACTCTTGCGGGCGCGAATGATCAAAGGCTTCGGGCTGTAACTTGCCATGTTAACCATCGCAAGGAATCTGAGGCCATAACCCAGTCGGAGCCCGCAAAAAGATGCCAATTGAATAGCAAGAAAACTTACGGCCTCCGTTTTTATTTTTTATTATTATATTTTTTTTTTTAGAAAACTTTTAATTTGCTAAAAGTAATGCTGATATAAGGTAATGATAAATGTGACCTGTCTTTAGTAAATGCTAATGCTCTTTCAATATAATGTATTCAGGTCTCCATCTGCAGTGTGCTTAGTTGCGGTTACTGATCAGAGCGCTCTAGCTTGTGTCTTTGTGCATCAGTGGGCAGCTGACAGACATGACGCCTTACAGTCCCTCCTCCTACCCAGCAAAAACAGATGTGGTTTTTTTGACGTGGGCATCTGAACTGAGACAGGTCATTGCTCTATTCATAACAAAAGCATTCTTCCATAGAAAATCCAACATGGGGAAGTCTCCTGCCTGTGGTTGACAAATAACACTAATTGCACATCCAGATTCATAACATTGAAATGCCACCCAGTGCCCTGGCATTCATATACATGCCAGTGTTGTATAGAATATCATGTAAGGCCCTGTACTGTCCTATAGCTTCCTGTAGAACAGTCTTATTGTATGAAGAAAAAAAGCACTTCTATTTCTGTTAGTGTCTGATGACAAAGACATAAAAACTATCAAAACTAGATTATGACTCAGTTTTTGTGCAACATTGAACTGTCTGTGATTTCTACACAACAAGATTAGTTCTTGAACTTTTAACCGGTTTCTTTTTCAATGCTGTATATTGTTATAGAAATGTATTTTAACACTGTTTATTTTACTAAATATTATTTTTCCAGACCTGAATTCTGACCATGATTTTCTTTTGTAGACCTCCTTACTGTGTAAAGCAGCCATTCATGCCGGGGTGATTGCTGATGAACTTGGGGGACAAATTAAGCTGACGCAGCACAAAGGCATAAGTCGATATAAAGGGGTACAGGCCAATGGGATCTTGTCGAATGAGTAAGTGTTTGTTTTTTCTTATGTATATTAAACAATTCTCTCTGTCTCTCTTTTTTTTTATTTTTTACTTGTTGAATAAAAAAGCTTAAATAGCAAAAGAAGCATAGTAAGTTGCATCTTATATGAAGAATAAGGTGAACACGTATGACTGACTATAAATCAAGCCTAGGATAGTACATGATTTAAAGTAATGACCACTCCAAAATCAGACACTTAAACGGACATAGGATGTTTCTTGATTTCACTAGTGGTATATTATACCTGTTATCTATTTATTTTTATGAACTTGTATTTTATTAAGTGTTTTAAAAGCGCTGTTTTTTTTAACCTAAAATCATACAAAATTTTACCCATCTGTATCTGCCCTCTGTAGTTCATGAAGCTCATGAATACACAGACTAACCAATCGGTGACCTCTCTCACGTAGCAAGTTGCAAACTGTTGCCACAGATTGGTTACTTTGAGACAGGGCAACCCCTGTAGAACTATTTGAAAGCTTTTTTTAGGGAAAAAAAGTTTTTTAAGCACTTCTTAATAAAATAAAGTACACAAAAGTAAAGATACATAGGTATATTATATTCCTAGTGGAATCCACAGACCTTCCATGTTCCTTTTCACATGCTTGTGGGACATGTAATCACACTTCCATCTTAAATAGATGGTACAATCTCTAAACACACACCCATAATCCTATAAGCTAGAGCTTTAATATTATACATAAACATGTCTGCTACTTTTCATGGATGGATATATAGTGAGTCAAAGAAATCAACATTTTTCCCAGATAAATTTAACATATATTGAAATAATATTTTTAAATCTATAACCATCAATTTATTACTTTAATTAATTACAAATACATTGGTAGCGACTTAACAGCTTTTTTTATTGATTGTCTAATACAGAAAATAATATTTTTGTTGGAAGTGATTTCACTGAAGCAAACGTGTCCTATTTCAATAATGGCAAATATATACATGCTGTCACATCAATATTTGTAACACATTTCATTAGTAATCTGCTGTATCATAAATAATCTTCTAATTGGTATGCTTTTTTTATGATTTCACATTGGATTTAAAAGTATTCAATTCAAAGTATTTCAAGTATAACCCCAAAATAAAATGATTGTGCTGCTTCATGTGGTAATCATTGAACAGGAACTGGATGAACCTTTTGTATTGTGCTGGCAGTTTTAATCTCTACACATATTTCCAGATTGTATCCCTCAACCCTAATTCAGTTCAGCAGCTTTGAGCTTTTCACATTTAATTCTTCCTCATGGCTGAATAATTTTCATGACATGCTAATGTGCATCCAGCCTGTAAATGTGTTTTATAATGATATGGGCGCGTTATGAATGGCTCCCTTGCTAGCTGTCCAGACCTGACCTTGCCACTTTGACTCTATTCCAGTGAATTTGTTGTCCAGGGTTGAAAGTGATTTGCAGACATCTTCTGCCGTGTGGGCACACAATAGTGTCCCCTTTCATTGGGACATAATGGGCATTGTTAGGGATTAGACCCTCTGAGCTGACAACATTTAGGAGACGCAGTTTAAATACTACAGGCAGGCACCATAATGACAACTGGTTTATGAAAATGTATTGTATAAACTGTATATAAATACAGGGATTTCAAATTTTTGGCTGTGAATCTTTCTAAATACTTATTGAACTTGTAGGCAGTGCCTAACACTGAATTTGTCTTCAATCTGAATAATAAAGTGGTGAATTGCTACTAGGAACTGTTTAAATCATCCTTTATTAAACCACATTACAATATATAAAACGGTTCCTGTAATTTGTAATGAACAATTAACCAGATTTGAGGTGTTTGCTAGTGAGCCTTCCAGGTAGGAGGACCCACCAAGGTCATGGGCCTGCTCTTCACTACGGTTGTGCACCCTGCTTTTATGTGTGTGTGTGGCCCATATATGTGAAGTACAAATGACCTATATTTCTACTAATTGTTCATTACAAACTACAGGAACTAACTGTTTTATATTGTGATGTGGTTTAAGAAATGTAAGTATGCACCACTTTGTGATTTTTATTTTTTTCTAAAAAAAATATCTATTTGGGCATAGTGAGGATACAAAGTATATAAAATGCATAAAATTCTAACCCAAATTATACAACACAACTCTAATATTTTATATTTGACTGGTAATTTCACATACTCTTCTTTTTTTTCCAATCTCCCTTTGTCTATCACTTTCTTCCTTTCTTTCGTCTCTGTGTCTCTCCTCTCTTCCTCAATTGTAATTGCTGAACAAAATTGACCAAAGAACAGGAGCATGTATAGTAAGATTTACATTGAGGCAATAATATTTTACATGAGGTGAATAAGTGTCACTAAATCATGTAATGTCCTATTGGGCAGGTTCATCAAGTAGCGAGACTGAGACAACTTTATTACAATGTAGAGATGCTTTCTCTTGTGAAACATATCTATACTGATCAATCAAAATATTTTATTATTACATTAGTACTATTTATGGCCATAGATTTTAATTTATTGGTGCAGAATTTATTTATTGCTTACACAACTGCAGTTTTTGAAGATCATAGTAGACTTTGGTATAACATTGTGTTCATGTTATTATCTAAATATTATGTGTTTGTATGAGAAACTAGCTTTGGAAATGTTACCTGCAGAGCAGATTGTAATGATTAGTGATGCAATATTGATGTGTTTACAAAATAGGTCCTTTAGTCATTTGATTATATTACTAAAATTGTAAGGACGACAATGCTGTTTGCCCACCTCTCCCTCCCTTGTGTGTCCTTTGATTGGTGAGTGTAAGTTAACAGTGGGCATCCTAAACAATTAGCTCTTAGTACCACATAGGATGGACATTGCCACCTGCTTGATGAAGGTTATTTTATATTTAAAAGCTCTGAGGATTTGGAAACAACTAGATGTTTTTCTAGCAACAATTGGAAATAGCTACCCCTCAATAAAGTCAGGGATTTGTAAAAAGTGTATATATACTTAATTAATCAGAAGGAAATACTGTAGTAGAGTATGGGTAGAGATTGATCCTCCTCAGAGGGAATATATTTCTTCTCTTTGTGTGTTTTTTGAGCAGATGGTGCTGAACATGTGTTGAGTCCCGGTTATTGAATTGTCTACATAAACGATAGTTTTATGTCATGCTGATTTATTTTCTGGCTGTACTTCCATTCAGCAAACATGGAGGGACATCTATGTTAGTTTGCAAATTGAAAATATTTTATCTGTAGCAGGTTATTGATGTGTGTGATACTAGGTACATATTCTTACCAACAGGTAATGTTGTTGTTGTTTTATGTAGAACATCTTCATACTGAGACACAGGTTTGATCATTCATAACCATCTTATTTTTACATGACATTAGTCTAACCATTTTTCTTTAGAACAACCCTATTTACATAATGGAGAACTTTTTTTTTTTTTTAAAGTGCTCTTCTGTTGTAATGTAGTAACAGAGAATACTATTACATTTTACAAAAAAGGTGTACTATCGATTTGTGTCTGCCAATTAAAGCTCTTTACTTTTACTAATATACCAGACTGGTCTATTTAATTGTTGTTTTAAAGCATCCCATATATTCTTCAACCTGCTCTGTATAACCGACGACCCCCTCTTGAAGGCCCTTGAAGGGTTGTTTTAATGCAAACATGTTTACATTACATTTAAAAGATGTTGTTTTTTAAAAGGAAAAAATAAGTGGTTTATGGTGTAAATACATTACATTATATTGAGACCAAAGTGGGTTGTGTTCTACTCTTTTATTGGAAACAAAGGGACAGTGAGTCTTATGGAAGTCAGGACTGCAAATTATTATGCGTATCTTCTGATTGAATTGAATGGGATCATATAGGAAAATAATTGGTCTCTCCGTGAGACTTTGTTTAAAGTTCCTCACAATTCACTTCTAAGATAAAGATATCTCAAGTACTGTCTTATATATCCCCTCTCTTGAATCGACAAGGTTTGTCCTGAAGTCAGACCGGATTTGTATTTTATTTCTTTTGTGTGACTCCCCAATGCACCCAGCCTGTATGTGCCTTAACACCATCCTATCTGCGTGTATCTCTTTTTTAAAACTAAAGCTTTGCCCTTGAAGCCATCCAACTGTATAGAAAAAATGCGTAAAGGGGTCTAATTGAGGTACAAGGAAATATTCTGTTTTCCTAGTAAAGTTTGAATAACATAAGTATTTGCATTCTTGGTTCTCACTATATTTTTTGTTTTTGAAATGTTATCCTTGGACTAGTCCTCTCAACCTAAGCTATTTGATACCTGTTGCTTTGTAATGTCAAATAACATACAAATACATTCTCCTTACAATGAGCCTTCATTTTTTTATATTATATTTTTTCAAAAATATAGAATATATTTCTGATAAACAAATTTCACATAATTTAGGTGGACAAAATAAATGGAGCTTAGAGAAATAGTCTATAAAAAAAACAACAAAAAAACCCACTAATTATGACTGTGGACATATTGCTGTTTTCCCAAGCCCAGGGAACCTATTAGTAGAGCAGCTGTTGCATCACCAGGAGGCTCCACGTTGACGGTTGTCTTAGGATCTCTAAACAATCATGACCATGATCTATGACCCTCCTCTGATATGAGACCTTCATTCAGAGAATGGAAGGGAAGTACACGTTTGGGGCCCTGTCCACTCTGCTGGAGACATTGATACGTTGAGCAATTTTACTGCTAGACAAAGCACTGTTTTTCAGAAAACAGATTATCTCATCTGAGAGCTACACCCTAAATCGCTTCTCCTTTTGTCTTATCTTGCAGTGGCTCACTGTCAGACCAGCGGTTTGTGTTTAACAGTCATGGTAAGTAGAGTACACTGTAAATTCCCTCTTGTGTCTTTGTTTGAACTTGCTTATTCCATCAATTAACCTTTGGTGCTGTGATACTTTCTCAGCCAGTAATCCTGCTGTATCATGCCAGGTCCATATTTACACACATTTAAAGCATATCTGACAGTGAAGTACTGGCATGAAATCGCTGAGGCATTGCGGGAACTCGATCACTTTATTTGCTTTACTTGTAGGAAGTGCCTAAAAATATGCATTGCAAATGACAGGCGATTGCTTTGGTTTGAGTCAATTAACCATGATATTTACACTGAGGATCAAGCTGTCTGTTAATGTATAGTCATTTCTGCCTGACAAATCTCATGACCAGCGGCTCCTAAAATTTTAATGCTGGCTCCTAACTTTTTAGTTATTATACATATGATTTTATATATTACCCCTTCCCCATCCTTTCACTAACCAGGATATATATATATATATATATATATATATATATATATATATATTGCTATGCCTAAAACTGTGAAATATAGTAAGCATATGCTTTAAAGGAGCCATGTTTAAGATGGTTTGGATTGACGGTGATGGTGCATTATGTGGTCTCATTTGCATGTCCCGTCCAGTTATCCCAGAGTGCAGTGCATATACTATATTTTGGAGAAATTTGAGCAGGAAATAAGTTTTTATTAACTTATTTTTTAGACATTCAAATAGCATCACTCATGTACTATTCTTTATTTGTACTACTGTTCTTTTTACGGTGGAGGGCTTCTATCACTCTTAGCCCACCATATGTGAAAAAATTGCTGTATAGAACTACTCTCTACAACAAACCAGGCACTCGCACCACACTGAGGATCGGCAGTAACCGTGAAACAGTGCTGTATGTGGTTAAGTGACCTGGTTTGTGAAAAATCCATACATTGCTATGCCTAAAACTGTGAAATATAGTATGCTGAAAAGGAGCCATGTTTAAAATGTTTTGGATTGACAGAGTGACCGTGCATTATGTGGTCTCATTTGCATGTCCCGCCCAGTTTTACATATACTGTATTTCTGAGAAATTTGAGAAGGAAATACGTTTTTACTAACTTATTTTTTAGACATTCAAATAGAATCACTAATGTACTATTGCTCATTTGTACTACTATATATATATTAGTACATCCATGTTCACATTTGAATGTCTAAAACAACAAACCTGCTTCCAGCTCAGAACTCCGAGAAAAAAAGTTATTACACTGCATTCTGGGAAGCTCAGCCGGGACATGCAAATGTGCCCACAAATGCCTCGCTCTTCAATCCACAGCCATTATCAAACATGGTTTCCTTTAAGGTTATGCCTGCTTTATTACACAGCTTTAATGCAAAGTAAAGGCTGGATTTTACACAAGCTGAGAGTCCTATCCATGTACAGATGTTTCAAGCTTACTGGCTATCATCAGCATGGAGTGGGATCTCAGCTTGTGTTGTGGATTTTATGAGTAGGTAATTCACCACAACAATCATTTATAATATGGTGGGCAAAAGAGCGATAGAAGCCCTCCACCGTACAGTAGTACAGTAAATAAATACTACATCTGTGTTCACATCTGAATGTCCAAAACAAGTAAAAAAAAAAACCTGCTTCCAGCTCTGAATTCAGAGAAAAACTGTTATTACACTGCATTCTGAGAAGCGGAGCTGGGGCATGCAAATGTTCCCACAAATATTTATATATATATACTGAAATAACTCTGTAAAACATGTAATACTTTTTAAATTTAGTATTTGACAGACCTTTGTTTTCATTGTCTGCTTAAGAAACATTATGAATCATTTAACATTATAAATGTAGGTCATTAGTAGAATTAAATTGCCATATATCAATCCATTAATTAGCATTGTCTGACATAGCATTATCATAAAAATAAGATTGAACTGTTGCCAAAAATGAGACACCGTGGGTCAGAATGAATATGCAGTATGTAGCTTGTCTAGGCAACAAGCAGAGGTTACATACATTCCAAGATATGAGTCTTCCCTCAGGGTAAAGCCTGTATTTACACTACGCCATCTTTGCTCACATACTGTTGCTGTGAGATAAAGGGAACTTTAAAGGACCACTGCAGTTCAAGAACATCTCTTGTTTGTCAAGCATGTAAAAACTAACAAAATTATCAGCACTGTATGCCATGGACATACAATTTTTTTGTGAAAATATGAATTTTTGAAGATTCTGTTTGAGTACAGGAATCCATTTTGTGATTGTAACATCATATCCGGATAGCCATAGCTTTAAATATAAAACCCACAATCCAGTTCTAATGAGTTGTGGAGGAACAGGTAGAAGTCCAGATACTTTGTCTGATAACCCTCAGAAACAGGGCACTGTATCAAAGGATGCAGCCATAGATCTCCATTAATGTAAATGCCTCTCTCTCGCACACAATTTACACCAACATGTCAAGGACCCCTCCAGGGTGCTGCTAAAAAACAATCTAATTAAAAACTAGTTTTAAGTAGAATATATGTCTGAAGGGTTTGTTTTTTCAGGCCCATAGAAACGTCATGTCTGGCGCCTTTAAAATCTTCCTGGTTCCTAAGTTTTACATATTTTGTCCACTGAACATGAATGTGTGTTTAAATTGATTAATGTCAAAATAAAAATAAATATACTGTCTGGAATGTTGTCTTTACTAGATTAATAGTTGTTTGTATACCCTTATTTTACAGATTGTAGTACTTCTCTAACAGCAGGACATGGAGCAGAGGGGTTTTCAGCCACATCTTCTTGGGAGTGGATTGGTAGTACTGGGGAATCCGTCCAATGGTCGCCAGAACGAGCTCAGCTCAACGTGCAGGGCGTGTCATGGGCTTCTAATCACCAGTATGACCGGGAGTGGTTGGAAATTGATTTAGGGGAGAAAAGGAAAATAACTGGTGAGCATGATTATTTAGCTACTTATAAATGTGTCCCCACACCCATGATCTAACAATGAGGAAGATGATGATTTAATGGTGGGTACAGTCTGCTCATTGGGAGACTACAGACAGACCTATAGTTTTTAAAGGGAATTCTCATCTAATACACTCAATGACAGATTAATTCACAAGAAGAGCAGTATTTGTTCAAGTTCTCCCGAAAGCAAAGAAGGGAAATATGTGACTTTAGTGGTTCTTTTATTGTCACCATGTATTTGCAGAATACATTCATTAGTAATTTACTGTCTTCTGTGCATTAATAGCTTTATATTTCCAGTAATAAAGATAGTAAATGAGAAACTTCAACAATTTAGAAGATATTCTCTTTCTAAATAGATGGTTACTACGGCATTGTATCTAGTAAGGAAGACTTGTCTGCAGAATGTTTACTGTATAATAATAATATATTGTGTCTATAACATGGGTTTGTAGCTCTCTAAGCATGGGAAAATGTTTTACTCTCTTCAGCAAAAACTCAATACTGACACGGGGGGGGGGAATATGGATGTTTCTTTTGTTTAATGGCATTTGAAGTGGACCATCTGCTCCTGTCTGGGAGATTCACCTCATGACCTTTCTCACTTTGTTTTTTTGTACCAGGTATTGTGACCACAGGATCCACATTACCAAAGTTTAACTTTTTCGTGAAATCTTATATCATCAGTTTCAGGAAGGATGGGCCCAAATGGAGAACTTATAAGGGAGCTGTCAGAAATGAAGAAAAGGTGATCACCCACTAACATAACCAATATCATGTGTAGTTTCTTAGCTCTTGTCTAAAGGTGAACAAGCTACACCAGCTTGTGAGACAGACAGTAGTAGCTTACGTAACATACCTTGTAAGTTTAAGCAGTAGAAAATAAAACAAAATAATTATCCATTTTGCCCAGATCTTTTCCATTATTATTTCTGTTGACTGATCATGTTTTGTTTTTACTTCTACTCAAAAATACTTTTTTATTGTTTTGTTTTCCATTTTAAACACAGGTATTGGAAAGCAACACAAACTATCAGGATAAAACGCGCAATAACCTCATCCCCCCCGTGGTGGCTCGGTATCTGAGAATTATACCACAGGACTGGCACCAAAGGATAGCTCTGAAAGTGGAACTTTTCGGATGTCCATTAGCACAGAGTATGTGTAAAATATGCACTAGTTTTACTCCTGTGAATTCAGAGTTGTGGCTCTAATAAATAAATATGTGATAATGTTGTTTACTGTATGAAAAAAAAAATATGTAAAATAAAATAAATGTTATATATATTTTTTTTTATTTTTTTTATGTGAAAGTTCTGAGCTTATTTTTTTTTATCTGGCCAGAGTGACTATAGCATGACAGCTTTTAGTAGAAGCAGATTGAAAGCAACTGTAGTTTACACATGCTATTTTGTTCATCTGACCCTGATTCAGGGTTTCCCAGTCATTGGACTGACTGTCATTTATAAACTTTTTTATCAGAGAGTATCTGTCTTAATAGATGGGCAGAGCCACTTGATCAGTGGCTGGTAGAATTTTGTGCCAGGCCAGAAGTGGATAGTCAGACACCCTATCAGTCTTTCTTTAAAATAATGGTTATTGTTACATTTCAGTTTATGGAATATTGCTTTTTTTCTTTTTTCTTTCAAAATCAGCCTAATCCAAATATGTAGTTGTCTGGCAGCCATGAGAACAGGTTAGCTTAAAAGCCAAAGATATCTGGCTTCTTATACTTTGTTCTTCTGTCATCGCAGCTCACAACTCCTCCACTCATCCAATGTGGACAAACATCTGGAGAAATAAAACACCACGGAAAGAGGAGGAAACCATCACTGAACCTATACCTTCTGAAGAAGCAAACTTGGGTGAGAACTGGGCAGTTATTTCCTACTAGATATCCAGTCAGGGTCCTGAAAAACATGGCTGCCTCCTTATGCCCTCACATCGGAAGTTTGATTTTATAGGAGCCTTGCAATATAAGAAAGTTCTGCAGGCATTCACTAATGAGAAGCATTTATCTAGATATAGTATACTTTATGTCCCCTAATTCATCATCTGATCACATTGATTTTACTTTGTGCCTGATATATTTTGCAGTTCTACGCTGTAAAATATGGTACACCAGTGAAATAGCTCTTTCACTTTACACTACATTTTTTTCCAGTCTATTTCATTAGATCACATTGTTACACTAATATGAATCAGGGATTCTACCTTTTTGTAACCAGTTGTAAAGTTAGTAGGACGAGAGAAAAAATAATAATCTTCTTTTTAAACCTCAATATGTGTATTATTCCATCCATTAAAGGCAATATGAGCCATTAAAGATGTGTTAAAAAAGTCACAGAAAATGTTTTGCAAATGTCTACTGACTGAAAAGAAAGAATGGCCTTTGATTACGTCATGTAGCATTTATCCAAAAACGATGGAGAGCCTATGTAATAATTGTGCATGTCATGATCAAAACAAGAAGCTCATAATCTTAATTATGCTTATCTAATTACACTTTTATCTTTTATCTTTTAGGCTGGAAGATTATTGCTATCATTGTCCCACTGGCCTTAATTGTATGTTTGCTCATAGGTGGCATCTGCTTCTGTGCAACACGAAGGTAAGTTTTGCTTGTGTTTTTTTGATGTGCACATGCCACATGCTTTGCTAAAAGTAATACTATTAAAATGTAAAAATAAATAAATTATATATGTATGTGTGTGTGTGTATATATATATATATATATATATATATATATATATATATTAAAACTATAGATAATATCAAGGAATGAATATTATTTCCTGAATCTCTGGATCACCATCTAAGTACAGACTGATCAATTGCTAATGGGAAATCTCTGCCAATAATTCATGATTACCCCTGGAACTCTGGATCTATTGTGTTAAGTGTAATAAAATGTGAAAAGTAAAGACCGAGCATGCTCAGACCCCAGGGATTAACTACGCTGAATACATAAATTACTCCCTGGGGTCTGAGCATGCTCAGTCTTTAACTTATACAAAATTTTTCGAATCTCCACTGTGTCCCTTTAAGTACTAAACTCACTAATTGTGTAGTTTAAAAAAAATCCATTTAATAGTTACAGCTGCCAAGGTGTATTAGAAGCACCCCAGGTTACTGCTGTTCAAACTGTGAAATATCGCTTCGTATGAAGCTTGGTCTAAATATTACTTAGATCAGTGTTTGCCAAACCCCTCCTGAAGACCCACCAGACAGGCCATGATTTAGGCTCCTCTGCCTGTCGAATACTAGTTACCTTATTTTAGTTCACACCGGGTTTAACCTAAATCATGGCCTTTCTGGTGAGGAGGGATTTGGGAAACACTAACTTAAAGGAAGGAGCACTGAACTTTTCTACTACCAATGACATCTACAAACTGCTTATGCAACTGATCAGATATCTAGATTACCTCATTTTACTGCATCTCTGAAAGTACTTTATTCCATGCAATTCTTTATTTGTACCACTTGTGTTTGTTGTGGCAGTGGACAACTATAAGTAGGCCGATTTTCAAATAGGTTATTTTTAAGTATAAAGGTCACTTTGTCGATCTGGAGCCCCCTCTTTCAGTTTGGGATAACTAATGGAGAATTAATGCATTTCTTTAAAAGATTCCTATTCTGTCAGTCTTAAGCAGACCATAATCTGTATTCTTTTGTATGTGGACATATCTCTAAAAATACAGAACTGCTCACAGCTTGAATCTGCTTCAAGCAAAACTAATTAATGGGTCATTAATGCCATTACTACCCTTTTGGATCTCTACCTTGTTGTGATGAAGGGGATTGTGTACCTAAGTAAAAGCTGTGAGCTACACTATGTAGACTTACCCATGATGTGCAGGTTTTGTCAGAGAGGCCAGGCAAATTGCAGTCCAATGGAGAGGGAACTGACAACCCACTCTAGTATCTTTAACAAAATAACCTTATGTATAAGCCTGACATAACCGATAGATGTGCCTGGCATGCTGTGGCCCTTAGGGTCACAGAGTCTAACTCTTCTGAACGACTATATAAAATGCCATTTCCCATCATATTTTCAAAAACAAACAGGTTATACACATTAATGTTTTTTTTTCATTGCAAGGGTTAAATGTGTTCTTTTAATCCATGTGAAATAGCTTTTTGACAAGTCCAGGGCCGCCTCCTATTATTTAGCTGTTTCAGGTTCAGCCAGTGGAGGGAGTGTCTTTTCCATAGACTTCCATAACTCGGTTGGTGCAGTGCTCTGGTGCACCTTAGAATCAGTGGGAGTTAATGACATTGGGCCTCATTCAATTGCGATTTGGTCAATTGAATAGGGCTCTATATAAGCACATAGCATATTTTTTTTAAATAAGTTTTTAGGTAGTAAAAATCTTGCTTTTGGATAGATGCTTACGAACTAAAAACTTCTTTAAAAAAAATATGTTATGTGCTTATTTAGAGGACTATCAATTGGAAAAAATTGCAATTGAATGAGGGCCTTTGTTTTTAATCCTTGTAGCAGTATTTTTTCAGGCTTAAAAAACTTTTTTTTTAATTTTGCACATTGTTTATTTTTATAAATAGATAATAGAATATGATAACTTAATGTCTTTTTAAACTTAAAATGATTTACCTGCATCTTATTGGACACATTTTTTCTTTTATTATAAATTTTGTTGTATTTTCCTGCTTATTGAAACGTGCACACAGACTGTATCTTGATAGTTATAACTGTATCTATCTTTTATTTATGTTAATAGTATACTCTTATATTTGTCCTTCATTGCAGGAGGAGGTTAAAGACAGAAGCTTATAAGTCAACCGATGAACAGAAAGGTAAAACCACAATATGTGTACATTTGTAACCCCCCTTTTTTTTGTGAGTCTCATTGTGACATGCAGCATAAACTGTCTTTTTTTTGTTTTCCACAGACTGTTGGAAGCAGCTCGAACAGCCATTTACGCGACAGCAATCAAATGAATTTACTATCGGCTTCAACAATGACAAGGATACACTGCAAAAATTTGATCTAGTAAAATGTGACATGGAAGGTAAATAAGAAAATGAATATGTTTCCTCTCTTGTGTGTGGTTTTGAATAATAGCATATCAATTGTGTTTGTTTCAGTTCCTCCTTTTTGGAAGCTTTGCATATTGTATGTGCCTAGGCATGAAAAACACGCCCAACATTACCAGTCCTTAGGCAGCTTCAGATCAGTCAGCATACTGCTCAAGAAGTTTGAAAGAAAATGCCATACATGCAGAATAACTACATACCTAAGGACCAAACCCTAATCGTTCTGTTCATTTCTATTTTGCTTTCCACTTTTTTTTTTTTTTTTTTTCTCGAATCTCTAACTTTATTATTCTTGTTTTTTTTTGTGTTTTTTTTCCTATCTTTTTCTTGTTCTCTCTCTTCTTTTACCTTTGTCACTATATCAACAACAGAACTCAAGCATTGTAGCTGAAGAAATGTGCAGTTGATCGCATACATTCATTAAAATTTGTTTGGGTAAAACATACAAAATTGTATGAATGTTTTTGCATTCACACAAGCTGTGGTCCTACTTTTTCTTTGAAATCTGAATGTCTTCAATCAATGTATGGTACTATGTTGTGTGCCATAGCCATGTAATCTTCCATATTAGGAGCCCATACAAATGCACCACTTTTCTAAGACGTTGCCTGGTAGTATACATAAGATCTATGCACAGATAGGAATTAAACTATATACAAATGCAGTATCAAATAATTCTGTAATAGTAATATTTTTATAAAATGTTAGAAATGCTAAAATGGCCCCCATTTGAAGTAGTAAAAACTATGGGTCCTATGTTAATCCCTGAAAAAACTATTGCAAGTTCCCTAACTGAAGAGTAAACCCTACCTAGCTATGCTAATCACCCACCCCTAAAACATTGTGTGCAAACTGCTACAGGTCACCGCTACGAGTGAACTTCACAACACAGACGAAAAGCAAGGCATAAATCGCCATTGAGTTTTGCACTTAAAATAAATGAGTTGCTCCCTGACAATCTTGACACCCAAACCCCATGCTAAAAAGATTTTATGGATCACTTGCAAATCGGGGGCACTACCGTAATTGGGGAAAAAAACAGAAGAAAGATTTAAAACCATTGCTGAGTCTCCCAGAAGCATTTAAAATGACAGTATAGCACAAAAGTACTACAAAATCATGACATTTCAACACTTGACACTTAACAATCTGATATCAATATATGTGCAGTTATTGATAAGTTTGGGTGGTAAGGACTGGAGACACTAATTTGCCTCAGATCCAATGAGCCTAACCACATCTATACCTCTGAGAGAGAAGTTTTATTTCTTGGCTTTATGTAGACTATTCTTTTTACTCCCTAGGATCAGAATCGAATTTGTGTGAAAACTAATGATACCCGAAATACCTGCATTTCTTCTTTTACTGAATTATTAAGTATTTTTTTTTTTTATAGTAATAGTTTATAGACGTCTTATTTTGATGAAGGCTGCAAAAGAATAATATGCAATGATAGACTTTTATTTTTGTAGATTTTAATACTAAAAAGAAGCCCTCGCTTTTAAAGCCGAACTCACATTGGCACTTCAATTATCTGTAATTTTCTGTGTAACTATGTCGCCATCTAGTGGGGATATGTAGGGCAAGCATTACAGCTACCTGCGCTCTCCAAGAAAAAATCAATAGACTTCTCCAAGATTAATGTCACTGGAAACCAGATGAAGGATATCTTCCAGTTATTTATGGCACTAGGCTACAAAGTGTTTTTTGCACAATACCCTCTGCCAATTTTGACCTATAATAATTTTCCGTCGGCTCGCTGTCTGTATTAGAGATAAAGATAATACCATATTGTGGAAGGAACTACTACTATTTGTTCCATTATTGCCATTGGGATATTTATACTTTTTAATGTATCTCCACAAAAAAAGAATATTTTTCCTGCATTGTACAAATATAAAAAGGTATCATTCTCATGAGGTCTTAAAAATATTAAGGTTGAAGTTTTCTGCCAATCAGTCCTGTAATAACATAACATATGGGACTTTGGTGCAACAAAAAACCTATATAATGGTACTTTCTAGATCACGTGAATCTTAGACATAGCTGTTAGTGATATGGTCAATTTCCAGTCGTACCTAGCACTTCTCTCTTTGCTGCAGGGCTCCATCATTACGAACACATTTAGAATTAAATAAAACCACAACCTGTTGACACAGATTATATTGGTGTTGTACAGAAATAAAATCTAGGACTGCTATTTTCCGTTGAGCTCTAAAATGTGTGAATAAGGGAAATCTTAAGTTTTTGTCAAGTGTTCCAGTAAATAAAACCTCTAAGCGCACTGCAGTTGTGTAGGTAAGGAGGTGTGGTATTAGTGATGCTAGTGCTATGGATGGATAGACCATATTAATATATGTATTATCCTGCAGACATTGCTTGTACAGACTACCTCTCTCTTTTTATATGTTTTTAGATTTTCAGCAATCCCTGATGATGGCACTGGCACTGTGACCAGAAAAGGATCCACCTTTAAACCCATGGACACAGAGAACAAGATATACTTGGCAGCCAGGAGATAGAAAACCACTACGACTGCCCAAACAGGAAAGAGTAGACCGGAGTATGCCCTGCCCTCACCAACCCTGAACCGGAATATTGCCACCCCCCTCATAGAGCGCCATAAGATAAGGAGAAGGTAGTTTATCTCAGAGTCGGGTACAATGTCCCCGCCCGTGGCCCTGGACAGACAGCAGTCCTTCTCTGCTGGCAGCTTCTCCATGTCATCCAGCGCAGAGACAGTGGTGGAGACTTACCAGACGCCACAAAGCAGAAACAAAGAGGAGTGCGATTATGACCGGGCCCAAGGCCTACTGTGGTTTGGCTGCACTGGAAAATGGTGACTATCAAAAGCACAGATGTCCTTGTTGGTGAGCGATGGTTACTCATCCCCAAGGGATTGCCTGAGGCCTAAAACCCAGACTGCAGTTACAGCTCTCTTATGAGGAAAAGTGTATGCGAGCCTCCAATACCAATGTTACTTCACAGCTGCTGGACAAAGTTGTTTACATTTTATTGCCAGGACACAGTTGCTAACCGTTATAATTTGTCTTTAGAAACTGTATGGGAGACGGTCTCTTTCATAAGTCTCAGGCCTAGGTTCTTCCATGTAATAAGTGCAATGTGTACAGAGACCTTATTTAAGAAAACCATAAAATGTTTAGATGGTCCTTATTGAAAATATAAATTTTGTTATTTGCTTTTACATGATGATCTGTTGAAACGGAGACACTGACTAAAAAATGGCACAAACGTGACATTGTAAAAACAAGTACAAATAGTGGGATCTTTCCTGTCCTCACTAGTGGCGTGGCTGATATTCAGAGCTAGCAGACCCTACGCACAGGTTGGGACAATCAGCACACGTCTAGCGGCAAAGCGGAAATTATAGCCAGTGCCAGTAGTTTGTCAGACTAATTTCATTTGTAAAGCACAGAAACCTATCACAGGAATACATTTTTTGTATACTTTAGAATTATTTTTTTTTTGTATATGGTCTCACAATGTACTTCAGCGTTCATTTAGATTCACTGAGAAACCGTACGTTTCATGTTCCTTTTAAAAAAATTGTGAATATTTAAAATGGCAAATTGCCAGGATTTGTTTTAGTTGCTTGCACACAAAAAAAATATGTGTATGTATGTATGTATATATATATATGTATATGTGTGTGTATATATATATCTATATATATATATAAATACTATATATAGTATATATATAATATTATATATTTATTTTTTTAAATACTGCAAACTCGTGGATCTTAAAGTCACATTTTTATTTCAAAACTTTTTTTTTTTTTTTACTATTATCCAATGGAGTACACATTAAGGTTGGTGATTATTAGGGACTAAAGGTATTGAATACGTTCAGTGTTATACAATGGTAACAAAAGTACATTATCATATACTGTTTGTATCCAAAGTGGGGGATCCTTAATCTACCCCAATGATAAAACCAAGGCTTTATTATGTAGTCTACCATTTATTTATTATTTTAAGTTTATTTTTTTGTTTTTTTAGGGTTATAAATGAACAATTAGCATAAATCTGAACTTCTAAATTATCACTCCACTTTGCATTCCTAAAATCTGACATAATTACCTACTGCACAAGATAGGGTGCAGAACAAAAAAAAAAAAATAGTTGGTCATTATACTAAATTTTATTTAAGAGTCAGAGTAAAATAAGCATGGAACCCTAAATAACTATGTAACAAGTGAAAAATATTAGCAGCTTTGCGAGGCATGAGCATAAAACATAAAATAAAAAAGGATTTTAGCAAACTCTTCTTGTGCCTGAAAAAAATCCATGTTAGTGCACTCTATACCTGCTGAGTGTTTTTTTTTTTTTTTTTGTTATATATTTTGGAATTTGTTGACCTGATAGATTTTTTTTTTTTTTATTTCCCCTACATATACTTACATTTACTAGTAAACGTGCAAGTACTACTCTGTACCAGCCCCCTAATACCATAGAAACTATTACTATTATGGTAAGCAGAGTGGTTGATAATTTAGTATACAACTCTTATAGTGTTGTTCGAGTAGCTTATGAAAGAAAAATAATGTTTAGCGTTAAAATGTGTATATTATGTAAAGTACATGAAAAACAATCTATGCTAAAAGTACTGTTTAAAAGAAAACCTTCATGTTGCAGTCTTTGGCTGGTCCAAAGTCCAGCAGTATTCTCAGGTTACACAGCATAACTTGGACACTTCTTTAAGTGTATTCTTTAATGTATTTGTGGCAGCAACATCAATAATTGTGTGGTATTTTTCTCTGTATAGTGAAAGGAAAACAGTCATGCCACAAACCCAAGTGCATAAACTTGGGTCTGCCATTTTGTTTGGTGAAATAGTACATATCCAAAAGTGAAGAAGGCAAGGGGCTTGTTTTCAGAGTTTTTCCTCACTTCGCTTTCGATCATATGACACTGAACAATATGTTGCTGCTGCCCGGGGGTTAGAGAACTTTACACTCGCCCATTCATGTCCACATCTTTCAACATATGTATTTAATATTTATTTGGGAGAGGTTAAGAATTGTAAGCTGTGGATCATTTTGGGCTAAAACAAAACAATAAAAAATGCAATAAAAGGGCATATGATGCTATTCTTATGTATTTGTACATACTACTGTTTTATATTTTGTGCAATAGAACATTTGTGAAAATCATTATAAATAGTGTTTTAATTTCTTAAAGTATATGTACTCTGCAAAAGGTCACTTCATGTTATGGATTATTATTGTTCCTCCTATCTTTGACCTCATGCAGAGAGCCACACAACATATGTGCTCTGACCCAATTATTTTATTTACAATGCCTTTTGTCCAAATGGGTTTTACTTTCTCAGCATCACCTCTCCTGTTAAGTCTAGTGCTTAGTTAACATCTTAACCAATATGGCTTCTTACATGATAAAGAGAGGTATATCTCTCGAAAGCTCATTACTCTAATTAAAATGTTTCTCCAACATCGGTAATAATATAAATAAATATATATATATATATATATATATAATATATATATATATAGAATATATTATATATATAATTAGTTACATTTGTGTTGACATTTGAATGTTTTAGAAGAAGTCAAACTTATTTCCTGGGCAGGGACCAAATGAGAACATTATTCTGTCAAATGGTAATCTTACTCAAATCATAAATATAAAAGTGTTTATCAGTAGCCATAAGCCATTCTTTCTATAAAAAAAAAAAAAAAGCCATTTGACCCACTTGAGATACCTCCACTTTCTAAATGGGATTACCCCAACTTTTTTCTTAATGAAGCACTTGCCTTTCAGACTAATTTAATTGACAAGCTTAAAATGTAATGAAAAATAGTGTTTACTCAATTCTCATTCATTTTAAACATTTAGACATTTGGCAGAGTACATATATTTTATGTTTCTGGTTATGTTCAGTGGGGTTACTGGAGGTGTTCGAGAAAAATATATGTGAAAACTAAAAGTGTATATGTACAAATCTATGCAACTGAACATTTTTCAAAAATTGTAAGATGAGTAACATTTCTGTGAAATAAACCATTTCATTTTCTGAACTGGTTCTTCTTGTGGTTTTGTGTAGAGGGAACACTAATCTTAGCATTGGTAAGTAGAGTTTATTTATTTTTTTACCTTTCTTCAATTACCACACTATCTGCCATGAAATTTATGTTTACAGATTCCCAAAATCTTTCCAGTCTGATTTAAGTATAATTGTCTAATTTTTCTTATACTACTGTTTGGTTAATGTGGGTAACTGTTTATTGGCAGATATTTCAATGTTTGAGAATAGCAATGGGAGAAGGATTTTATCACATGACAAGTTTTTATAAATGAGTGCATCTGAATTTTCCGAGTTGACTATAAACCCAAAGACCTGTCTACTGTGTGAGCTGTGACTCTAGAACAAAATTAATTACATTTTTATAATGTTCATTGCACCATTTTTGTTCTTCAATCTCAAGCACCACTGTAGTTTAGGGGAAACATCATATGTTTGAAGTAACAACACTAACAACATTAGCAGCTATGTAAACCTTAAGCATAAAATGTTTTACATTAGCAGATTCTACATGTGGCTGAGGGATTCCATGTTTGTGTCTTCTACACTTTCTGCTATATTCAAGCATGAGGGGATAGGTTCTGCAATTTTTTATTAATGTCTTCTGCACTTTCCCCATCATCTTTTGGAAAAATTATAGTTTATATGAAAATTTTCAATGATCATGGCTTACTAAACTGATAACCTTGTTAGTCTGTCGCATACTTCACAAACATGATCTTTTTCTTAATCGATGGTGGTCCTTTAAGATGAAACTTAACGTGAATGTTAATTATTGGAATTAATCTCTTAAAAAAAAAAAAAAAAAAAAAAGTTATAATTAAATGTTAAAATGTTATGATTGTTTGCAGAAATAATAAACCAGAAGATAGTGTATTTAAAAGGTAACAATTTATTTCTTATAACAAATATGTGGTACAGCAGCAGGTGGAGGGCCATTATGTATCTCCTCCCACCATCCAACTTTGGTGAAGGCATATGCTGTGTGGGTTCAGAATATTGCAGGCATCAAAGCAGGAAAAGAGGCTGCCGATTTATAGCCATGCTCCTCTGATTTCTCATTTCTTGAGATCTGACATATTTTGTTGCCACTACAGTGATCCTCTGGCGGGAGACATTACTCTTTACTTCTATCTTCCCTTGTTAATGGGGCTTGCTTTCCACTTCATTACCATTCTCCCTCTTGAATTTATCTATCATGTTATTATCCTTCAGATCTTGATATCTGCACATCCTCCACTTCTTCATTTTCTCGATACATTTCAGTCATTATCCAATATTCTCCTCTTTATTCAAGCTCAAAGGTTCTTATTATTATTTCTATCTTGGTAAGTAACTTCCTGAGTCTTATTTCTGCTCATGTTTTACTATTAATCTAGGAATCACATTCAATGGTATTATAAAGAATCATGACATGCTTATCTGACTTCTCATTTTTCCCCTTCGCCCTCTTTCTTGAGAGCTCTGCCACTACAATGATCCTCTTGGCAGGAGAAAGCACTCTTTACTTCTATCTTGTTGATGGTGCTTGCGTTTCATTTCATTATCTCTCTTTTCCCTCTATTTTTTTCTATGGTATTATCATCTTTCAGTTTCTTGCTCATTTTCTCTATAAATTTCAGTCTCATTATCCAATGTTCTTTTCTTTATTCAAGCCCAAAGTTTCTCTCCAAATGATTTCAATCCTAGCAAGTAACTTCCTGAGTGTCATATCTGCCCATGCGTTTATATTAATCCAGGCATCCATTTCAATATTATAACAAAGCTGCCTGTGGTAGCCACTGCACATGAGTATTAAGGATCTAAAAACATAAATGTATAAATATGTATCTAAAGCAAATAATACAACTGTGTGCACTTATCATCCTTCTGTTTTTGATTTCTCCATATTCTCTTCTTTCTTGCTCATTTTCGCTATACATTTCAGTCATTATCCCTTGCTTTTCTATTAATCCAGGCATTCCTTTCAATATTATAATGAAGCTGGCTGTGGTAGCTACTGCAAATGAGTATTGTGGACCTAAAAAAAAGACAAATCGCATATATAAATATGTATCTAAAGCAAATATTACAACTGTATGTACACTTACTTGTCTAAAGCAGCCCACAATTCCGCTTTCTAATTAAAAATCGAAATCTAGTTCAATTAAGAATTTGGGCAGGGACATACAAATGAGCCACGTGCTCTTACTTTTTAGTTTAAAAAAAACAAACAAAAAAAAAAACTATTTAATATGGTCTATTGTGTAAGCCTGCAGTTATAACACCACTTTTAAGCATATGCATGAGTTGGCTAATCCAAGCACAGAAAGACTTGTTTCAATGTGGAAGCTGTAATGGTTAAGTTTGAGTTGAAAACTTCATTCTAAAATAAATTCATCTGACAGAAAAAATATGGTTTTAGAGGGGAAGTTTAATGTGAGTTTTTGGAATATCTGAACAAATCTGTTCAGACAATTTGGAGACTGATCATAGTTTGTGATAAATAATAATTTTTCTCAAATGCAGAAGTTAGTTACTGTATGAAATTTTTCTATTTATGAAATTGCTCTACAAACTAAATACCAAAATTACATACTCATCTGTGAGCCGACTACACAAACTTCCCTCAGTGTACATTATTATTTCTTGATTTCTAGAAACATTATAAGCTTATGGGTGTGTCAAGTATTTTTTTCCATTCAAGTTTAAAAATAACATGTTAAGCAGCATTCAATATCTTAGACTGAGGTCTGCAAGTATATATAATTGTTATAGAATTTACAGTTTAGAAAGATAAAATGATAAACCCTTACACTACCAGGAATTTAGAGACTCTTTAAGGTCACAGAGACTGGACCAATTATCACTTTTTTTTTATGTTGCTGTGCATCTGTTTAAACTTGATCCTTGTGAGTCTTTGTCTTGTATATATGGTAATCATACACTTTCTCACCATAAATTAATCTTCTGATACAAAATGTTTTGGATTACATAACAAAACATTCAAAAATATATATTGTATAAATAAATATAGTTAAACAGTAACTTACAAAATATGCCAGAGAATATTTCTACCAAAATATATATTTTAACATTTATTGATTGCCAACACAGACTAGAATCTAGCAAGAGCAAAGAAAATATATTCTCGGTGGCACATCCTTCGCACGCTTGAACCGCACGCCGTCATAAGGGCACTGAGAACTGTGCTCTGATGACGCTCTGCGCTCCAGCCTGCCTCCCATCTGCCACAGAGGCTTCTCATGCTCGCATCCCCATCTTATATTTACTGGACCTGCTTGCTGGAGGCTGCCAAGGTAAGGGGCCGACAGTGTGCCATGTGTCACTAGGTGCATGTTGTCTGTAATGTCACTGTCATTGTGTGCATGTGTCACTAGGAGCATGTTGCATTGCATGTTTATCACTACATGTTACTGTCATTATTTGCATGTGTGATAAACATGCAATGCAACATGCTCCTAGTGACACATGAAACAATTCCTGGCACACTGTCAGACCCTTACCTTGCTAAGCAGGTCCAGTAAATATGAGATGGTGGCGCTCGCGCATGAGAAGCCTCTGTGGCAGATGGGATACCGGCTGGAGAACAGAGCGTCATCAGGGCTTAGTTCTCGGCCCCCTGATAACGGCGCGCTGTTCTGCAGTTCGCGAAGGTCGGGGTGCTGATATTCTCATGTTAACAGGTTAAGTTATTTCATAAAATCAGAGTAAGCATTTGTTTTTATTAAAGGAAACAAGATTGTGACCGTGTTGAATATACATTCCAATGAACACATAACAAGTCCATTTGTAACACCTGGAGAGTGAAGAGAAGACTTATTTCCATTGAACTCCATTGTTAGTTTTTTTTTTTTATAGCATTTGTCCCATTAATATATGTCATCTAATGCTCTCAATAGAGGAAAGAGATTTTTATTTCAAGGTACTGTTACAAACTTAAAATGTCATGCTTTTCTGCTCTACCCGGTCAAAGATTGGCGCATACCACAGTTATTTGGGTTCCAGCCTTAGCTCAGCCCTGAATCATCCAGAAAGTAAGAGGCTACACAACACATAAATCCCCACACCAACACAAATGGGTCACCTAGATATGATATTCTTGACACAGAATGTCAAGGTTTCAAAACCCCTAATAAGACGTAAAGCTTTCCTAGCTTACAAACAACATCCGGCTGTATTGTTTTTACAGGAGACACACTTCAAACATAACATGGTCCCTACATATCTAGATATCCAACATTCAACACTACATCCCAGGCCTCCAAAAAAGCCGGATAGACCATACTACTCCATAAAAAAATTTCATTCACATGGGAAGAAAAAAAAGATTGACCCACAGGGTAATTATGTCATCTTAACAGGTAAAGTCCTTGAGGTCAGGGTTACGCTTGTATCGCTATACACCCCAACTACAAACCCACATAATATCTTGATTGACCTACTCAAAAAATGTAAACAAATAGACCATGGGAAAATTATTATCGGGGGACACTTAAGTCTTACACTAGATCCTGTTCTAGATAGATCCAAGGGAAATCAGGATAACAGATATACTAACAAACTCAGTCCGATTAAACGCCTATTGGCTAATTTAAACCTGGAAGATGCATGGAGGGAACACCCGACTGAACTGCAATATTCCCACAGCTCCTCTTTCAGATTGGAATATTTACTAGTTGACACGACTTTGCCAAGCCTAATTAATGACACAGATATTATACCATCCCCATGGTCAGACCATTCAATGGTCAAAGTATCTTTAGACCTCCAAATAGACAATAAGCCACCATATACCTGAAGGGTGAATGAAATGCACTTAACAAACCCCCTAATAAGAGAACGGATCACCCAAGACCTGGACTTTTATTTTAACACTTAACAAAACATGGTTCAAAGATAGGCTGGGTATGGGCAGCACCCAAGGCCTATATAAGAGGGACCTTTATCAAAATAGCAGCCAACTACAAGAGGCAGTGAAGGAAAAATAAAAGAGATGGGACTGAATCTAGAACTCCAGCAATTGGAAATAAGTAACCAAAATAGCCCCACTCTGCAAATTAGGCGACAAATAGATGAGGTTAGAATTAAACTAGATCTTCTTTTAATCAGAACAGACAGAGAAAGCCCTTAGATGGACGCAGGAAAAATATTATAGTAAAATAAACAAAACCGACACCTGGTTAGCTAGGAAATTAAAAGCGAAACAAGCCTAAATGGTCAAGTATTTGAAGCCTTCTACACAAAATTATATAGTGCCACACCAAATATAAATATCCACAAAATTCAGGCCTTCCTCCAAACTTTAGATCTTCTGTCCTTGACAGAAGATAACTTTCAATCACAAAATGCTAATATTTCGGTAGAAGAGGTTAAAAAAAGCTATTCAAAAACCTAAAAGCGGGAAAATCCCCTGGCCCAGATGACTTTTCCAATCAATATTATAAAACATACATAGATACGCTGGCCCCACATCTTGCTGAGTTGTTTAACGCAATCATGGCAGGTGACCAAATCTCCCCGGAACTAAATTGGGCCAAAATTGTGCTCTTCCCTAAAGAAGGCAAGGATCCAACAGAGCCCAAAAATTATAGACCTATATCCCTTTTAAATTGTGATATAAAAATTATGGCCAAGATAATACAAAATCAGACTTTCTATCACAAATAATTCACAAAGATCAAGTAGGATTTATCCCGGGCCGACAAGCAGGGGACAACATTTGGAAAATCTTGCATCTGATTCACTACAATAAAATAACGAAAATTCTGTCTATTGGCCCTTGACTCCTTGGAATGGCTATATCTAATAGCTTCATTAACTAAATTTGGTTTTAAGGGAAAATTCTTCAACTGTATTAACAGATATTATAACAGTCTCAGGGCAACATTGAAACTTCCGGGGAAAGAAAAGCCGGTCATTTCCATACAGAAAGGCACAAGACAAGGGTGTCGCCTTTCCCCGCTTCTCTTTGCCTTCGCTATGGAACCCCTAGCCCAAGCAATCAGAACCAATACGGCCATACGGGGAGTCTCTATTGGGTTACACCAGTTTAAGATTTCACTATTTGCCGACGACCATTTGTGCTCCATAAGGAGGATCAATTCCTCCCTTAATGCATCTATTAGGAGAATTTGTTCTCCTTTCAGGACTCAAAGTCAATGTAGAAAAGACTGAGGCACTAAAACTAGACCTTCCAGCCAAGGTAATGGAAGCCCTATCAGATATATTTAAATTTAGGTGGTCCCACACACATATTAAATACCTAGGAATCAATCTGACACCCAACTTACAAAACTTGTACAAAGCCAACTACACACCGATGTACAGTGGATATAAAAAGTCTACACACCCCTGTTAAAATGTCAGGTTCCTGTGCTGTAAAAAAATTAGACAAAGATAAATAATTTCAGAACTTTTTCCACCTTTAATGTGACCTATAAACTGTATAACTCAATTGAAAAACAAACTGAAATCTTTTAGGTAGAGGGAAGAAGAAATATAAAAATAAAATAATATGGTTGCATACGTATGCACACCCTTAAACTAATACTTTGTACAAGCACCTTTTGATTTTATTACAGCACTCAGTCTTTTTGGGTATGAGTCTATCAACATGGCACATTTTGACTTGGCAAGATTTGCCCACTCTTCTTTGCAAAATCACTCCAAATCTGTCAGATTGCGAGGGCATCTCCTGTGAACAGCCCTCTTCAGATCACCCCACAGGTTTTCAATCGGATTCAGGTCTGGGCTCTGGCTGGGCCATTCCAAAACTTTAATCTTCTTCTGGTGAAGCCATTCCTTTGTTGATTTCGTTGTATGTTTTGGGTCGTTGTCATGCTGAAAGATGAAGTTCAGCTTTCTAGCAGAAGCCTGAAGGTTTTGTGCCAATATTGACTGGTATTTGGAACTGTTCATAATTCCCTCTATCTTAACTAAGGCCCCAGTTCCAGCTGAAGAAAAACAGCCCCAAAGCATGATGCTGCCACCACCATGCTTCACTGTGGGTATGGTGTTCTTTTGGTGATGTGCAGTGTTGTTTTTGCGCCAAACATATCTTTTGGAATTATGGCCAAAAAGTTCAACCTTGGTTTCACCAGACCATAACACATTTTCCCACATGCTTTTGGGAGACTTAAGATGTGTTTTGGCAAAATGTAGCCTGGCTTGGATGTTTTTCTTCGTAAGAAAAGGCTTTCGTCTTGCCACTCTACCCCATAGCCCAGACATATGAAGAATACACGAGATTGTTGTCACATGTACCACACAGCCAGTACTTGCAGATATATCCTGCAGCTTCTTTAATGTTGCTGTAGCCCTCTTGGTAGCCTCCCAGACCAGTTTTCTTCTCGTCATTTTCATCAATTTTGGACGGGAGCTCCAGTTCTAGGTAATGTCACTGTTGTGCCAATTTTCTCCACTTGATGATGACTGTCTTCACTGTGTATACCATGGTATATCTAATGCCTTGAAATTCTTTTGTACCCTTCTCCTGACTGATACCTTTTAACAATGACGATCCCTCTGATGCTTTGGAACTGCTCTCTGTGGACCATGGCTTTTTGCTGTGGGATGCGACTAAGAAAATTTCAGGAAAGACAAACTAGAGCAGCTGAACTTTATTTGGGGTTAATCAGAGGCACTTTAAATGATGGCAGGTGTATGCTGACTCCTATTTAACACGATTTGGAATATGATTGCTTAATTCTGAACACAGCTACATCCCCAGTTATAAGAGGGTGTGCAGACTTATGCAACCACATTGTTTTTCTTCTTTTTTTTTTCTCCCCTTCACCTAAAAGATTTCAGTTTGTCTTTCAATTGAGTTGTACAGTTTATAGGTCACATTAAAGGTGGAAAAAGTTCTGAAATTATTTATCTTTGTCTCATTTTTTTACAGCACAGAAACCTGACATTTATAGCAAAATGGAAGAATACGGATAGCCCTCATTGTTTTAGAGGGTGTCTAACTACTGGATCCTTTATACATATATGGTGGCTATGCCCAATAGCACAGAAAATATGGGCACAGATCCAAGCCTTAGCTTCTACCCTCTTTTCCCAGAAAACATAACTTACAGCAGAGATTTGCATAATAGGGGAGGACATTATTGACCCTTTCAAAGTCACAAAATAAGTTATTACAATTCCTACTCCTCGCAACCAAAAGCCACATAGCAATAAAGTGGAAATCAAGGACACTAGAATTAACAGTTATTAAATCCAAAATAAATTATATTGCAATCAACGAACGCATGTCGCACTCTATAGCAGACACAATCCCTCGATTTCTAGATATATGGGTCCGTGGGTGGAATACACTGGCATATCACTTATCAATCATTAACTTATAATTGTAAGAGATGTTTGGGGTGGGAGCCGATGACCGGGGGCCAGGGGCTTTGTGCTGCTTAGTTTCTTTAATGGCCTTTTTGATTTTGGCCATGGATATTGGGATATCCAGGAGATCAGAGTGATCGCTATTAATTTTATGGAGATTAATAGTGGAGAGAAAGCTATTAATTAAGTTATTCAATTTTTTATAATGCATCTTTGATTTCACTTAGTTGATAAATAGCCTTATCGTTTTCCACTTTAAGTTTGGGGATAAATGAATTTGCTCTTTGCGGATTTAGTTTTCTTGACAAGCATTGTTTATTTGCAAATGTAAAATATTTAGACTGGGTCTCTGCAGAACAGTTCCAACCTTCCTCCGTAGAACCTCACTTAAGTCCTGTTTGAGTTTGTGGTCTCAGAGGAGGCACAATTTTTTGGAGGGCTAAAATCTTAATGTTTAATTCTTTAATTTGGGCTAAGTCAAGTTTTTCAGAGAGAAAATCTGTTTGAATGCACGTGCCTCTTAGTACTGCTTTGTGTGCGCCCAAACTCTTGCGTGGTCCACTTCCCCATCTCTGTTCAATTTAAAGGAGTCTATAAGTGCCTTGTAATTTTTTTCCCTTGACAAACCGTCGTTAAGGAGGGCTGGGTTTAGGGCCCATGTTGGAGAGCGTCACTTGGGTAGTAAATCACTTAGAGAGATACTAACCAGTTCATGGTCTGACCAGGGGATGGGCCGGATAGCTGCGTCTGATAAATTTGAAGCTAAGTGTTGCTGAATTAAAATATAGTCAATAGCTGAGTAATGTGCATATTCCCTATCATTAGGATATAGCATCCGCCACATATTGATGATTTAGTGGCTGCAGGGATCACGGGAGGAGGTGTACATAGTTACATAGGGCCTCATTCTATTATCGGCCGTAAAACGGCTGCAAAGCTGCGATTCCTTGCGGCCGTCTTACGGCCCCGTGTAGAGCTACCTTTACCTTGCAATTCAATTAGACGGCGCCGCAAGGATATCCCCCTTACGGCCGGCCGCATATCATGCAACCGGCCGCAAGCTCAGAAAACTTTAAATGCAAATATAAATTCAAGATGGCACTGTAAAGCTCTGTAAATGCTAGGGATCATAATGGGGGACATGAGGATTAATAGCAACCCCCTCTCAAGCTTGCACATCAGCCCAAATCCGATATTTCATTAACGGTTTATTTTCCGTCCTGCAGCCTGGGCGGGTCTGAGGTGCTCTAAGCCCTCAAGACTTTGTCCACGGATATTTGACATGAATTAAAATAAAAATGATTTTCGGATTTGAGTGTAGGGGAATGTTGTGCTATAAATGCTAACACCCCCAATCACTTTATCGTCACATCAGAGTGCAGGATGGCTTTATTATGTGCTTAATTGTGTGCTTGCGGGACCTTTTTGGTGCAAGTAAGCTGCGGCTCTCTTTTAGCCTTGCCGAGAGGGTTCCCGTAGCAATTGAATAGCAACCGGGGCTTTCTTGCGGCCGGAACTATTCCGGCCGTTTAAGAGCAAAGGCTTTCCTGCTGCGCGGCGGCAGCAAGGGATAACAGGGCGCCGGCCGCAAGCCTGCCGGAGCCCTCGGCCGGAAGGGAATAGAATAGGCAAATAGCCTGCGGCCGGTCCTTGCGGCCCAGCATCTCTTACGGCCGATAATAGAATGAGGCCCCCAGTAATTAAGGTTGAAAAAAGACTTTCAGTCCATCAAGTTCAACCTGTTAAGATCTCCTCTGATCTGCAATATGCGGATTAGTTATTAATTAGTTGTTAAATAATTATTAATTGTATAGTATTTGAGGATGAATAAAGAGTTATCCATCAAGTTCAACCTTTTTAGATCTCTATTGATCTTTTTAATATGTGGACTATTTATTATTAATTGTTAATTGATCCAGAGGAAGGCAAACAGAAAAAAACAAAACATTGAAACTTTGCCAATTGTCTCATAAGGGAAAAAAAAAGCAAAATTCCTTCCTGACCCCAGAAACTGGCGATCAAATTTCTCCCTGGATCAATATTCCTTCGCTAGTTATCTAGGATAGCTTTGAATGCCCTCTTTATTCAAAAATATATCTAACCTCCTTTGGTAGAGAATTCCACAGTTTAACCACCCTAACTGTGAAGAACCCTTTTCTTTGTTTAAGGTGAAATCTTTTTTCCTCTAACCTCAAAGGATGTCCTCTTTTCAGCTGAAAATCTCTTGCTACAAAAGTTCACTTGACAAAGCCTTATATTGACCCATGGATGTATTTAAATAAGGTAATCATATCCCCTCGTAGATCCTTTTTTTAGCGAAAATAAGTTTAATTTGGTTAGTCTTTCTTCATAACTTAGCCCCTCCATTCCCCTTATTAGTTTTGTAGCCCTTCTCTGTACTTTTTCCAGCTCTAAAATGTCCTTTTTATGAAGTGGTGCCCAAAATTGTACTCCATATTCCAAATGAGAGCGTACTAGAGATTTGTATAGTGGCAGAATTATATTTGCTTCCCTTGCTTCTATACCCTAGGTGTAGTACCTGAGCTATCTTTTGCAGTGTCTAGTACTGAGTTCATATCGCCCCCCAAGATCCAAGCGGAATGTTGCCAATCAGTCATCAGGTCTGCTATTCTATGGAAGAAGGCTGCTTGCCCAGTATTTGAGGCGTATACATTTAGAAGTGAAATCTTTCGTTCATTAATAGTGCCTTGTAACAGGATATATCTCCCATAGTTATCTCTTTAGATAGATATACTGTATGCTTAAAATTCAGTCTCTTGTGTATTGAAGTATTGAAACCCCTCTTTTTTTCCGGAGGCAGTCGAGTGATATGTTTGCGTAAAGTGTTTACACAAATATTTTGGGATAGCGCTTTTTTTTTTTAAATGGGTTTCTTGAATTAGAACAATGTTTATACCCATGCGGTTGTAACCTCCGAGGGCAATCTCCCGCTTTATCGGTTCATTTACTCCTTAAGAGTTGTGTGAAGCTATTTTTAGATCATTACTCACCACCTTCACCGACGGAGGAACTTAGGCTAGGGTGTCCGGTATTTGGGCTGTCCCCAGTGGGAGATAAACCAGAGGAAGGTATCTATTCGGTGTGAATAGGAGTAGTCTTCACCAGGTAGGGAAGGGCGTAGGCAGAGCAGAAAGGGAAAAAGAAAAGGGGGAAGAAAATGCTAGAAACAGACATGAGAGGAATATTCAAAGTATTAGAGCAAAGTACAACAACAATACATTTTTCAAAACAATATGACAATTTTCCAGTAAATAGTTAACTTGTTACCAAGATAGTTTTATAATAGAATTGTGCAGTGGGTCGTCAGGTATGGCTCAAATTGGGTACGCTGACAACTCGCCTAAAGAAAAAAAAAAAAAAGAAAATATAAAGTGTAGCCCCTATGGGGCACTTCTAGTGAATACCATTAATATAAAAGTGACTTTATGATTGATTAGTTTCCAATTAAGTTAAAACATTCATCTTAGACCCTGGTCTGGCATCTATTCCTTCCGAGCAACCTAAATAAAATAACAATACAAGAAGTTAAGACCTAGTGGCCCTTGTGTGCAAAAGTTAGGTCTCTCTTAGCTCAATACAACGAGTGCTTAAATGGCTACTTAAAGCTCCAGTTTTTGAGTCATGGGACCCATGGAATGATCAAGGCTGTTTAAGTCTCATGAACGCTGTTGTGCTCTTGGGCGTCATTAGGAACTAGGGTCTGGACATTGAGTGCGTCACAGAGTTTCAGGCACAGGAATATCCGAAGATGAAAGTAGCTCTATTCCTTCTTCCATGTCGCAAATGGGGTAGGTTCTCCCTTCCTTTAAAACGTTGTTTAAATGGAAAATTCCAATTATATCTCCATCCTTGAGCTAAAATACGACACACCATGGTTGATTTACAAGGTAGAAGCATTTTAAGTTTCTGCAATTAGCAGATCATAGCAGATTGCTATTTTTCAATGTGGCCACTAGATTTGGATGTACACAGGCTGTCTTCTGCAGGGATGCAGCACATTATATCAGGGCAGTGTTTACTCCTAGTTTGCTGTTTTTATCACAGTGTGCTCATCTTTAAGGGTTCATATCGTCCTTCTCCGCTTCCCGTGTTATCTATTTGATCCCCCAGAGTGTCCAGCTACCATTTCAAGCAGGATATTATGTTAAAGGCAGGTTATAAGATTCAGACTTGCCTTCCTGATTAGAGGCTGCCTCGGGCCACTCAGTGGAGATCCACAATCTCCCCAAAAAGCAAGGTAGGAGCTATTAATGTTTGTCCAGTGTCAGGATTGATGAATCCAGCCTTCAGATATATACATGTAAGGTAGGTTTTTATGTTTGATCCATTTTAAAGAATGTTTTTCTTAAATCAATATAGGAGCTCAGCTTTTCTGCTTCAAAACACCTCGGCTGCTGGCTCCACCTCCCAGAGTAAGCATATATTTTCTGAATGAAAGCACCCTACAGAATTAATTAGTGACTGACCTTCTCTAGAAAAAATACAAACACACTAATTCATGCTGATAATATCTACTTTTATGCATCTAAAACTCAAAACTCTCATCAAAGTACCTCAAATATATGCTGAATATAAGACCAAATGTATTGAGAACACAGATGGGCAGACTATATGGGCCTAGTGGGTGCTGGGCTTTGTCAATATCTATGTTTAAATTCTGTGACACTGGATTTATATTAATCACAGTCAGATATATCTCCTTCGATTAGATGGTCTCTATCACCTCAGTCTTTCTCCTACATGCAGATGTTTCAGCTAACCTGATTGGCCAAAACAAATAATTCTAAATTTGATGCTAATTTAGCCTTGGTTTGGAGGGTGTTAACCCTGATTTCCAACTGTCCGAAATTACAAGAGATTTTGCAGACTTCAATGTAACTGTTTATTTTGGGATTTTTTTCATGCAAATTTTTTTTACACACACTATTAATTCTCCTCTATCAGATGCATTCATAATCCATCAAACTTACATATCCATTTAAGTCTATGAGCAAAAAAGTGATGAACACTAGTTTTTAATTAGAAAAAAAAAATACAATGGGATGCTTCTGCAGACCCTGGAGGGATCCATGATCCACTGGAAGTTGTGTGTGAGATAGGTGTTTACATTTTTTTGGAGAGCTATGCTTGGCTTAAATATTACAACTGGTCTGCTTCTGGACAGATGAGGAAGAAGAGGTGTAGTGGCGGTAGTAATGTCAATCAAATCCAGTTATCAAACAAAAGCTCTGCTCTTCTGTGTGCTCCCTCTTCCCCACCCTTCCCTACACTGATAACTATAAGCACATATATTTTTGAATAAAGAGGGCATTCAAGGTTATCCTAGATAACTAGCGATGGAATATTGATCCAGGGAGAAATTTGATCGTAAGGAAGGAATGTTGTGTTTTTCTGCTGTGACAATTGGCAAAGTCTCAATGTTTTTTTTTTTTTTTCTGTCTGCCTTCCTCAATTAACAATTAATAACAAATAGTCTACACATTAAAAAGATCAAGAGAGATCTAAAAAGGTTGAACTTAATGGACTAACTCTTTATTCATCCTCAAATACTATAATACGAAATAATTAATTAACAACAAATTAATAACTAATCCTCATATTGCAGATCAGGAGATCTTAAAAGGTTGAACTTGATGGACAGGAAGTCTTTTTTAAACCTCAATTACTATGTAACTATGTAACTATTAGATTGAGGGTAGAGCTATCCTAACCTTACTCTACCACTGATTTCTGTTGTGTTCTCTCAGGAGAAGATGTTTTCGCCAGACGTACATAGAGATCTTATTTGAATCCACTCCCACTCCTCCCTGGTTTTAAATAATTTTGGGAACAAATAGAACGGGGCTGTCATTAATAAAGCAAAACATTTATTAAAAATAAAGTCTACATCTATTTGTTTTAAACTGTGTACAGACAGTTTCCACATTATCAAGTGAAGTTCTTCAAAAGAGCATTATATAAATATGATACAGCTATACCTAATGCTGTAGATAGGCTCCAAGCAATAGGAGTGTTAAGCAAAACAGCTCTAAATGTGGTAATTTTAACATAGGGTAGAATGGGATAGGGGAACTCATGACAAAAATACACAATCGCAATAAAAAAAAAAAAATGTTTTATATGAACTTCAAACACCCAGCAAACATAACACTAACACAAAATGAACATTAGCAGAAATATAAACATTAAAATTGTGATGTTGAAGCTTCTGGCTCATGCTGTTTTTTTTTTTTTTGAGAATCAGAGCATTAAAAAAGGGTTGGCAAGCAAAACCATGGAATTACGGGTCAAAATAGCATTATAGTGAAACAACGGAGAAGGGTTAGGGTTAAGCAGGGTATATACCCCTTTTAATTCTGTAATTCTCTGTGTTCCTAGAAGACCAAGTGCTAAACTAAACAGTGTTAAATGGTCAATTTTAACTTAGGGTTAATAACAGGTAAACTCAATCTTAAAATTCCTTCCATGGTGTTTTGGAATGATACACAAGCATTAAATCAATGTTACTCTGGGATGTGTCTGGCAAAAACCTTGTTATATCCAATGGGGGATGTGTCAGGCAAAAATAGCTTAATAATCAGTGTTAAACAGGGTAGTGTTAAGCGAGTGTGCCTGTACTTTAAAAGTTATGTAATTGCTCCTTTAAACTATTTTTCTCTTTCCTATCTTCTAAACTGTACCTTCTTTTTAAGGTTTTTGGCCTGGATTTGTGGAAGAGGTTAAGGGTTAATAAACATCTATTCCTCAGCGAGACACGTTGTTTCGTCTTTCATCAGACTCCTAAGAAACCAGCAGCCGCTTTACAGACTCTCTACAGCTCTCATTTCATCTCCGGTTTGTTACTACATATTTTATTCCATCATTATAAGTTCAGGTGTATTTATTCTTTCTGTGTTTCTATTCTTCCCCTTTTCATTAAATATTTAAAATTAGCCATCAAAAATGATGGCAATAAAATTTGAAGCCTGGCAATGCTGTTTGCCACACAATGCGAGGCTAGGGCCCCTCTGAGAACCTTCGTCGCTCATCGCGAGCCTCTCCCCCTGTGCACTAATGCTGTTTGCCACACAATGCGAGTCTCTGCCCCCTCTGAGCACCTTTGGTGCTCATTGCAAGCCTCTTCCCCCCCGTGTAGTTTAGGGGCCTTGCGATGAGTGTTATTGTCTTGTGTTAAGTGTTACCGCATTGGGGCTCTTTTTTACTTCCTTCGGCCTCGTTTTCATCCTGTTACGTTTTTTCGGCCGACATTTTTTCTCTCGCTGAGGCAATTTTCAATTGTGTAAAAACTCCAAATATGCCTCAAATAAACTTGCAACCTCACTCACAGGCTCCCTGGCTCTCCCCCTGTGCTGTGTGTGAGTGTGTAAATTAATTTGAGTCATAATTGTTTGTTTTTTTTGCTGCTCCTTCCAGTGTCGTGGGTCGGTCGTTAAATTCGTAATTTTGCAAGGGCCACACTTGCATGTACGCCCCTTGATCCGAAGTCCTACGGGGCTCGCGATGAGCCCTGCAATGAGCTCATTGCAGCCTAAGTCCTATGGGCCTTGCGATAAGCGCCGGCGGCGCTCATAGCGAGCTCTGCAATGAGCGCCTTCAGCGCTCATTGTAGCTTAAGTCCCACGGCCCTCGCTATCAGCGCTTTCGGCGCTGATCGCGAAGGCAGCAGTTGCTTTGCGAGGCCCGCAAAGTGTGACGACAACTCGCAGTACGACAACTATACAGTGGATATAAAAAGTCTACACACCCCTGTTAAAATGTCAGGTTTCTGTGCTGTAAAAAAATTAGACTAAGATAAATCATTTCAGAACTTTTTTTAACCTTTAATGTGACCTATAAACTGTACAACTCAATTGAAAAACAAACCGAAATCTTTTAGGTGGAGGGAAGAAAAAAAAAGAAGAAAAATAATGTGGTTGCATAAGTCTGCACACTCTCTTATAACTGGGGATGTAGCTGTGTTCAGAATTAAGCAATCACATTCCAAATCGTGTTAAATAGGAGTCAGCATACACCTGCCATCATTTAAAGTGCCTCTGATTAACCCCAAATAAAGTTCAGCTGCTCTAGTTGGTCTTTCCTCAAATTTTCTTAGTTGTACCCCACAGCAAAAGACATGGTCCACAGAGAGCTTCCAAAGCATCACAGGGATCTTATTGTTAAAAGGTATCACTCAGGAGAAGGGTACAAAAGAATTTCCAAGGCATTAGATATACCATGGAACACAGTGAACATCATCAAGTGGAGAAAATATGGCACAACAGTGACATTACCAAGAACTGGAGCTCCCTCCAAAATTGATGAAAAGACGAGAAGAAAACTGGTCTGGGAGGTTACCAATAGATCCACAGCAACATTAAAGGAGCTGCACGAATATCTGGCTGTGTGGTACATGTGACAACAATCTCCCGTATTCTTCATATGTCTGGGCTATGGGGTAGAGTGGCAAGACGAAAGCCTTTTCTTACGAAGAAAAACATCCAAGCCAGGCTACATTTTGCAAAAAACACATCTGAAGTCTCCCAGAAGCATGTGGGAAAAGGTGTTATGGTCTGATGAAACCAAGGTTGAACTTTTTGGCCATAATTCCAAAAGATATATTTGGCGCAAAATCAACACTGCACATCACCAAAAGGAACAACATACCCACAGTGAAGCATGGTGGTGGCAGTATCATGCTTCGGGGCTGTTTTTCTTCAGCTGGAACTGGGGCCTTAGTTAAGATAGAGGGAATTATGAACAGTTCCAAATACCAGTCAATATTGGCACAAAACCTTCAGGCTTCTGCTAGAAAGCTGAACATGAGGAGGAACTTCATCTTTCAGCATGACAACGACCCAAAGCATACATCCAAATCAACAAAGGAATGGCTTCACCAGAAGAAGATTAAAGTTTTGGAATGGCCCAGCCAGAGCCCAGACCTGATTGAAAATCTGTGGGGTGATCTGAAGAGGGCAGTGCACAGGAGATGCCCTCGCAATCTGACAGATTTGGAGTGTTTTTGCAAAGAAGAGTGGGCAAATCTTGCCAAGTCAAAATGTGCCATGTTGATAGACTCATACCCAAAAAGACTGAGTGCTGTAATAAAATCAAAAGGTGCTTCAACAAAGTATTAGTGTAAGGGTGTGCATACTTATGCAACCATATTATTTTATTTTTATGTTTTTTCCTACCTCTACCTAACAGTACAGTTGTAGGTCACATTAAAGGTGAAAAAAGTTCTGAAATGATTTATCTTTGTCTAGTTTTTTTACAGCAAAGAAACCTGACATTTTAACAGGAGTGTGTAGTCTTTTTATATCCACTGTATATATGATCATATTTATTAGCAGTTTATTTTTCTTTTACAAAACTTCCTTAATTTACAGGGCATATGGTATTAGATATATTTCTAATCTTATACTTAATAGCATTTTCAACTTTCCTAAAAATGTTCCTCCATTTGCATTCACCATGTGATCTAACAAATAACATCACAACATACCTCTCTCCAGCTTGCTGCTGTACACACACACACCTACCTTTCTCCAGCTTGCTGCTGTACACATACACCTACCTTTCTCCAGCTTGCTGCTGTACACATACACCTACCTTTCTCCAGCTTGCTGCTGTACACATACACCTACCTTTCTCCAGCTTGCTGCTGTACACATACACCTACCTTTCTCCAGCTTGCTGCTATACACATACACCTACCTTTCTCCAGCTTGCTGCTGTACACATACACCTACCTTTCTCCAGCTTGCTGCTGTATACATACACCTACCTCTCTCCTGCTTGCTGCTGTACACATACACCTAGCTCTCTCCAGCTTGCTGCTGTACGCATATACTTCTCTCCAGCTTGCTGCTGTACGCACATACTTCTCTCCAGCTTGCTGTTGTACGCACACACATACCTACCTACCTCCAGCTTGCTAATGTATACACACACATCTACCTCCAGCTTGCTGCTGTACACACACCTACCACTGCAGCTTCCTCCTACACGCACATCTACCTCACCAGCTTGCCGCTCTACACACACCTACCTCTCTCCATCTTGCTGCTCTAAACACACCTACCTCTCCATCTTGCACACACTCTCCTCAGATTTTGCTACACACACTACTTCAGCAGCTCGCTTCTGTACACACAGCTATCTCTCTCCAGTTTGCTGCTACACACACCTACTTCTGCAGCTTGCTCATGTACACACACCCCTACCTCTCTCCAGCTTCCGGTCCTTTCCCTCTTCACCATAGCAAAATCTGACAGATGCAGTTCCGTCTTTGGCCGACAGATGGCGCTGACAGTTTTAGCATATAAGGAGTGCCGACAGAAGAGGCCTTGAGCTATGAGAGTTGCGCCCGGGGGGGCCGAACATAGCAATGGCCTCGCTGGAGAATAGTTCTTTGCCTTCCCTGGAACTTGATGGTGCCCGAAAACTCACAGCACCCTTTGGCGGATGGCACCTGTAACTGCAGCTGTCAGTGCTGCAGAAGAAATGTCCAGGCAAAGAGGGATAGATCCCAGCTTCCTGCTGTGTACACACACACACTCCAACTTGCTGCTGTACATACACCTACATCTTCTGCTTGCTCCTGTACACACATCTACCTCTTCAGCTTGCTCCTGTACACACTTCTACCTCTTCAGCTTGCTCCTGATTAAAGCTGCAGAATCTCAGACCTCACATGCAGAGCAGATCCTGTTCCTGACAGGCAGCCAATGTCTCTCCTAGCCAATAAGGATCAGGCAGTCAGAAAGAGGCAGTCAGATTTCCCCCATAGATCTAAAGCACACTTTGCAGTGCAATGCAGTGATAGGCTGCAATTCACACACCTTTTTGCAAAACAGTAGGAGGGAGTTGGCGGAGGGGGGATTAATTAGGCAAAGAAAGAAAACCATTGTAAATATTTTTTTCCACAATACAAATAAAATTGAGAAGCAAAATCAACATTGTTAGATTATAAATAAGTTGCTGTGCCAGGCACAACAGAATTGTATTAGCAAGGTAACTGGTCCTTTAAGTCTCTCATTTACATTTTCATTTTATGTTTTAAATTATATTTATTTGCCCACCTATTTGTTTCTCTTATATTGCTTCCTTATACCAGCATTTTCAACTTACCTGGAAATTTCCTCCA
This sequence comes from Discoglossus pictus, assembly GCA_027410445.1. Lineage (NCBI taxonomy): Eukaryota > Metazoa > Chordata > Amphibia > Anura > Alytidae > Discoglossus > Discoglossus pictus. Next base: position 221,848,286 of record CM050165.1, on the reverse strand, counting down.
TTTTGCTTTCACCATATAATCTAACAAATAAATTATATAACAACTGTGAGACAGTTAATAGAAGTCAATATCCATAGCAATAGGTTTATATTTTAAACATTTTTTTTCTGCAATTATAAATTAAAAAAACAAGTGACCTAACAAACAATTGTCATTAACATCAAACTGCTCCTCCACATACATTTCTTATATTAATAATACAAATTCAGCTCCTCAGCTCCCAGTGCTGTAACCTCAGGATCCTGCAGTGAGACAAAATGGCTGCCTTCCACCACACTGAGGTAATATATGTAATGGTGCCACCTAGTGACTGGAGGTAGATTCTCACTCCTGAACACACAACCTTAATACCAACAACTTTTTGTGATATTTTTGGTCGCCATTGCATGTTTGTCAAGCCCTGCACTAATTCTCTCACACAATGTCTCTATCTCAGTCCAGTTATTTCTATCATAGCCCCTACATCAGCAGGGCACTTAGGGCTTAGCTGCAATGAGCTTCAAAGGGGCTCATTTCAGGGGTGGAGATGAGCGCCACAGGCGCTTATCACAAGGCACGTGGGACAGCTGAGCGCCGAAGGGAGCCCGGTTCCTATAGATCAGTACCCGCTCACAGCCGGGTCCTACCGGTTTGTGTATTGCTCAGAATAGACAGTCAGCCCTAGGCTCTGTATCAGACTCCTCCCACAGCTGTGCATTTAAGGTGGAGTAAAATTGTAAGGCTAGCAATGGTGTTTGCCACACAATGCAAGGTTATGGGCCCTCTGAGCACCTCCGGCGCTCATTGTGTGGCTAGCAATGAGCACCTTCAGTGCTCATTGCAAGCCTCGGCCCCTGTATAGTTTATAGGCCTTGCGATTGAGTGTTACTGTCTTGGGTTGTGTTATTGCCTTGGGTTAAGTGTTACTGCTTTGTGTTAAATGTTAGTGTCTTGGATTAAGTGTTACTGGCTTTCGTTAAGTGTTACTGCTTAGGGCTATTTTTTAAGTCCTTCTGGCTAGTTTGACGTCCTTGGGACACGTTTGAATTTTTTTGCGTTTTTTCGGCAGCCATTTTTTTGCTTGCTTAGACGATTTTCGATTGTAAAAAAACAGCATATATGCCTAAAATTAACTTGCAACCTGACTCACAGGCTCACTGCTTCTCCCACTGTGGTGTGTGTAAGTTAATTTGAGGCATATTTGTTGTGTTTTTTTCATGTCTTTTCAGTTTGGTGGTTCGGCGTTAAAGTCATAATTTTGAGAGGCTCATAATGCGAGTATGAGTTTTTGTCGTTAGTCGTACAGATCGTAAGTCCCGTGTGCCTCAACTGCTCGCTTCGCGAGCCTTGCAGTGCAATGAGCTCCTTTGGTGCTCATTGCAGGCTAAGTCCTGTGTGCATTAACTGCTTTCTTCACGAGGCTCGTTTCAGGCTAAGTCCCGCATGCCTCAAGTGCTTGTCTCGCTTTGCAAGACTCGCAGTTCAATGATCGCCTTTGGCGCCTATTGCAGCCTAAGTCCTGCATGGTCGGCGGCTCACCTCCCTTTGCTAGGCTCACAGTAGTGTGACCAACATCATAAGCGTTCCCCACACTGACAACTATATATACTGTAGGAAATTGCACATAAAAAATGACTGGAATAACATTTTAAGAGTGGCAACGCTGTTTGCCACCCAATGTGAGCACCTTCGGCACTCATCTGCGTCCTCCCTTATGTCTCATTTACCACCTCCTCTCCCTCCCTTGTGTCTCATTTCCCCCCTCTCCCTCCCTTGTGTCTCATTTCCCCTTCCTCTTCCTCCCTTGTGTCTTATTTCCCCCTCCTCTCCCTTCTTTGTGTCTCTTCCCCCTCTCCCTCCCTTGTGTCTCATTTCCCCCCTCCTCTCCCTCCTTTTTGTCTCCTTTTCCTCCTACTATGCCTCCCTTGTGTCTCTTTTCCCCCCCACCTCTCCCTCCCTTGTGTCTCCTTCCCCCCACCTCTCCCTCCCTTGTGTCTCCTTCCCCCCACCTCTCCCTCCCTTGTGTCTCCTTTTTCCCTCACCTCTCCCTCCCTTGTCTCTTCTTTTTCCCCACCTCTCCCTGCCTTGTGTCTCCTTTCCCCCCTCCTCTCCCTCCCTTGTGTTTCCTTTTCCCCCTTCTCTCCCTTGTGTCTCATCCTCCTCCTCCCTTTCCCCCTTATCCTCCCTCCTTCGCCCCTCCTCATCCCCTCTCTCCTCACCTTGATATGGTGATCTCCTGCTGCTGCAGCGCTTCTTCTGCCTGTGTCCGGAACCGGCAAATGCTAATTATGTGACGTGCATTTGACGTCACGTCATTAGCATATGCCGGTATGATCACAGCAAGAAGACTCACGATGAGCGCCGAAGGTGCAAAGAGGGGCCATAGCCTCGCATTGCGTGGCAAACAGCATTACCTGGCTTAAAATGTTATTGCCGTATTTTTTTGACTGGCAAGTTGCTAGTATATAGAACTTTTTTTTTTTCATTTCTTTCTTTAAATTCTAAATGCCCCTAGCATTTGTTCCCCCCATCTCGCAAGTTCCTACGCCCCTGACCACGATACACTAAATAAATGTCACAAAACATTTATGGTGATAACTTGAACCATATAAACCTACAGCTCAGCACTAGAGACTAAACTAAATATATAAAGTAGTCACTTCTCCATAAATGGGCAATGTTATTCTACAGACAAATGTCTAAATATTTTTATATATTTTATTCTGTTTATAACAAATGATCTCTTACACAAGTGGAATCTTCTTCAGATTGCACCTTAAGGGCTGTTTCACAGAATATCACCATTCAGGTACTACTTAACCAGGAAGAAGGCCTACATGTGTGGGTTAGTCCTACCAGCTTAATATGTATATGCTGCAGTGATTATAAATAAATAAATATATATATATAATTGCTAATTGCTTGACATTCGAATCCAGAAGAGGCCGGTCTTATCCCCTCTCGCCACTTCTCCTATGATCTTTATGTTGTACAAGTTATTCCTCTTTTTGAAGCAGTCAAACAAACTTTTACTGACTGAGAAGCTCTCAGCCACATCTGGTGTTTGGCTCTGCATATCGACATATATGTTTCTAGCCTGCTCTATTTTTATGGCCTGGCTGAGAGGCATGTTACGATCCAGTTCATCCAGATGTTCAACCACTTCTCCGTCTCCTCCATGACGTAGCATCTGGATCGGTAATCTTCTTCGCTGAAGATGCAGTGTTGGTGGTTGCTTGATCTTGTCTTTGTTTTTCAATGTGGAGGTTGGCAACTTCAGATCCGCTCCAATGTCCACTTGGTGCTTCCCTTTCTCCAACCGGTACAGCACCTGGATTTTGACATCCAGAGGAATGCTCTGGTGCTATAACTTGCCCTGGTCCTCCTTGCGCTCACTCATGTTCTGTAAAACAGGAGGAAAAAAAAAATGAATGTAAATTTTATTAGACAATTAAGAATCACATTATTACAGGGAAAACAGCGCTATAGCTAATCAACTCTAACAGGGATAGCATTAAGTGGGGTATACATGTGTATATATATATATATATATATATATATATATAATATAATATACAGTATAAAAAAAATAGTTATGTATATTATATATATATATATATATATATATGTATATTACATATATATATATATATATATATATATATATATATATATATATATTATAGATACATAGATATATGGCACTGGAGGGTCAACAAAACATTGTTTTTGTCCTTCACCCCCAGGGGGATTTAGTTCTGCACCAGGGCTCTTCGTTCACTGGCTCCGCCACTTCATGTTTATTGATTCAGTAATAAGATCTATTTATCTTCTGCAACCCCCTCTTCTTTTTTACTTCCATCTTTCCTAGCATCACAGTGTTCTCTAGTGAATCCTGTCCTCTCCTTATGTGGCCACAGTCATAGAAAAATGATTCACAAAGGGTTAATTTTCCTTTCTTAGGTGTATAGAAAGGTCCAGGGCCAAGACAACCTGGGGTTATCTTGGTTGAAGTAAACAAGATGTTTTACTAAGATAACAATAAGCTAATACACACAATAATACCTGCTTTTGCAAGGACATCTCAGAAATGATTAAACCACAGTTGCAAGAGTGTAATCATTCATGGTAACTCTACACTTCACATCCGTATATAAAAGAGCGTCTTACGTAAATCTCTCCTTGATATCAAGCATAACCTCTTATGATGTTATGCTTTATCTAACATAACTTGGTCCTTTGAGCCGGAACTCTTTGTGAACTTGTCTTACTGTAAATTATGTTTCTGTCTCACACAGGTTTTTTTTACCTAACACATAGTATTTGAGTTTTGGCTATACTCTCAATCTCCCTAGTGAAGGGTTTGGTTCTATCTTCTTGCAGTCCATGGAACTCTTAATAATTTCCTCCAACCCCACAATTCCAAAGCTCAGCCTTCAACATCTCTATGTTATTACATAATTTTGATCATTTATTAAGCACATAAGTTAAATTGGTAGGGTGATAATATACTTGTAGAGCTCCTTTCTAATTCTTGAATTAGGTGACCTGGCATAATTATTTCATTGCCACATTTTGTCATGGTCCACAAAGGCTTTAGTATAGTCAATAAAGCAGAAATTAATGTTGTTCTGGAACTCCCTTGCTCTATCCATTATCCTGAAAATGCTGTCAGTTTGAATAGTTCTTCTATAGACAGACAGGATTGCACAGGAAGAAATGCAAAGCAGTTCAACATGTCCTTGTTTATGCTGTAATATCCCCAAAATATTTTCTAGTGAGGGAAACTTTGTTTCTCCATTAGAAAAAAAAACTGGAAAATGTACTTTATTGTAACAGATCTGTGCAGATCTCAAGTTCTTTACCTTCATACTTAAGAGCTACATCATTCATTGGCACCACTTAAATCATAGTTACTTTTGCTTCCCAAATGTCTTCACAAGTTTTCAGATAAAGGTTCTGCTAATATTCAATAGGACTTGTAATAGACTACTTTTAGGTAATCACTAACCAGGGATTTGCAGTGATGTCCACCCATTAATTAAAACAATATGTGATAGCAATGTCGTTTATCAATCGAATGCTATTTAAAAATGCATTTTTATGTTCATTTAAAATAAATGTATGCATCGTCAAGTGTAATTCGTAAGAAGATCATATTGTACATGTGGATCTACAGGAGCCCTTAAATTTAGTTTTTGTGATCAATATGTCTATTTTGATTAGTTATTTTGTGGAATGGTTTGTTTGGACACATAGATTTCGACTGATCCTTCCTACAGATGGAGCAGATGGATCCACTATAATTGCAAACTTTAGCATTGAAATTATTGAATATAGCTAATGCTCCATGATAATACATGGGATGGCCTAAACAGTCAACTGTGGGTTTAAAAGAATATTGGTGATAAGATAAAAGGCTGTTTTGGTTAACTTTGGTCTCCTTCAGGGACATTTGAGCAGAAATATGTTATGTAGCAAGATAAATTACAGTTTTGGCAAGTAGCAGACTTTACTGTAGCAAAATGGCAGCAAAATGTGTCTTTATCAATAATGGCCCAATGGCCCAATTGGTTTAATTAAATTAAGTGAGGGTTGCTACTGCATTAGCAGAAAAGGATCTATGGCATTCATAGAACCTTTGGGAAACAGTGATCACAACACAGTCTAAATTGTGATTGAATTAAAAAAACAAAACTGTAAAGGGCCAACAAAAGCTCTTAATTTTAAAAGGGCAGATTCTAACGGTCTAAGGGCAGCAATACAAAGTATAGACTGGGACAGAGAACTGGCAGGTAAAAATACTGAACATAAATGGACATTTAAATCTTTACTAAAAAACATATTTATCACCATATACCATGTGGGAATAAAAGTAAAAGGTGTAAATCACATCCAATGTTGCTCAACAATGATTTTAAGATCAAGATACGGAGTAAAAAAAAAACAGGCATTTAAATTATACAAACAAGAGGGGACAGAGACTGCTTTACGAGAGTACAAGGAAATCAACAAGGCTTGCAAAAGGGGAAAAATAAAAAAAATTGTTGCAAAAGAGAGTATTTAAAAAAATATATATATTAATGGGAGAAGGCCAGGAAGGAAGCTATAGGAGCATTACAATGTGAAACATGCCGTCTGATAATTAGTGGCCAGGAAAAGGCAGATGAGCTAAATAGGTTCTTTTCTTCGGTATACACAAGAGCGGTACCAGTGGTTGGGGCACTGCAACATAATGGGGCTACACTACCTTCGCCGAATAATTGGTTAACGCAGGAAGTACCGTATAAGCCGACCCGAGTATAAGCCGAGGCACCTATTTTACCACAAAATACTGGGTAAAATGAGTGACTCGAGTATAAGCCGAGGGTGAGAAATTTGCCCCTCTTGTGCCCTCTGTGTCCCCTCTTGTGTCCCCCTCTCTCTCCTGTGTCTCTTCCCCCTCTCCCTTCCCTGTGTCTCTTCCCCCCTCTCCCTCCCTCTCCCTTCCCTGTGTCTCTTCCCCTTTTCCCTTCCCTGTGTCTCTTCCCCCCTCCTCATTCTCAACCTCCCTCCTCAACCCCACTCCTCATCCTCAACCTCCCTCCTCATCATCCCTCCTCATCCTCAACCTCCCTCCTCAACCCCCTCATCCTCAACCTCCTCCTCCTCAATCCCCTCCTCAACCCCCTCCTCAACCCCCATCCTCATCCTTAACCCCCCCATCCTCAACCCCCTCCTCAACCTCAACCTCCCTCCTCAACCTCAACCCCCCTCCTCATCCTCAACCTCCCTCCTCATCCTCAGCCTCCCTCCTCATCCTCAGCCCTGCTCCTCATCCTCAACCCCCTCCTCAACCTCAACCCCCCATCCTCAACCCCCCCTCCTCATCCTCAACCTCCCTCCTCATCCTCAACCTCCCTCCTCAACCTCCCTCCTCAACCCCTCCATCCTCAACCCCCTCCTCAACCTCCCTCCTCAACCTCAACCCCCCATCCTCAACCCCCTCCTCAACCTCCCTCCTCATCCTCAACCCCCCCCGTCATTCTAAACCCCCTCTCCTCATTCTATCCCCCCCCCTCATTCTACCCCTCTAAATACCCCCCCCCCCCCTCTCCCTTTCCCCTCACTTACCTGCATCTGAAGCTCCTGCTCCGGCCTCTGCTCCTTCCGGTGTCTTGACGTGGCACCCATGTGACGTCACGGCATTAGCATATACCGGGTGCCGGCACTCAATATATGCTAATGACGTGACGCGCATGTGACGTCACCGCATTAGCATAATAAGGTATAATATACAAGAATATGTCTATTTGAACAGGATTATAAGTAGGAGTCAGCATGGGTTTAAGTCATGTCAAACAAATCCAACTTAGTTTCTATGAGGAGGTTAGTAGGAACCTGGATCAAGGCAGCTCAGTGGATGTAGTCTTTTGGGATTTTGCAAAGGCTTTCGACACAGTGCCACATGGGAGACTATTGTGCAAACTAAGAGATACAGGAATTGCAGTAAATATCTGCTCATGGATTGAGAGCTGGCTAAAGGACAGAAAGCAAAGCGTTGTTATAAATGGAACATACTCCGATTAGACTAATCTGTTAAGTGGGGTTCCTCAGGGTTCTGTATAAGGTCCCCTCCTTTTTAACATATTTATTAATGACTTAGACGTGGGACTGGAAAGTAGTGTCTCCATTTTTACTGATGACACGAAGTTGTGCAAGGTAATTCAATCAGATAATGATGTACTTTCCCTCCAAAGGGATTTACATAAAATTGAGGAATGTACATCTGAATGGCAGATGAGATTTAATATGAATAAATGTAAAGTTATGCATCTGGGAAGGAAAAATAGCCATGTAATTTATAATCTTTATGGAGCAGATATAGGGGTATCAGGTATTAAAAGTGATTTGGGAGTACTTGAAAACAACCACCTAGGTAACAGTGCTCAATGCCAAGCAGCAGCTGCAAAGGCAAATAAAATATTAGCATGTATTAAGAACGGAATAGAAGCCAGAGAAGCAAATATATAATTCGGGCCACTATACAAATCCCTAGTATGCCCTCATTTGGAATATTTATTTTCATAAAAGGGACATTTTAGAGCTGGAATAGGTACAGAGATGGGCTACAAAACTGACTTTCAACTGACAAGAGGATATCATTTGAGGTTAGAAGTAAAAAGATTTCACCTTTAAGAAAGAAAAAGGGTTCTTCACAGTAAGGGTGGTTAATCTGTGGAATTCTCTACCAAAGGATGCGGTGACAGTGGATTCAATAGATAACTTTAAAAGGGGACTGGATTTATTTATAATCCAAAAGGGCATTCAGAGTTATCCGGGATAATTAGAGATGAAGTATTGATCCAGGGAGGAATCTGATCACTAGTATCTGAAGAAATTGATTTATTTTTTTCCTTGGAGACGATTGGCTAAGTTTCACTTGTTTTTTTTTTCTGTTTGTCTTCCTCTGGATCAATAAATTAACAACTAATTAATTATCAACTAATCCGTATATTGCAGATCAGAGGAGATCCTAAAAGGTTAAACTCAATGAACTGAAAGTCTTTTTTCCACCTCAATTACTATATAACTATGAGCTTTCATATATATATATAGCTAAGATCAACTATGAAATAGACGTACTGATCCAATTCAGATTTACGGTTGGGTGTGAGACACAGGATGTCTCTGTATAAACTAAAGGCTAAAATGAATACCTGGATTTCGATTTTTTCTGGAGGACTGGATCTTTAGATTGCACTGTGATGCATGTATCACTTAGTATCACAATTATAGCTTTGTCGTTTGGGGAAATTATGATAGTCACTGAATTAGTGTTTTTGTCTTCAACAATATCCTATCTTGATGTGGGCTGGAATTTTATAGATAATAAAGGATGGGTTGGATTTTTGCAACATTAGATGTGGAAGCTTGACTTTGTGCTAGTGTTTGTAGGAGTTACTGGAAGATAAATTAGTGGAAATTGGAAATGGTTTACTTGAGAAAAAAAGGAGTTTCTAAAGTTCAAATATTCTTGCAGAAGCAGAATATTCGTTTTCCTTAGTTCAACCATAAGTTTCCACTCCACCAGCCGGCATGGTCCCGAATCTGTAATCTAATGGAGAGGATATTAAGGTACAGGGTTTGGATGGAGAAAAGAACTGAGTAAAACAAGAGCAAGGAGGTGAACAAGAGCAAGAAGTTGAAGGAAAGTGTCAGTCTGGATGAGCAGAAAGCACCAGAAAGAGACCAATTCCTATTAGAACCAATTAGAGGGGGGTTACAGTATACTTTTCACGTTCCCTTGTTTCTCATCATGTTAATTGTCCGATACAATCTACAGTAATCGAAAGGCTGCAGCCTTTTCAGCCACTCGAAAATACATTGTAGAAAGATCGACAACGCTCCAAGCCACTCTACCAAATTGGTTGATTGCTGCATCTCAATAGTATCTTTATCATCTCAAGTACTTTTCCTGACACCCTTGGAACACTACTTCACTAATCCAGCCAATGGATCAGGAGGTCATTGCGACCTTCAGGCCTTTTATCTTCACCGCATATTAAGCCAGCTGATGTTTTTTTTGGGGAAAAAGTATTCCATGATGCAGGCCATAACTAACATCAGTTTGACCTGGAAAGAAGTGACAAAGCAATGTCTGAAGGATCATGGAGGAAGATATGGCCAGAGCTGTGTGTGAATGTTCAACTTGAATAGCCCATCCTTGCAGAGATTGTAGACATGGTCAAAATGGCGAGACTGGGAGATGCCAATGCCCAGGACATTGAGGAGTTGCTGCATGCTTCAGACGAAAGCCTTACAAATGAGGACCTCCAACACCTGGCAGAACAGGGCATTCAGAAAGCCCAGGAAAGCAGCGACTCTGAGAAACACAAACACCTTTCCACCGAGTTCCTCATCAAAAGTTTGAGGTCCATCCAAATTTTTTTTGCAAGAATACTGCAAAATGAAACACTTTACAAGAAATACTTCATAATGAATCAGACCAAGAACACAAGATATTGCGAGAAACCAACTTACTGACTCAAAAATATCAATGTAGCTTTCCCGAATTAAAAGAACCAGTGGCGCTCTACTGAATGTAGAGGACCTTGGGAGCTTTACTTATTGAATAAAACCAGTGGAGCTTTAAACCATTACGGTTTTACCGTGATAGCTGCTTGATACTCCCTGTAAATTACATTTTTGTGCATAAATTTTATCCGGATTAAAAGAGGTTCCAGATAATCCAATGCCGGAAAATCTGTGTACTGTTTTACAGATATTTGAGCGCAAAAAACATGAGCCTAAGCTGAAGCACCAGAGCATACCACCGGATGCAGGTGCTGGACCACCTGGAAAGAGGGGAGCGGCAAGTTGATATTAAAGCGGATCTGAAATTGCCAACCTCCACCATCCGCACTATCCTCAAGAACAAGCAGAAGATAAAGTCTTTAGTGACCACCAGCACTACATCTTCTGCAAAGAACATTACCCACAAGGCTGTCCATCTGGACAGACAATGAACTGGAGCATCACATTCCTTTCAACCAGGCAATCATAATGGAGAAGGCGAGAAACATTTACAGCCATATCCAGACTAAAACGCTAGATGTGACAAAGAGCAATGCAGACAGTAGCCTTACGTTTGACCTCTTCAAAAAGAAGAACAACCTCTGCAACATAACCAGAGAAGAGGTAATCGCTGTCACGGAAGCTGCTGCAGGCTTTCCAACCACTTTCATGGACGTAGTGGAAAGAGGCAACTATCCACCAGAACTGTTTTTTAACATGGATGAGACTGGCTTCTTCTGGAAAGCGGATTCTAAGCTGCACTATTATATCTAGGGAGCAGAAGAAAGCATAGTGCTTTAAAGCAGTCAAAAAATAGCTAAACCTTTTTGGGTGAGAATGCCAGTGGTGACCTCAAAATTAAGCCATGCTGGTCTACCACTCAAGGACACAAAGAGCTATGAAGGGCATTGCTAAATCCAGATTGCCAGTCATTTAGCAATTTAACTTGAAGGCCTGGATCACCATGGTCATTTTCAAGGAGTGGTTCAGTGAACATTTCTGCCCTTCTATTCATTGCTATTGTAGGCGGAAAGGACTTGAGGAGAAATCTCTCTTGATAATGGACAATGCTCCAAGCCACCCTACCAACTAGACTGAGCTTCACTGCTGCTTCCCGGTGGAAGTAGTGTTCCTGCCCCCAACACTACTTTGCTCATCCATCCTATGGACCAGGGGGTCATTGCAACCTTCAAGGCCTACTATCTTAGCTGCACATTCCATCAGCTCATTGACCAGATGGACAGCCAGGATAACCAATCGATCATAGACTTCTGGAAGAAGTACACCATCATGCTGGCCATCACAAACATTGATTTTTCCGGGAAGGAGGTGACACAGCAATGTCTAAAAGCTATGTGGAACAAGATCTGGCCAGGGCTGTGTGGAGATGTGCAACCAGAACAGCCCATCATAGCGGAGATAGTGACCACGCCTGGACTGTGAGGTGCAGACGCCCAGTACATAGAGGACCTAGTCCAGGCTTCGTCTGAGAGCCTGATTAATGAGGACCTGAAACAACTGGCCCAACAGGGCATTGAGGAAGTTTCTCAGCAAGACTTTGTGACAAATTAATTACGTCATGGATGATGTGGTGGCAAATGATCCATATGCTGGAGCAGAAATGCAAGACGCATAATTTCTACCAGCATCTGCTAGATGGCCTCCGAAAAGAAAGGCAGATGTCATGTGACCCAGACAGCCAGGCTAGAGGATGAGCCTGAGAATGTCAACTTCTGCAAATTAAAGTGGATTGCTTTTATGTTTGCAATGTTCCTTTAATTTTTGTTTTATTTATTTTGTTTTAATTTAATTTGTTTTGTGTCTTTTTTTTCTATGCATTCCCCTATCCCTATCTTCCCATGTTAAAATGACCCCGTTGAGCATTTTTTCATGGGACCTATCTACAGTGTTAGATGGGTATTCCTGTATTTTTCTTTAATGATCACAGTGACACCTAGTGGCACATTTTCAGTATTGCACCTAAAAAACAGCTTCAGTAATTTCACAAATCTGCAAAATTAAATGAAAATTAACAAAAAATTAAAAAAATAAAATTACAGACTTAAAGGGAAACTGAAGTCACCATTTGTGCTTGGAACTATTTCATAGAGGATGAAAGGATAGCATTGTGAGCTAAGCTGCCAACTCATGCACTTGCAATTCAGGTTCAAATCTCCACAACATTTTTTTCTCTCTTTTCCTTTAAATAATAAAAATGTTAATTAGGTTATATTATAAAGCATTAGGATATATTATAAAGCAAAGTGAAGGCAGCTATGGATTTTGTAGTGGTTTTAAAATAATTATCAGCCAATATGCTTGTCAAATCCAACATTAGTCACATTGTTTTTAGGCAAAAAAAAAAATGCTTTTATATTCATCCAAAAATTCAATATTGGTCACAAAATTGTATAAAGCAGACAGAAACAGATAACATGGGATAAGTTCTTTCCTAAATCGAGTGCTAGTAAATCGTTGATGAAAGGACAAAAAAGACTTTGATCACCTGAATTGGAGTTACCTGATGATTTAATGAAAGGTGACAATAAACAATAAAAAAATATTTGAGCTTCAGCCTCTACATCATACCTTACAGTGAACAGCTTGTCTTGACTACCTGTAGTACTGATTTATTGGATCTCCCTGCAGTCCAAGGGACTTTAAGCAGTTTTACTTCACCACAATTCAAAGGCGTCAGTTCTACAGCACTTGTGTTACTACTGGGAATACCATAGCTTAAACTATGTGGACCATTGTTGATAGTGTAATATCTCTGCTTCTTAATCTGTCACTGCCTCCACTTTTTCCCCATCTACCTGTCAGGAACTGAGATTTGTCTTTTTAACTATGAGCAGCAGGCCAACTTTTGCGTGTTCTTCTTTCACCCTCATCGGTAGGTCATTTAGTTCATCCTCACAGTCAGACATCAGAGTAGTATTATCTGCGTATCTGAGGTTGCTATTTCTCCCATTTACAACCTTGTTGCATTCCTTTTTCCTTTCCCAATCTTGAACCATTTAGTTGTTACATGTTAATTTCTGACTGTGGCTTCTTGGTCCACATATAAATTCCTCAGGAGGAGGATGAGATGATCTGGTACTCCCATCTCTTTAAGAACTTGCCACATTTTGTTGTGATCCACACAGTCAAAGGACTTTAGAAAAGGCTATGAAGCAGAAGTAAATGTTTTTTCTTGAACTCTCTTGTTTTCTCTGTTATTCAGCAGACATTGGCAATTTGATCTCTTGTGTCTCTGCCTCTGCAGAACCGGGCTTTCACATCTCTTAGTTCCCAGTCCAAATATTTTCAGAGTCAAGCTTGCAGGATCTTAGGCATTACCTTGCTGGCATGTGAAATGTGTGCAATTGTTTGATATTTGCAACACACTTTGGCACTGACTTTTTTTTTTTTTTATTGGTATTGGCATGTAGGCTGACCTTTTTAGTTGGCCACTGTTGAGTTTTCCAAATTTGTTAGCGGAAGGCAAGAAACTCCTGCAGCCTTGTTATTAGCCAATTCCTAGAGCCAATCACACTTCACTCTCCAAGATGTCGGTTCCAGCTCTTTAGAAAAACCATTGAGGTTATCACTGCTGTTAAGATCCTTTCTGTATAAATCTGCGGTGTATTCCTGCCACCTCTACTTTATCTCATCTGCTTCTGTTAAGTCTCTACCATTTTTGTCTTTTATCATGGCCACTTTGGCATGAAAGGTTCATTTGAGATCCCTATTTTCTTGATGAGATATATTGACTTTTCCATTTTGTTGGCCCACACTATAAGCTATACCCACAAATAAAAGTATTAAAGAATAACTGATACTCTAAGTCTGATGTGTTTCCTCCTGGGACAACTTCAGGGATGACAAACAATGTAGAATATATATAAATTTGCATACCTTACCAGTTGAAATGCCATTGTTCACGACTTCCAAATCAAATAATACTATGGTATTCCCAGGGCGACAGAGGCGAAGATGGATAGATGAGGTCACTGAATCACTGAACATGAACTTGATGGAGATCAGAGGTACAGTGACTGAGAGATGCACTTGGTGTGTTGTGGTCCATGGGGAGAGTTGGACACGACTAAACAACAAATTCTTATTATATATTTGAGTGTATGTCAATTTAAAAGCCATGAATTAATGGAGCTTGTTAATAAGTCCATAATATAAAAATATAAATGAAAAACATATTTATAATTCCTAAATGTGCAAATTAAATTTAGTAATAACTAAACAATTAAATATATTCTCTTACATATAATAAAGTGCACAATGTAATTTTCTCAAACATGAAATAGCATCATATATTCAAATAATTATTCGCGTAAAACGTAATCTATACCATAGACACAGTACAATATGTTTACCGCACTATAATCATGACCAACTTTAACTTCCCATATATTCAATTTAAAGCTGTGGTAATGCACCCTATTTCATTTATTTAAAAATGAAAAATAGTAATATACATACCCCTGAATTGCAAAAGTTACATTTTATACACATTATTATTACTCTTTATTCACAAAGCACCAACATTTTCTGTTGTGCTATTTACAAAGAAAAATAGAGTACAGTGGGTACAAGTAACAAATTACAAAGGTATATACAAATTACTAAGATATGTAGAAGTACAAGTACAGGTACTGTGCAATACAAATATGAAACAAATGGGTCCGCAGACAGCTTGGTGCAACATGGATGAGGACTTTGAAAATCCAACCTCCATTTTTGGTCCTATGGGCTTGGAGGTTGGTCATAATGACGATCTGCGTTTCCATTGGCTGTTTCTGCATCAGGAGTTACGGGCTTGCTCCAAAGCCCGCAAATGCTACTTCCAACGGCAATGGTTTCCGATTTTCGCTATCGGCCCCTAACTTGCGGGCCCAGCCAATTGAATAGCATCAAAAAGTAGAGCAACAGGAGCATGCAACTCAATTACAGGCATTTAACTGTTTGCGATCGAGTTGCAAGCCCCAAATTGAATGAGGCTCATGGTTTCCAAGAGAGTGGAGAATTTGGATAGGAAGAGGGTAGTCAATTGTATCAAATGCAAGTGAGTTAGAATAGTGACCCTTTCACTTGGTGGTGAGAAAGCCATTAGTGACATCTGTGAGAGCTGTTTCTGTGGAGTTTTGTGGCTGGAAGCCATATTGGAAGGGGTCAAGAAGGGAGTTAGAGGAAGTGAATTGGGTTAGGTGGTTGTAGATAAGTCGGTCAAACATTTGAAGCCAGGGGAAGTAGAGAGATCGGGAGAAAGACAGAGTCATATAAGGGTTTCTTAAAGGGCCATTTACCTCGCTGGAGGTGCTCTTCATGGCTTGAAAGAGCACAAGAGTGTATGCTAGAATGATCTATTTGTTTTTTTTTTATTACACTAATAACACCTAAAAAAAACAAAAACAAAGTTTTAGGTCTGTTTACAAACACACTGTAGCTTGTCTACTGACTATTTCATGATTAATAACATCTGCCGACACTGTGCTGTGAAAACTCAGTGAAGACAAAGATTTATAGCAGGGAGCAGTTAACACAAAACTGACATTTTGCAGGTGTTTCCCTCATTCCTTTTTCTGCACAGATGTATTATTTAATGGTTAACTCTTGTCTTGCTTGTGCTCTCTGCACACAGTGGCTCATGTAAACAGAGATTTCTTTTATCAAACTCTCTGTGAAAAATGCACATATTTCAAAATTTCTAAAGGTATTTCAACATGCTTTTAGGAGATCTTTCATAGTGCTGTGCTCCAAGTTGTGTTGAATTAGGGGGCCTTTAAAAATGGGTGTATTTATGCATGTTTAAAAGATTATGAAATCTTGCTGATGTTTAGTGGGAGGGTGAATAGATGTGTAAGTTGGGATAAGTGTGTAAGAAAGTGGAGTGATTAGCAATGATGGAATTGGATCATGCAGGCAAGGTGAGAGAGTGATAGGACACTAGAGACTTCTTCCTCAGTTATAGGGTAAAAGGAGTCCATAGTAGACGTGGAATTTAGGGAAAAGCAAATCCTGGTTGTTGTCGGTTTGTTGAGAGGAGGGTGTGTTTGAGTTTTATTTTTAAAGTGATTAAGGGATTAATAAATAAATATATCATGAATTGAAGTGAGTTTATTACTAATGGAACGTGCATTCCTGAGAGCACAGAAAGCGGCCAAAGCAGATTTGTGACAGGCGATGTACGTATATAAGATTATCAGCGCTTTGGGTGTTATCAGACATGCACAGCCCACATGGCAGCAAACAGGTGAAAATGACTGAGAGGCCTGGTTTAGGGGACTTTTTTCTAGCAGAGGAATGAGTGATAACTGAGCTGAGAAGGGAGTGGGACATGCAAAAGGGTTCTGCTTTTGAGTTTTAAAGAGGAGATAGTGACTAAGGAAGGAGAGGAGCTTGTGGGAGCAAAGAAGTGGAAAAGAGAGCAGAGAATGTATAATGGTTATGTTGTTAGACATGGTTTATACAGTTTTTCATCAATGAAATTCATGGACTTTTCAAGGACTGTGTAAACTTTCTGCCTCTTCTAATAATTTATCTGACTGTAGCTCTTCTACAGTTTGTTGCAATCATGCTTTCTTGGTTTTAAAACCTGTATTTCATTTACACTTTTTCTCTTTTTCTCAGGTAGTTGTGCATTCCTTTTCACACGTTGCTCATCGAGGTAATGATGATACTTTTGGCATGCTCCACGAGCAGCAATTCTTAATTCCTTTGTTATCGGAACCTTTTCCAAACCCCCAGAGCATCTAATTTCATCCAGCACTAATCTTCTGGCGATGTAAGATTCCTCATGAAGATTCTCTTCTATATGCCTGTTGATAGAGAAACCCCTTTCAACGGTAGCTTGTCCATGAGCTATGACAAGTAACAATTTTATACCTGCACATAATTTATTATATTTTTGGGTATCTTTGATTTGGGTATACAAAAACGTATCTACACGTATTTCAGATGGGCTAAATACTTCAAAGTCTGGACATTTTGTGGCAGTGGTATTTAGAAAATCAAGGAATTCAGAAAGTATCGAATTACAATCTTATTCCCTGACTTTTTTTACGGTCGGATAAAATTGAAAGGATGTGTGTCATTTTTTTTTATAACAATTGTTACTTTCTGCAAACATCAAGCGTGGATCGATACAGGACATACTTCTCAAAATCTTATACTTAATAGGTGATTTTACAACAAGACTTTTAGTTATTGTAAAAATAAACAATTGGCACTCATGCTTCAATTCCATCACTTGTTTTTCTGAAACTTTTTGCTTAGAGATGGGTTTTCTTAACAGTTTGTCTCCAACGAATTTGCTCATTTAAATGTGGACTTCAATTCCTGCACACTTTCCAGTTTCATTACAAAAAAAAGTGTTAAAACACTTCAAAACAAGTGTTTTCAAATCATTTGCTAAAAAAGGTAACATCGGAGAATCGGTTTGATAAGCAGCAAGAAATGGCTGTAGCAGCTTTGCTACAGCAAAAAAAAAGTTTTATAAGCAATAAGACATCTTTTAATGCTTCTGACACAATCAAATATGATTTGTTCTTTGGTTTGGTTATGCTTTTTTTCTCAACAGATAGTTGAAGAACTAAAGTGTTATAAATTATTTCAATTGCGCTTTCCGCAGCAGGACAATTCTCAAGACACCTATGCTTACAAAACTTATATGGCAACTTCCCAGACTCTGAGAGTTGCAAATAGGCCTCTCTCCTTGCTGGCGAATCTTTAAACAACCAATATAGGATTGAGAGAAAACTTTCTATATCCCAAGCAGTAGAGGCACAGCCATGTTTGAATCTATTATGTAATGTGTGAAGACAACAGCTTCCAACATTAACTAGTAAACTGTTGTGGTCTTTTACTAATGCATCTTGTAATAAGGAAAATATCTTCCAGTTAACTGACTGGCCATCCATTGACAAGGTAACAACCTTGGAAAAGTTCAGTTTATTTGTTTCGCTACAAATAGCAGATAATGTAACCTCTGCAGTCGAATGTCCCATAAAAGCTGAAATACAATAGCGTGTTCTTACAACGTTTTCCTTACCATCCCAAAATCGAATGTAAATATTCATCTGTTTCTTTTGAACTGCAGTGTTCAGACTTGCATCAAACAGAATGCATTAACACATCTAAATGCAGCGGATTTAAAATATGGTACCAAACCAAAGCATAGGAGGTATGCACACTTCCTGGCACCACATGAAAATTGCTTAGCAATAGAACTATCCGGAAACAAGTACAAGAGTTTGCAGAATAATGACTATTGACTACTTTCATAGTCCACTTAATTTCCAGATGTAATACTTCATTGTTGGACACATAATGTAGAACTGAATTCTCTGCGACAGATGAACAGCTGGGACTTGATGGACCTACATCTGTTTGTCCTGTACCTGGTGTTTTTTCACTTTCAAAAAAACAGTTTTAGACTGGATTTTCTTGCTTTTAAAAGTGATACATGCATTCTCCCTTAAAAAAGGTTTAATTTTTTTTTTAAATAATTGAAACAAACTCACATGTAATTTAGATCACATATATAATTGTTGGTTTTGCGTTTTAAGGTCACATTTGCGTGTCTAATGCCAATATTCGAGCCTCGCAATTGGGAGGCTCGCAATTGGGAGCCTCGCAAGGCGAGGCTCGGCCTGCGTGCCTCGCAAAGCGATGCGGTCACCAGCCCCACCATCTAAGTCCAAGTGGGGTCCGGACCGCAATGAGTGCCCAAGGCGCTCATTGCAAGCCAGCACGTGTGTGCCTCACGAAGGCGCTCATTGCAGACCGGACTGCAATGAACGCTGAAGGCCTCATTGCAGGCCTGCCACATGTGCGCCTCGCAACTCGCAAACATTTCCAAGGTTTACTTTTAACACCCATCATTGTTGACGGGCAAGTCGCTAGGGTAAAATATACATTTGTTTAAAAGTTGCCATTTGTTTAAAAGTTTGCCTTGCTGTTTTACCTTGCTTACATGCATGAAAGCAGTGCCAGAAAAAATGTAGCTAGATCTAGCAGAAATGATGTAAGCCTAATGACAGTGAGGCTCGTACTGTGCACAATAGGGCAAGACGCACGACACATAAGTGTTGCCAAAACTCTGTTCTGCTACGGTGTCTCATGTGTTGCCATTTAAGCACTTTTTTTAAAATACTTTGGCTAGTTTTTTTATGCATTAGAGCAGACAATAAAAATTTACTTTAATCAGGGCATTGGAATATTCACTGTATGCGCAATACAAGCAACGTTGCCGATAAATCAGCATTCTATAAAAGTGGCGTTTCCTTCATTCTTTTACTCGATGTGTGAGGATTGCTTAAAAACAAAGATTACTTAATAATAATTAAATAACTTACCTTTCATATGTGATTTTAACACAGATTCTCCTATCTTTGAAATATCCTTTATAGCTTTATACTTGTCACTACAGGATTATAACCATGCACAATATTCGATTTGTGATAGCCAACACGGATTAAAAACGCATTTACCCATTTCACAACTTAGAAAGAGGGATTTTACCAACTAAGTTTGTTTGTTACGATGAATCAAGGCTAAATTTGGTAGGCTACTAGATGCGCGTGCGCGCATGAACTGCCAATAGTGTTGCCAACTCAGAAGTCCCTAAAACAAGTTGGAAAACATCCCTAGTTGGTGTATTTCCAGCGATTATGGAAGGAGAACATAATACTGTGGAGTCACAGGCCCTTGCGTGTTTAAAGTTTGCAAGGCTGCATGCACTGTGCTTTTTTGCAAATGTGTGCACTATGATGTGAACGTTTCCTGCCGCTGGCTTAGCCCCTAGTCTCCATAGTCCCGTTCTTCTCCTCTGTGCCCTCATGGCCCCTGTTCAGCTCTCTTGCAGGGAGTCCGGTGCTGGCTGTGCTGTACCCCTAGACCCCCTCCCTCTCAGCCCCAATGCTGGATACTCTCCCTCACCCCCTCTCAGCACGCATGTATCTCTTCCCATGCCCCCTACTCTCATGTTTCACCTCCCTTGAATGTTGTGCGGTGCTGGGCCCTAGATGCTCTCCCTTGCCCCCTGGTCTCTCTCTGCCCCCATGCTCACCTCCCTTGCAGGGTGTCATGGGCTGGGCCCGGTACCCCTCTATCACCTCCCACACCACGTTGTCCCTCTTGATGGGGAAGCTGATGCTCAGGACATGGTTGCAGAGCTTGATCATGCAGAGGATACCCAGCACCCGGTGCCTCTTCTGTTCCTCAGTCCCCCACAATTTCAGCGATGCAAGAGCAGTGTTGTAACGGTGAGCAGGCTGGTATCAGCGGCACAGGATGCCAGGGCGTCCCCGCCTCGCGACACCAGCTCCCCTAGGTAGCGGTACTTGACAAAGGGTGATGATTGACAGGGCACTACGGTGACTACAGAGGAGCGGCTGCCGCTGTGACAGAAAGTGGTGAAAGAAAGAAGAGACAGTGGGGGATGTGTGTGATGGTTACTCTCCTGTGCCCTCTGAGACGGCCACGCCACTGCATGGATGTAGTGTCATCTAGCAGTAAATCAGCAATAACCACAGTGTTATTAATAGTCCTGCGCTGCACAGGTTTATCTGCCTAACAGAGGTGCTCAAAAATAATGAAAAAAAGCAAACATTTTTTCCTTCTAAAAATTCAAGGACTTTGGACCTTTTTCATGTACTTTTTGGGGCCCTTGAAAATGTAATTTAAGTACTTAAGGACTTTCAAGGACCGCACACACCCTGTTAGAGACTAGATGTGAAGAAACTTGATAGAAGAGTTAAAAAGAGGCAGTAAGTTGTAAAGTAGAAAGTGTAAGGAAATATTTTGACTAAATCTGGTAAGTAAAAATCAATAAAACTTGTATAACAAAGTAAGCATTGCTTCCCTGGACTGTTCTTAGCAGAGGTGAAGTATCATTAATTGTGGTCAATGCCTGTATAATTCCCATTGCTACGCTTTAGAAGTTTGCTTAAAACACATGAACCATTGCAGCATTCTTCAACCATGCAAAGCCCCCTCCCCATGGTTGTATTAGATTTATAGAGCCTGATCAGTCGGCTGTGAGAAGTTTTGACTTTTTTGCCAATCCTTTAATCATATCCATTAATGCTCTGGATACAATTAGTGGATTTATGTTGTCCATCTATTTCATATATAACCAATGTTAAAAATTCTAACCTTAAAATATGTTATAACTAAAGTGTACCACCAGAATATAACCTACATGATAAAACAAAAAATTAAGTGCATTAACACAAGTAAATGTTTTTTGAAAACAAGATAATTTGTGTATATTTATATTCACAGAAAGGTTAATCATTCTGGAAAGTGGTCTTTTAGTTTCTAGGATTTCTGTGTTTTCTGCTAGTCACAATGTGTGTATTATTATTATTGTCTTTATTTATATCGCGCCAACATATTCCGTAGCGCTGTACAGTGGTATTGTACAAGGCAAAAAACAAACTTAACACCATATAAAGAATGGAGGGCCCTGTTTTTGAGCATATAATCAAATGCACATAGTGCTTGTTTCCAAGACACGGACACACAATTGAAAACTCGCAAACTTACAATCAAAGGGTTTAGGTGTGATACAAGAGGGTGACAAATACAAAATGGCAATGTGAATGCAATTTGTTTAGTCAATTGGAGGGGTCTGTGTCTTGTACTGTAGAGTGTGGGTGGGAGTGTTATTAAGCTGTGGAGTGTATGAGGAGAGAAGTTAATAAAAAAGAAGTTTCACTTATTTTGACATGCAAATGTACTCACAAAGGTACTATTTGTCTGATGTACTAAGTACTGTGGAGGACTTCTATCACTCTTTTGCTCACCATACATAAAATTAATTTTGGTTAAATAAACCATTCTCACAAAATCCAGAGGCTGACTTGGGAACCAGACCGAGGATATCCTAAAGACTTCAACAATACCATCTGTGGGTTTCCCGACTTGTGCAAATGGCAGGCGTATACTGTAAAGGAGCCATGATTAAAATGGTTATGATTAGAGTGAGAATGCAATGTGGACTCATTTGCATGCCCCTGCCCATTTCCCAAAGTACATCAGTCATGGCATCTGAGAAATTTGAGCAAGAAATATATTTAACAACTTATTTTCGACATGTACCATTTGTTTGCTATATCTTACACACGTAGGCACCTCCCCAGTTTGCATGTTGTACATGTATTTCTGTGCACTGGGTAATTGTTATACTTGACCTAGTTTCACAAACTTCTGAGATTTGGAAATTAATTGTGCTTAATGTTAGTCATGCGTTATATATTTTTTTATCCAATGCGAGTCACTATAACCTTTTCACTTTTCCTTAATGGAAGACTGAAAACTGTAAATTAGTAGCACAGACACACATATTCCATAAGTGTATTTATTTACAATCTTAAAAAAAAAGGTCAAACATAACTTTGACTGGATGTGATCATTGTTGCAACTTTGCTGCATGTATACTGCATGTGAGAAAAAGGAGAAAAAATATAAAACGTGGAGGACAACATACACAATAAATAATGTCTCGGAATACAGTTTTCTTTAAAAGGGATACAATATTAAAAAGGTACCTCTCAATGGGGTAATCCTGACCTCTAAACAATCCAAACCTCACCCAAATACATTTATTTTCACCTATTTGAAACTGTTAAAGTGGACTCACTTTAATAAGGTACTCATACAACTGAACATTTATTTATCTCAGTTTTACAAACATAGTATAATGTATTCACGAGACATGTTTACCACAACATTTACGTTCATTACTTCCAGTGGAAACTAGAGAATGAATTACATTTTTCTGTTACTGTGCCTTTTATTGGCAATGGTGTATACAGTAAGAAAGGCAGCACCGTAGTACAGCCAATCCATCAGAGACTAAAGCCGTTACAAAGTGGCCGTGTATACACCATTAATCGCGTTTAGTGCATTTATTTAACGGTGTGGCACATATTGGAGAATATAAAAGATAGACAGCGCAAAGTACGTGTCAACATGTTTATCATTAGCGGACTCTACAATGATTGTAACCTCACTGGGCACCAATAATGTTAAGAGGAATGATGACCCAGAACAAAGTATTCCTTATTTCTTTTTTTAAATTTTTGTATTTTGCCATTTCTGTAACGGGAAACGTGTCTTGCTGTTCAGTATTCTGGCAATGAATACATAGTTTAAATGAAATGTATAAGTACTCTCACTGCAATCATTGTGTATAACTGGAGAGGATAGCGATATAGTATGAATCAAAAGTAAGGAACCTAAGAAATAATATACAGTATAAAACGCTTTTAACAGATAAAGTTCAATTAAGTGACACCACAGAGAACATGTCACAAAACAGAAAAAAACGATATATTTATAAATAGCAATATAGCATATGTACATATTCAAAGGTCTCTTGGACAAATACATAGTGCAGCTGGTAAGGACAAAAAGAACCTCACATCACTTTTGGAACATGAACTGTAATCGATATTCTAAAAAAGGACTCATTTGTTCTTGGTGAGCAGTCGCTTCATGTTATCCTCCTGAAAACTAGTGTTGTCCTTCTCCATTTTTATATAACAGTCTGGTAAGCAGGCATTTCATGCTGATTGGTATAAATATAATGTCTATATAATATAGTAGGACTAAGATGCAAACTTTCTGCAAAAGTTACAGGAGGAACTGTAAAACTCAGCAAAAGCTTCTTAAATATAGTTAGGCCTCAGAGAAAACCCCTCATTTACAGCCAATTGCTGCTATAATCCCATTCAGTGCTGGGAATATTAAAGCACCTATTACCCAAAGTTTATGAATACCATAAAATACGTGCCATATCTTAAGTGAATGGATCAATGCATATATTAAACATAATTTAATGTTAATTTCTACCTATACTGCAACGAAAAAATAAGAGGAGAATATACAGGGTTTACTGAAGTACTTATTTTAGAAAAAAAGATTGAAATATCAAAATTACTGAAGGAGGTAACAGAAAATGCTTTACTGCAATAGGTTGGTCACAAAACACATTTTTCAAATGATTGTGCTGCTTCCAATGGGCACTTAGATTCATTATAAATAAAATATAGAACGTTTATTTAAACATTTAACAAAACAAACATATTGCCAATGGCATAACGTGTGGAATTCTAATCTGTATTTTTCCTTCATATTTTCTTTTTCAATGTAATTAACACCCAACTTATGTCAGTCAAATTGTTGCCAATATATGGGTTGTACTAAGAACACCTTTAAAATTGTACTCAAAAAGGCATCAACATCAACAGCCTTCTATGACCAATATGGAAGTCTAAACATTCCCAAATATGACAACCCTCAAAATGTTTGCTTTTCCTTCTGTGCTCATTTCATTAAAAGATTACCTGAAAAATGTACTGCATGCATCTGCTGGTGCAAATATCTCTTTGTAGGCAAATAATGTTTTGGCTTCAAGGATAATGCAAAAGGACTAGTGAGGAAGCAATGGGTAGAACTGAGGAAACCCCCAACTCTTACACATTAAAGGTGTTCAGATGCGAACAAGGCCACACACCCCTAAGGTGCACTGCTTACAAGTGTTTGTGATACCACTAAATCTAGGGGACAGCCTCCATGCAAGATCATTTTTACAGGTAAAGATGTGTGCAGTATATTTTTATCAGGACATTTCTATAAAACAAAAACTATGTTATGGTCACAGTGTCCCTTTAAGATGGAAAGAAAAGCTGGACACGCTTTCTATGTTAAACTGAAAGGCGCACGCTTTGGGGTTTACAAAAACAAGAAAACATGCAAGGTCAAACATTATGGCTCATATGGACACGGGAGACAGGTGCACACTTAGAATTGCTCAGTGAAGCCCTGAGGAAACCACTTGTGAGGCAACAGAAAAAAAAAAGCCTCTCTAGGACTCTCGCTTAAAAATTAGTCCACTTGGCAGTTGCCCCGTCCAACTAGAGTGAATATCGGTCTCTTCTGTCACATATTTTTTTTTATGACAAGGATTCAGAAGAATATGTTAACTTCGAAGCTGTGTCCCCTGAAAGTGATTCATTTGCTGGTTCCACATCTCCATTTTCATGTCCATCAATGTGCTGCTTTTGGTCAAAAACTAAAAAAAAAAAAAAAAAAAAAAGAACAAATAAAGCAAACAAAAGTAATTTACAAATTATAATAGTATAACCTTGTAACTTAAGTTATTCTAAGGCTGTACATGCTTTTGTAAGCCAGCACACAAGACACATATGTAACTAAATGCCAAATGATCTATACATTACTGAAAGATAAAGAAATCCTGAAATTGAACAAATACAATAACGTATGTAAGATCACACATGCAAGCGTAATGCAAGAATATGCAATACTTGCATGTAGGGGCTATATAACAAATACAAAAACATATTACAGATGATTGTTTAGGACTGCCCTCGCTGCAAAACTGGTTCATAAAACCGTGAAATAATTATTTTTATTGAGTCATCTGTGTCACATCCTGTTTGCCACACAAATGTTAGACTATTTAGATTGGTAACCACTTATTTAGCATTTCCAGACTTCCATGGTGTGAAGTAATAAAAAAAATGAATGTGGCATCCATTTTCGCATATACTCTACTGAATACGATGGCAGAATATCTAACATATACATAAACAGGCAATTCATGCACAATAAAAAGCATGATACAACATGGTGAAGGTACAATGGAGAGAAATTATTTGATTTACCTTGCAGTGGTTTGGCATCCCCACTTCCATTCATTTTACTAGCTCCAGGAGAAGAGCCTCCATCTTCTAACTCATCAAGATACAAGCGATAGCGATGTCCACTCTC
Organism: Discoglossus pictus; assembly: GCA_027410445.1. Lineage (NCBI taxonomy): Eukaryota > Metazoa > Chordata > Amphibia > Anura > Alytidae > Discoglossus > Discoglossus pictus. Next base: position 221,822,453 of record CM050165.1, on the reverse strand, counting down.
ATCTTCATACTCTACATTTTCATCATCTGAATCGATCTCGGGGGCAACATATACGACTTCAAACTCAATCTCCCCTCTCTATAACACAAAAAAGTATTCCTTTAGGGGATCTCTCATTAAAAAAAAAGGATATATATAAAAAAAAAAAAAATGTATGCAGTATTCTTACAGTGGCCCTTATCCTGTATCTGAGCCTCAAACAACTATTTGCTGCAATATTTATCAATATGTTTTAGCCACCAAAATATATATGTTCTAGAGCAGTGTTTCTCAACGGTCAGTCCTCTGATATGGTCCGGCATCAGTCAGTCCTCATGGAGAAAGTAAAATGAGTTGTGGGTTGAAGAACAGGCATGAATGTTGTTTGTACATTGAATGGTCTTCTCCTTTATCTCCTATTACTCTTAACTTTCAATTAACTAACCAATCCAATCCTTATCATCTATTCTTGCATAGGTTTTGACCTCTCATATCAATGTAGTACATATATTTTATGGTAGAACAACATCTTATCTTTCCAATTTATACAAATATACAATAAAATTACATACATATATATATATATATATATATATATATATATATATATATATATATATATATATATATAAAATAATAATAAATCAAGTGAGATGAGGGGGAACATAGTTCATTTCTAAACTGTTCCCGTCTTCCCCATTTCTTCAGGGATATGTTATTTATGTTTTGTAGATCTATAATAGCAATATATCTTTCAACTAAGTATGATCCATCGATATTGATAACTATTTCGTTCCATGAAGGCAGATTTTGCTGTTTCCAATACTTGGCTATTAACTTAAATTATTAACAAAATTTGAACAACCAAATATTTTTCACATTCTCTGAGAGAATCTGGGAAGATGTGTAACAGAACCAGTCCTGTTTTTTTTTTTCAATGGAGTTTTAGCAATAGATGTTATTTTATCCATACACATATACCAGAAGTCGTCTATTATAGGACAATCCCACCATACATGTTTGTGGGTTCCGAAACATGTGCATCCCATCCAGCATCTCCCCATTAAATGTTTCGGGATATATTTTCTGTAGAAAAGTTGGTACTCTGTACCATCTTTGCACCAGTTTAAAATGCGTCTCTCTCAATGTTGTACAAGATACCACTTTGGCGTTTACATCAGATGCTTTTAGCCATATTGAATTGTCCCAACTCATATAAAAATAATTTTCCCCAGCTTTCTATAATAGGTTTTACCTAAGTGGGAGCTTTTTTTTAATTAAATAAATAAATAAATAAATAAATAAATAATGTACAGTCTGAAATGCTCATCTTTTTCCCTTTTTTATTTAAATATCTATTCTCAAAATCAGTAATCTGTTTTATACAGACTATGTAAATACTTGAGTTTATTTTCTCTTTTAAGATGTTATAATCAAGCCATTTGGAGCTGGGTATATTAAAGTTGGCACATAAACCTTCAAAAGATTTAAATCCAATTTTGTCACAGAGATCGTTCAGCTTTATTAGTCCCAATGTATCCCAAAAATCACTTGGCTCTATTTTATAAATCTTCAAAATGAAGCTAATTGGGGTTGCCGGAGAGAGAAACTCTATACACCTGCTGCATGTCTTGTTAATTTTAAGCCATCATTTCAAGTTAGTTTTTGTAACCAAAGGAAGTTTAGCTAGTTTTAATTGATCAGGGTTATACCACTCAAAATAATCACCTCTATTACTACCTTTAGCCTATAAATGTGCAAATTTTGAATATTGTAAGGCATTTTGGGAAAAAGCACCATGTATGTAATGTTTTAAGCTCAGACAGGGTCCTCCACTCTTTTTCCATTTATTATATTTTGCTTTGTACTTTATCCCTTTATAAAGCTATGGAATATGGTGGCACATAAAATCGATATCAATATTTTACATATTACTTTTATTATACTTTAAGAGACGGAAATCTTTCATTATTCGAAAACTGATCTGTTAATTGGAGATGAAAGTTAGCCTACGGCCAGTTCCTGACTTAATAAAGGCTTCATGCAACCTGACAATATTTCTTTTACATACTATGGCCCTCATTCAAATGCAATTTGGCCAATTGAATAGGGCTCTAAATAAGCACATAACATATCTTTTTTAAAGACGTTTTTAGTTAGTAAGCATCTATCCAAAAGCAAGGTTTTCACCAACTAAAAACTTCTTTAAAAAAAATATGCTATGTGATTATTTAGAGCCCTATTCAATTGGCCAAATCGCAATTGAATGAGGCCCTATTTATATAAAAACCTTGACACACACACGCAAAAGGTAATGTGCACTCCCTTCAAAAGCTATGGTTTTATGTCACTGCACCTTTGTTTGCATGAAGCACACAGCAGGCTGCTGACCATCTGCTTGAGTTTGTACAGTGCGTTTTATACTCGTAAGAACATAAAAAAGCCAATAAGATGTTTATATTGTATAGGTTGTTCTGTCTATTTCTGGGTAACAGACTCCCTTTTAATTTAAAGTTGTTTTTTAAGCTATTTTAAAGTGCATGCAGCACATTGTACTAGCAATCTGTTTCTATGGTGAATCATTTTTATGCAAATTAATTGCTCAGATTACTAATTTGCTGTTTTAATGTGCTAATTATGATTACAGTCTCTGCGGCTGCAATCAACACCCCCTAATGTTATCATGGATTTATATTCCCAATTTACCCGGTTGAAACACAAAGTAACTACTTTAACCTTCCAATTCCAAGATAAACTAATTGTAAAACAAGTCATGGCCCATTTAAAATATAAACTGCATGTAGTAATGAAGATTGCGGCCTACATCACACAGTAACAAGATATAGGAGAGAGGAAAGACAACATAGCAGCCTAAAAGAAGTAAGATTGAATCTATACCTTTGTAGTATAAAGACTGACTCTGTAGCTCCCCAGTGCCGGCAGCACTCATGCAGGCCCAGGCCAAGCAGATATACACCTACGTCTATATGTGTATATATGTTTTCTATAATATGTTGTATTGATTCCACCTATATGCATTTACCTGATGTCAGATGCTGCCTCTACTCTCCATGCATCTATGTTTACGTTCAAACTGAGGGATTCATCTCATATCAGTGTTTTTGTGTTCTTTGTGCCTTATCAGTTTATCTGTCATTTAGGGATTATTTCAACTACCTTTCCTCAGTATAGATATATACTTTTGGTGGTGGGAGTGTCATGGTCTGGGCCTGCATGAGTGCTGCCGGCACTGGGGAGCTACAGTTCATTGAGGGAACCATTAATCCCAACATGTACTGTGACATACTGAAGCAGAGCATGATCCCCCTCCCTCCGGAGACTGTGTCGCAGGGCAGTACTCCAACATGATAACTACCCCAAACACACTTCCAAGACGACCACTGCCTTGCTAAAGAAGCTGAAGGTAAAGGTGATAGACTAGCCAAGCATGTCTCCAGACCTAAACCCTATTGGACATCTGTGGGCCATCCTCAAACGGAAAGTGGGGGAGTGCAAGGTCTCTAACATCCACCAGCTCCGTGATGCCATCCTGGAGGAGTGGAAGAGGTCTCCAGTAGCAACCTGTGAAGCTCTGGTGAACTCCATGCCCATGGCAGTGCTGGAAAATAATGGTGACCACACAAAATATTGACACTTTGGGCCCAATTTAAACATTTCCACTTAGGGGTGTACTCCCTTTTGTTGCCAACTGTTTAGACATTAATGGCTGTGTGTTGAGTTATTTTGAGGGGACAGCAAATTTACACTGTTATACAGGCTGTACACTTACTACTTTACATTGTAGCAGAGTGTTATTTCTTCAGTGTTGTCACATGAAAAGATATAATAAAATATTTACAAAAATGTGAGGGGTGTACTTTTGTGAGATTGCGTGTGTAATATATATATATATATATATATATATATATATATATATATATATATATATATATATATATATATATATATATATATATATATATATATATATAAACACACATATGTACACACACACCACATTAGGTTGTAATCTTGATAAACTAGTAAATTAAATATTCACTTTTTGTCTGATCATTACCCAAAGCAAAACTGTACTGAAAAACCTTGATAAAAATAAATAATACGATGCAATACCCATTCTTTTATGTTTATGCATCAGTTTCCACATTTAAAACCACTGAACATATGGTTGATCATGATAATAAAACAGTGTCGGCATTCTCCAGTAATGATGTGGGTGTAGTTCTAGAATTTGTAATCCAATCTGCTTAATAAATAAAAACAAAAAAGTCACCTATTTGCCTCATGCTGGTTTGGCACAATCTATACAAATCCAAGATTACTCATTTTTTATACACATATACATATTATTGTAAATGCATTAGGTGTATTACCTGTTGAGAGAGAATAGTAACTGCTTCTTTATGTTTGGCATCCCTTAAATTAATTCCATTCACTGCCAAGATGGCGTCGCCAACGTGCAGTCCCCCACAACGGTCTGCTGGCTGAGCTGGATGAATTTCTGAGATTAGAATTGGGACACCATGCTCTTTCCCACCCTGCCAAAAACCACATGAGAAACATGCAAGTATTAAAGGATGTCTTTGTAAGTATAACACACATTTATCACAGATTGACTGTGTTTCTAAATGTAGATTAGCAAAAGGAGGGGAGTACAGATTAAAGATGTACTGTAGTTTAGCTTGTGAGATAAATAAAACATTGGTAGCTATGTAAACCTTGAACATAAAAACATTTCTAGGACTTTTCCTTGTGCTTGGGGCTTCTATATAGGAACACTGACTTGGGGAGAAGGGGATGCTAAACAGAGTTGCAATTCTATTTAATTCTATTGTTAATTTTCAAAAAACTTTAAAGCAGACTTTCAACATAACTGAACAGAAATCTTGTTTACATCTAAGGTGGCTAACCATGTTAGAGGCAAAAAAGCAAATGGCAATTTCAGTACAGTATTGATTACAAGATTTTCTTTTTTTTTTTTTTTAAATAAAAATATTTTGTTCATTATCAAGCTAAGTTTTTCAAAAGCGCATACTATAAATGTGATACTTCAGTAGACCTTTAAGACCTCAGCACATCAAACCTTCCATTACAAAAAAAGAAAAAACAGCTTGGGCAATTTGTTTGCAAATGATAATATTTGCTTTATGGAACAAGAATGCTCTGACAAATAAACTTACTTACTATTACATGCCCAGTGTAAGCACCAGATTAAAAGGCTGTTAGTATCTAATTCACCATTTGTTCAAGAAATGTTAACTGTCTTATTTGCTGGGTCCGTCTCCACCACTCTCCTGTCACATGACTTGCATTGTTTATCTAGAAGCCATTGAAGGCATCTGCAGACTGTTTAATTATTCAGGAGTTGCACCCTAATATCACCAGTTCATATACATTTGTGTCTATGGCCCCACCTGATGTCAATAGTAATTACGTTTTTTTTTATTTATTGCTGCCTGATTTTACAGACAAATCCTACAAAAGAAGGAAGCAACTTCTGAATAGTCCCTGCCAGGTGACTTAAGTGGCCTACAGAGTTATATATATTATAATTCAGGAGAGTAGAGGAGAGAGACCTGGCACCTCAGGCAGTCATGTTAAAACCATGTTTAACTGTGTTAAAACACACATATCTTGACCAAACAAGCCCTTTACCTGGCTCTTACACTGGCCCTTAAAAACTGTATAATGTGGTGAATAAGATACAGTTCCACACCAAGTTAAAGAATAACAGGGCAAGTAACTGCTGTAATGTGAAAGACTGTACACATGCTCTGCCATTTCCTCACTCAGTAGTAGAGATGTGAAAGACCATGGCATTATGCATGCTTAGAGTTTCCTGTCAACAGTAAACTGAAGACATGAAGACACAGGAGCCAAGATCTGGTAGCCTTAGCCTTTATTTGCGGAGAGCAGTAGATGTGTAGGATTTTATTTTACTTACTGTGATTGATATGCCAAGACCTTCATGATCTTCTTTTACCAGAAGAACTTTTCTAATTGGGCCAACTCCTTGACTTTTCTTTAAACACTCTGGGTCCTGCTGGAACAATAGAGAGCTTTACTTAAGTTTTGTTTGAACAATCCTCTGGGTAAGGATAAAAGGGAGAAGTATCATGCATGCAACCAAGTCTAACAGTGGGTTGGTTTAATCCAGTTCTTTGGAAGCAATAAATCAATAGTACATTGTTCTTTATCAAAGCCTCTTCCGATCAGCAGTTTCACTGTGCAAAAACAACGCTTGCACAGGACTACTTCACTTCATTCCTATAAAGTGAAGTATCTACATGAAATAGTCTTTCAACATATGTGGCATATAAATAAAACTAAATGCAAAAAGTTATATAATGATTAGAAAAACTTCCAAAGGAGGGAAAGATGTGCATGCTTGAGTGTGAAAGTGTTTTTCTCTTCTCAGCCTGTATATAGTCATGTTGACAAAAATAAAAGATCTGAGGCAGCAAATGCAGTGTGTTTGGTTCATTTTCGTACAGCTGCTATTAGGTTTCTGCAGGTGTACAAGCATATAGCTGTGATTACACAACAGTAAGTGGCTTAACACAACAACCTATTTCTTCAGCACAAGAGAGAGGGAACTTACGTGTCCTGGAGGAGTTGGCAGTGGCCGCTTGAGATCATTTCGACCCCGGCAGGCTCTGATAACTGTTTTGTGACGATGCAGATGGATTTCAGCCTCAAGCTGGTTCCATAGTTTGTCGTGTGCGGGTCCCTTCATATCCCTACCAAGCAACTGTATTTGCTGCACCCTACAAATTTGAAGACCATAAAGAGGATGAAATAAATGTAATCTATTGAGATCCACAGGTTCCTAACTGACATTCTTTATCCAGTTAAGCAATATATAAATAGAAATGCAATCTAAAAAAATACAGCAACAGTATAAATAGAAAATACATACAATATACAAAAACAGTCTGTTTAGATGCTCACTTTAGTTGTGTAAATAAAGAATTTGCAAAGGAATAGTTTGGTAGGACGTGATAAGAAAATCTTTAATAAACTTTTACTAGGCATGTAAACCATGTTTAAATCATGCTATATCATGAGATAGGATATTTGAAGAATTAACCGGATTTTATATAAAAAAAAAAACTCAGATAAACAGAAGAGTATGCATCAATTTAAAAACTACAAAAAGATTTTTCCCTATGCTTTCAATGATCTGTTTGCTAATATACAGCATTGATGAGAAACAGATTTCTGGAGAAAAAAAAAAAGTTCAGATTTACTGTTACTCTTCATTAAATTAATTATGATCTTTAGTTTCTAATGCAAACAATACCAAGAGCAGTAAATACGTTATAAAATAATTTGGGTGAACGTGTTCATACTTGGGCTACTGGCAGTTACTTATCAGCCCTTTTTTTTAAGGCTAAAAAGGCCCCCCTCAGCTTATACTCAAGTCACTCTCCCCCCGTGACTCTCTAACCCCTTCCTCCTCATCCTAACCCCCCCCTTGAGGATTAGAAGGGGGGGGGGGGGTTGAGGTTGAGGAGGCGGGGGGGGGGGGGTTGAGGATGAGGAGGCGGGGGGGGGGGGGTTGAGGATGAGGACGGGGGGGTTGAGGATGAAGGGGGGGTTTGAGGATGAGGAGGAAGGGGGGGGTTGAGGATGAGGAGGCAGGGGGGGGGGGTTGAGGATGAGGAGGGGGGGTTGAGGATGAGGAGGAAGGGGGGGGGGGGTTGAGGATGAGGAGGAAGGGGGGGGGGGTTGAGGATGAGGAGGAAGGGGGGGGGGGTTGAGGATGAGATGGGGGGGGGGTTGAGGTTGAGATGGGGGGGTTGAGGTTGAGATGGAGGGGTTGAGGTTGAGATGGAGGGGTTGAGGTTGAGATGGGGGGGGGTTGAGGTTGAGATGGGGGGGGGGGGTTGAGGTTGAGGAGGGAGGGGGAAGAGACACAGGGGAGAGAGAGGGGGACACAAGAAAAGGGCACACAAGAGGGGAACACAGAGGGCAGCACATTTCCCACCCTCAGCTTATACTCGAGTCACTCATTTTTCCCAGTATTTTGTGGTAAAATAGGTGCCTCGGCTTATACTCGGGTCGGCTTATACTCTAGTATATACAGTAATTTAGCATTTAATACATCTCATTAAGCCTACCTTCCTGCCAGTTCTTTATCCAAATACTTTGCTGCCAGTCTCGCTCCATACACTTCTGCCTGAAGAACTGCAATATGCCGACGGAGAGCTTCATTTTCCTTTCGGAGTAATTTAACTTCTGCTTCCAACTGAGCTTCTTTGACTTTTTCTTTTTTGTTTGCTTCTAGTTCTTTTTCCTGACCACAAAACAAATAAAATATTTGTGTTAGCCATAACAAGGAGAGGATAAAAAAGTCATGTCTAATGTCAATTTGGCCAATAGTGCATGATCAAAGTTCAATACCCATAAAACTAGTTCAATTAGCATCTTTCTTGGGTTATATCAGGATCCCTGGAATGATCCTAAAAGGGCCGCCCAGCCCCAGGGTGAGGAGGAGGAAGGGGCTGAATGGCTCCCTCCTGCAGTCACTGTGCGACAACCCCCCTCAGAGGCTAACACAGCGCAGCTCCCCTCCTCATACCACCCTGTGCTTGCACAGTTTGACAACTATTATAGGTGATATATATATATATATAAAAAATGCAGTGTAATAACTCTCTTGAAATTCTGAGCTGTGTGAACAGATTATATATATATATATATATATATATATATATATATATATATTACAGAACAAGCCTACAACTTAGAAGAGTACAAAATAACAGAAAAAGTCAATGTGCTATTCACCCCCTAAAGCCAATACTTTGTAGAGCCACCTTTTGTGGCAATCACAGCTCCAAGTCGCTTTGGATAAGTCTCTATGAGCTTGCCACATCTTACCACTGGGATTTATGCCCATACCTCCTTGCAAAACTGCTCCAGTTCCTTCAAGTTGGATGGTTTGCGCCTGTGAACAGCAATCTTTAAGTATGACCACAGATTTTTTATTGGATTGAGGTCTGGGCTTTGACTAGCTCATTCCAACACATTTACATGTTTCCTCTTAAACCACTCAAGTGTTGCTTTAGCAGTGTGTTTGGGGTCATTTTCCTGCTGGAAGGTGAACCTCCATCCTAGCCTCAAATCACACACACAG